>JADLSH010000157.1:2400000-3000000 GCA_016169945.1 Trachythela sp. YZ-2020
GTGAAAGATTGAATTTTCATAATCATGTATAAATTATTCATGCCCTAATTACGCACTCAATTCTTTTTATAAGCGAGACAAACTTTTGTAAATTTAACTTCCTGGCCGAGTTAATTTGATTTTTTGGCATAGTATGGTGTAATATAATGGGTTCTATAGTTCCTGTGGTGCTCTATAAAGTGGTATGGTACTATTCATGCATTAGTACAGTATGTTACCGGGCATTCTATTTTCGTAATTAAGGCTTGTTCATGTGATGTTGGATGAAGTTGTCAACAGCACTGTTCACAGATGTGTCGAACCAGATATGATGGAAAGCAGTGTAAGTGTGATAAAATATCTCGATAAATGTTACCAAATTTTCGAGCGCGTTTCGAGAATTATGGATGAATTCGTAGTTATGGACGACTGCGCATAAACGCGTAAGCCAAGTTGACGATAATGCTCTCAAAGTAAACGCTATCAATTTAATTAATACATATACGTTTTACCAAAAACCTGAATGGAATTTTGTGTTCTTAGGTTGTGGAAGTTATATGTGACAGAGGTTAAAGATAATCACTTAATGTTTCTTTATTGAAAGTCAGAGCCATTTCCTTCCGGACCCTTGGTGAAATATCATGCTGCGAAAGTATTTTTCAGCGACAAGAAAATCAACAATGATAAACAATGGTATATTAGATGGTAATTTCATAGAATTCTAACGGGTCATCTTTTCTCAAAGTAGAAGAGATTGATCGCCCTTATACTTCGCATGCAGGCTGTACTGCTCAGTTCGAATTTGATTTAAGGCTTTATATAAACGAGTCTGTCTTAGAACTGTCTAGGACGTAATATATCATACACGAGAAGGAGTTTATTATAGTGATTTGAAACACCGAAAAGTGTGTTGAAAAACAAGGCGCTAGCCGAGTTTTTTAACATACTTTGAGGTGTTTTTAAATCACTGTAATAAACGACTTCGAGTGCATGATATAGCTTCTCAAACAAACCAGTATTTAAAGAGAAATTCAACGCGAAAGTTGAGTTAATTTATGGGTGTTTATTACCGTGGTATCAAGACAACGATACGGTGGTGATTTCCTTTGTGTTTTGCTCATGAATTATTAATGAGTTTGAGAAAGACAAATAAACAACATTTAACTTGTAAGAGAGAGATATAAACAAATTTTACTTGCACCAAATAACATCGTTCAAAGGGTGACTGCACATGTGCCTTTAGTAAAATGAATGTAATCCCCGAACAAATTAAATTCACGGCCCAACGTTTCGAAGGTCTGGTGTCTGAATCATGCAGGGGTGATCTGAGGTCGTTATTTTATAGAGTCGAGGGTTAAAACGAAACAACTTTATTGGTTTACAGAATTTTTGGCTTGTTTTTATAAAATTATACATCTCATTATCATCCATTGTATTATACATTACATTATTCAATCAGTCCTTGCTAGGTAATGTTTTTATTGGCTTGATTCACTGCAATTGACAGCGTGATTTACCATGTACCACGTTATAAATAGACGCGAGTGCGTGATACGACCAAGTGCATGTACCAATATTTCACCAAATACCATATAATATTTTCAACATGTACGAATTATTTATTTTCACCGCGCACCAGGTGATATTTCCACCATGTTACATATTATGCCAGTATTATTTTCACGCGATAATCTGGGAAATGTACCGTAATATCAGCGACTGCAGGGACAACCTTTGACTTTTTTCGGTTCCAGTATCGTTAGCTTTGAAATTTCTAAAAAAAACACAATTATAATATAACGGCTGCACTCTGGTCATGAAATAGGCCATTTAGGCAGCGGGTCAAAGATTGTTTAGAACAGTGAGATTAGGAATAAGCCAATATTCATTGTGTCGACCGCGCATTCAAATGACGCGTTCTGCATCGGGATAAAATTGCAGTTGAGTCATAACATGGAGCTAAGACTGGAAGAATTGTAATATTCATATCGAAGTATTCAACTGTTCAATCATTCATTTGTGTTTCACATCTACACGCGTAAAAACGCACAAGTTGTAACAAGTCTGCAAACAAGTTGTTACAAATCTGTTCACAAGCTGTCAACAAGTTGTCTTCGCACTGCTTGTTCCCAGTTGTTGTAACAAGTTTGGAACAAGCTGTTAACAACTTGTAACAAGCTTGATGGCATTATCAGACTTGTTACAAGGTTCTAACAGGTCTGTCACAACCATGATACAATAAGAATGTTACAAGGTTGACAACTCAAGGTTGTAACAATATTGTTATATCAAGCATGTAACGGACTTGTTGGAACAACCTTGTAACAAGTATGATAATGCCATCAAGCTTGTTACAATTTGTTAACAAGTTATTCCATACTTGTTGACAACTTGGGACAAGCAGTGCGATGACAACTTGTTGGCAGACTTGCTACAAGATGTCAGATGCAGCGAAAATTCGGTTCGAGTGAAACTCTCTTATTAAAGAGAACTTTTGAAGTTATGAAGATTGACGTTTGGAGCTTTTCCATATCCCACTTCGTTCTTGAGATATTAAGATGTGTTTGATATGTAAATAACATCACTGTGACATCACACTGCATAATGAATTGTTGGAAAATCACGAATATCTTTGAAATAATTGAATTAAATCACTTGAAACTCTGCATGACTTGTGTGGTGTCCTGCGATAGGCAGAAACAAATGACAATTTAGACAAATGACAAGGCGATTGGTTAAATAATCTCAGAGGTATTCGTGATTTTCCAACAATTCATTATGCAGTGTGATGTCACAGTGATGTTATTTACATATCAAACACATCTTAATATCTCAAGAACGAAGTGGGATATGGAAAAGCTCCAAACGTCAATCTTCATAACTTCAAACGTTCTCTTTAATAAGAGAGTTTCACTCGAACCGAATTTTCGCTGCATAAGCCCTTTAAATAATTTTTGTACTTGTATATTTTATCTTCTGTGTAAAGCAAAATACAGGGTGTCTCAAAAACAAAGGTAATCCAACTTCAGCACGCTATTGTGCGTAAATGACTTGGTAAACGAGCGTAATTTTTTGATATTAAATCAAGTTGGAGTTTTTCATCCAATATGGAGAAAAATGAGCAAAACGAGTCCGATAAAAATTGTTTGTCGAAATCGCATATTTTCAGTTCTGTGCCTAATTAAAGCAGTGCATAACAAAAGGAAAAGCAATTAATCACGAATGTGTCATTTTAACAATGAGTATATAATTTAGACCTGGTTTACAAGATGTTTATAATAATTATGCATACGCAAGTATTTTATTGAAGTGAAATTCATCAACTTAAGTCCTAAAGGGAGTTAATTTTCAATAGTTTTAGACCCAATTCTCAACGGTGAAAATATGCAATTTCGACAAACAATTTTTATCGGGCTCGTATTTTCTCATTTTCCCTCCATATTGGACGAAAAACGTGTCATCCAACAGCTAAGAGCCTGATCTTTATGATTATGAAAAAATTACGTTCATGTACCGAGTAATTAACGCACAATGGCATGCTAAAGTTGGATTACCTTTTATGAGACACCCTGTATACAGGGTGTATCATAAAAAAGTGAACTCTTTGAAATTTAATACAATAGTGAACCTTTTGAAATTGAACTTCATATTTGCATTTTCTTTCAAAGAATCTATTGTACCCTATTGTATTTAATTTCAAAGGGTTCACTTTTTTATGATACACCCTGTAGTGCGGTGTACTTAAAGGGAATAAATTCTCTAATTTAAAGCGAGTCAAACGTGCGGAAACTAATTGTTCTTCGAGCAAATGTTGCATATTCAAATGATGATTGAACAGTTGAATACTTCGACATGCATATTTTAATTCTCCCAGTCTTAGCTACATGTTATGATTCAATTGCAATTTTATCCCAACGCAGAACGCATCGCCTGCGAATAATGAATGAATGATACACTCTATATATTTTTTTAAAACGTTTTGTGATTAGGGTTTGGCTTTCTGCGAATAGAGTTCGACTTCTACCAAAAAATGTTGCCTGATTATAATTTCGCATTGAGAAGAGTACTGTCTTACATTTTGACTCTACCAAACACTACAATTGGATAATAAAAGGACGTCCCTAACTGGACCTCTAGGCAGAACAGTTTAAAGTTGTAAGGCCATGCTCCACGAGGCAATTCTTGCTGTAACTTCAAACGCAATTTCAGAGACAGAGCGATGTTAGGTAAAAAGTATATTCGCGTGCAGAGAAATTGTGAGCATGAATCTCGTCATGGATTATAAAAACACCCATGGCCATGATTTTTGTAATCGTGTTTTTATAATCCACGATCTCGTTTTTCTTTGCCGATATTTTTCTTGCTAAACATGCCCAGAAGGCAACGAAGAAATGAATGAGAATGATGATATCGGCGAAGTGAAACGCGGGCCATGTTCACTGTTTTTCTGTGCGTACATTTCTACATAACATGGCGTTGTGCAGAAATTGCATTTGCATCGAAAGTTGCTGCAAAAATTCCCCCGTTGTAACATGGAGTTTAGTTTAGTTTAACAATATAGACTGTAGTATACTCAATGCTTAACCTTTAGTAACTTCTTCAACTGGTTTTTCTAAGCACGTCTTTGCGACATCATAAAATAGTTCGCCTGCAAGTGACAAAGAAAACAGGTTTGACGAAATGATTGTACGGTGCATGCTACTGTTACCCTCAATTTTAAAGTCCAAAACTTGAATTCAAAACTCACCAACGTTTTCGCCAGTTAGACTTGAGGTTTCGAAAACTTTCGCGCGAATTTCTAAGAGAAATCGAAAGATAAACGTTTGTTTCAGTGATATACGGAGAATAAGAAGAAATAGAAGTCTAGAATTTTTCTCATCCACGTACACAACAGGTAAACACGCACAAGTTGTAACAAACCTGCAGCAGACTTGTACCAATGCTGTTTCAACAACTTGTTATCAGGATGTGTTCGCACTGCTTGTTCCCAGCTTGTTGGCAAGTTGTCATCGGCTTGTTGACAACTTGCTACAAGATTGTTGACTCAACAGACTTGTTACAAGTTGTTCCAACGACTTGTTATCGTCCTGCAATTCAACAACTTGTAACAAGTTGCGAGTGACAACCTTGTAGCAACTTGATAAAATGACAACATTGTTACAACTTGTTGACAAGCTTGCTACAAGTCTGTTGCGAACACATCTTGTTGACAAGATGTGAGATTTTACGTGTGTACTTTAAGACCAAAAAATTATTGCTTTAAAACCTGAATGGCTGAATAATCTTCAGAATAGTTTACAGAATATGTTACAAATTATGTTAATGTACAAAGAATGGCGGAAACATTTAATTTTTTTCAAATATCCTTTTTTTAAAAATAGTTTTACTTTATTTGGTTCAAAGTAATCTAAGTAATCTCTCACCGTCAGCATAATCTGTTGTGCTATGGTAGTCGACCTGTCGTGTTCTTTTATCTTGTTTAGCTAAATCCAACTTTGTACCACATAAAAATATCTCACAATTCTGCAAAATTCAACAAATCATTTCGATGTATAGCGAGCGAGTGTTACATTTTCTGTAAACAGCTAAATTCATCAAAACAACTAAATCAAGGCTTTGTGTTATGATGTCGATCTATGGAGTGGTGATGGAACAATTTTTATTTTTTGACTACATAGATTGGGTAACTAGTTAAATATGGTTACCAAAATTTAGTTGGGGATAACTTGCTAGCAGTCAGGTTTCTGAGCGCTCGTCCCAATAAAAACTGCTAGCAGGGTAGTAGATAAGGTCACAGCCGGGCAGAGGGGGCAAAATACCCAGTGCCCGGGGATGTTTAAAGTGTCCCGGAAAAGTTGAGCGAGAATGTTACTGTTCACACCAAAGTGCCTGTGTACAAGGCCTGGGGGCCATATTCCACAACCCATAGGCGGATTTTCAGATCAAACAACCTGAAAAATTCAACAAGAACTTCCACGTTTCAAGAGAACCCCTTTAAATAAAATCTACAGGCATGAACACACACATTTTAGAATATGCTGTAAAATGCCAGAAAATATGCTACTCACCTCTTCGTGTGTGCGAAGTTCGTTGACCCAAAATTTTACTTTGTCAAAACTACTAGCATCTGTCAAATCTGCAGTAAACAAATAAAGCTTATCATCATATTGAAATTGAAAATAGGTAAATGTCGGTAATGAGCAAATAGAATGTGTCTATAATAGCTTATGGTGCTGTATAAAGGTGTCCAGAAAAAATAAGTTTTAAACAAATACCATAACAAATTATTGCAGCCATAGCTCCTCTATAGTATATTCTGCTCATAGCTTCATATCGTTCAGACCCAGCAGTGTCCTTCATAATTTAAAAAGGCATGTGTTGGAAAATACATAACATAGCACTAAACACATATCCAAAACAGCAAATTTCAGTTGCATTACAGTCGTCTATATGACCATTACAGTCGTCTATTTGCCTGACAGGCCTATAGAATATTCATTACCCAAATTCCTAATATTAGTGTTTTATCGTCGATTACTTCTCGTTTTGCTCCAAAAGCTGCTCCTATCGTCTATCAAAAATAGAAATATTTTACAACAGAGGAAAATAGAGTAGGGTGCATTCAGGGATTTATACATCAAGCACTTTTCTACTACCTGTAAACAGTAGAAGCTGTGGCAATTGTGAATATTTTTTGGTGAAAGAAAGAGAATGAAGACTCCTCGCAGAGATTGCCGGAAATGTACGGTACTGTCTTCTAAGGCTTGTGAAAGTCAAACATTTTTCAGGAGAAACACATTCTCCAGCACCTCCACCCCCACACTTGAGGGGTTTGCTGTGAGATCACACGTCACCGTAGTAACTAAAAACCTCAATCTTCTGAAAAACGGTAGTACACTATTAAAGTGCTAATGTGTAAATCCATGGCATTGAGGCTTAAAATTTTGGTTAACACAGCAGATTGTCTGGTTAATCCATTAACACCTATCACTTCCGCTCAGCGAGGAAAGTTGTCTGTCATTAGAAAGAATACAATATAAAGGTAGCGAACATTTAGGGTGCATTGCATTGTCGAGTCACCAGGGTGGATTCTGTATGCAATTCTCTGGCCAGTCCAGCATATTATCTACTTATGCTATGGGTTAGTGGGCCAGCCCAGTTATCGGGGATCTCAGCGGGTATTTATTTTTATAGTAAAAATTACTGTGTGTTTATATGGACAACCGGGCTTGCCTGGTTCCCGAGTTCTTGTTTGAAACAGGCAAGATCTTGCAGATGAAAATTTCCCCATAGAAACACTCCTAATCACTAACTGAGCTGGCTGGATTTCCCAGTTAGTTGGGGAACACAAGGAAAATTTATCCTGATTACTAGGCTGGCCCGCTAACCATTGTTGACAGTGTTTCATCTTGTGTATGACAAATTTGCTTTGTTTTATATACAGCGTATCATTTACATCATGGACTGATTCGTAGTTCTGGTAAGCCAGCCTCGGATCCGAATAATATACTTACATTTTGATACGGGATATCCTTATTGAATCTGCCATGTAGATATCTCTCCACTAGACAAGTCTTTCCACTATACTCCTTCCCAAGTAACACAACTTTAGCATCGACTTTGTTGGCCATGCGAAAGGGGGATAAATGTCAGTAATAATAAATAGTTCGAAATACTACAATGAGCCCTTCGTAAAAATACACTTTACTAATCACCAAATTGACTAGTTATACTGTAGATGACTATGTTAGATAACTAGATATAATATCCAAACTCCATGCACCATCAATCAGCGATATTTATCACATTGTCACGAAAGATATATATCTGACTTCCCCGCCAAAATACGTATGCAAAAGAATGGCACAGTTCCTCTCCAAAGCAGCTTTTAAAAATTTAACATAACATATCGATTATTTCATGTTAAAACGTAAACATTTCAAAGAAATATAAACAAAACAGAAACTTAAATAATTAGGTGTGATTTGTATACAAGGTACATTTACCGTAGGGCAAAACCGTAGAATTTCGTATACAGGTATCGAAGTTCCGCCGTTGATTTTGCCCAAGTTAACTTCGCAAATATGGGCGAAAATTGAGTAAAACACGAAGAATTATACCTTTAACTCGTTTTAGGTCAACACTTTGGTATTTTTATAAATTTTCGGTGGAAATAATAGAATTTTTTTGGTATATTTTAACGTATTCGAAGAACACCACTAGCGGCACTTTATGCCCTACGTAAAAGTTCCGGTATCATAAGGCTACACGCGGACATATTCAAAACTATAAACGTGGTCTGACTGTTATAAAAGGCGATTTAAAGCTTAAAATGTTCTTTTTTGACTGGTATTACAATGAATTCAGAAGTAAAGTTTACTCTAGAAGATCGTGAACTTATTGCACCAGTCACCGCTTTGGAATTTGACAAAACTGGGAAACTCTTTGTTGGTATGTCGTATATGTTCCATTTGATTTCATCTTTAATTGTTACATAATGATGGTCAAAGGTCAAAAGGGCAATTCCATTTAATATCCGAATCCCCCCCTGTCGAGGATACATATTCTATGAAGGTCGACCCCCTGCAGAATACCCCTAAAGATTTTTGAAAATATGAAAGTCCCTGAGGAATCCCAATTTGTCGGGTCGATTTCAGAAGCACTTTAACCCATTAGCTGGCAATGCGCACAGATGTGCCCTACTTTAGTATTTTGCTCTGTCTAATGCCCGACAATTTTACTCGTCAGTGGTAGGGTACTGCCAGTTAATGGGTTAACAAAACTATCTGCCAGTGTCTCTTGTTAACCCATTAACTGGCAATGTGCCCTACTTTAGTATTTTACTCTGTCTAACACCAGACAATTTTACTCGTCAGTGGTAGGGTACTGCCAGTTAATGGGTTAACAAAACTATCTGCCAGTGTCTCTTGTTAACCCATTAGCTGGCAATGCACCCTACTTTATTATTTTACTCTGTCTAACGCCAGACAATATTGCTCATCAGTGGTAGGGTACTACCAGAAAATGATTTAACAAAACTATCTGCCAGTGTCTCTTATTAACCCATTAGCTGGCAATGTGCTCTACTTTAGTATTTTACTCTGTCTAACGCCAGACAATTTTACTCATCAGTGGGTGCATGCTGCCAGTTAATGGGTTAACAAAACTATCTGCCAGTGTTTGTTAACCCATGCATTAACTGGCAATGCGCCCTACTTTAGTATTTTACCCTGTCTAACGCCAGACAATTTTACTCATCAGTGGTAGGGTACTGCCAGTTAATGGGTTAACAAAACTATCTGCCAGTGTCTCTTGCTAACCCATTAGCTGCATGGCAATTAATGTGCCCTACTTTAGTATTTTACTCTGTCTAACGCCAGACAATTTTACTCACCAGTGGTAGGGTACTACCAGTTAATGGGTTAACAAAACTATCTGCCAGTGTCTCTTGCTAACCCATTAGCTGGCAATTTGCCCAGATGCGCCCAACTTTAGTGTCTTACTCTGTCTAATGCCAGACAATTTTACTCATCAGTGGTAGAGTACTACCAGTTAATGGGTTAATAATCTATCAACAATATTGGTCATGATCATTACGATTCAGCAAAATCTAAAGTCGACCTGACAAATCGCAGTGTGTTAAAACATGCTTTAATGCTTGAAGATTTCCAGATAGCTTTGTCAGGGAGGCAGTATATCTATTACATAGAAAGCACATTGTTACTTTTACAGGAACTAAGGGAGATAAGATGTCCAGTGTATATTTTGTCTAGGTGAAGGACCATATCTGAAAATATATGAAACTACATTAGGAAAACTGGTTGCAAAAGAAAGAGTATTTGAAAGCCAACGGATACACTCTATTAAGCGTAAGTTAAAACATGATGAGAAGATTTTGTTATAGATTTGAATGTGTTCTTTAATTTAAAAGTTTCCATGCCGATAAATATATTTGTTTTGTTTTGTGCAAAACACAATATTTATTTGTAAGCCTGGATAAACTACATCTGTTTACAACTAATTAGACACCCCCATTTACCAATAATTAGACCACACCCATTTACCACTAATTAGACCACACACATTTACCACTAATTAGAACACACCCATTTACTACTAATTAGACCACACCCATTTTCCATTAATTAGACCACACCCATTTACCACTAATTAGACCACACCCATTTACCACTAATTAGACCACACCCATTTACCACTAATTAGACCACACCCATTTACCACTAATTAGACCACACCCATTTATCACTAATTAGACCACGCCCATTTATCACTAATTAGACCACACCCATTTACCACTAATTAGACCACACCCATTTACCACTAATTAGACCACATCCATTTACCACTAATTAGACCACATCCATTCACCATTAATTAGACCACACCCATTTACTGCTAATTGGACCACACCCATTTACTGCTAATTAGACCACACCCATTTACCACAAATTAGACCACACCCATTTACCACTAATTAGACCACACCCATTTACCACTAATTAGACCACACCCATTTACCACTAATTAGACCACACCCATTCACCATTAATTAGACCACACCCATTTACTGCTAATTGGACCACACCCATTTACTGCTAATTAGACCAGATCCATTTATCACTAATTAGACCACACCTATTTACTGTTAATTAGACCACACCCATTTACCATTAATTAGACCACACCCATTTACTGCTAATTGGACCACACCCATTTACTGCTAATTAGACCAGATCCATTTATCACTAATGAGACCACACCCATTTACTGCTAATTAGACACACCCATTTACCACTAATTAGACCACACCCATTTACCACTAATTAGACACACCCATCACCAATAATTAGACCACACCCATTTACCGCTAATTAGACCACACCCATTTACATCGCAGAAAAATTATGAACATGAATCTTGTTTTTCTTTTTTCAATTTTTCTTGCTAAACATGTCCAGAAGGCAACAAATGCGGACCATGTTCACTGTTTTTCTGTGCGTACATTTCTACGTACAATGGTCGGTGCAGAAATTGCGTTGCCAAGTGGCAGCAAAAATTGCCTCGTGTGGCATGGCCTTAAGGTCTCTGTGATGCTTTTTATAGTGTAAATGCAACATTCTTGCTCACTGATATTTGAATCGTAAATTTTTACAGTTTATGATTCAAACTGTGGAACCAGTATCGTCGTTTGTGGCGGACGAATTGTGAGTGTTCTGAAAGTGCAGAACAATGAATCCATCAGGTATATATTTTCATTCACTGTTTTATGCATCTTGGTTATGCTATGTAATGGAAATGTCGGCGAAGTGAAACTGGGTCAAGTTCTCGATTTCCTACTGGTGTGGTATATAATCATCCTTACTTGCAGCTGAGAGCTGAGCTGAATTACGAAGGACGCAGCTCGACTTGATCGAGCGAAGGCTTATTAAAGGCGCCTCTGGCCACCACCGTATGACTCATGTGTGATCAGGGAGCACAGCTACGATGGAAGGGTTAGTTTGGGGATTATCCCAACCCACCCTTTCAACTTTCCTTGTGGGAGGAAACCGGAGTACCCGGAGAAAACCCACGACTTTCGGTAGAGCGTTGACTGACTCTTTTCACATAAGTGTCATGAGTCCCCAGCGAGAATCGAAACCACGATCTCAGAGGTGAAAGGCGCTTGCTCTGACGAGTGCGTCACGGAAGCCCTGTGAATGTTTTTTACTTAACATCTCTGCGTGTACATGTATATGTTTGAAATTGCGTTGCAAGTTGCTGCAAAGATTAAATTATTCCCTAGTGTTTATTTTAAATGTTTCCAAATTACTATTTATCTTATTCTTTGGATCATAAATTATTCTATATTTATGGTTATAAATTAACAAATTTGTACTCACGATCGAATTACGTCGAAAATCTGACAGAAACCTTTTTACTTTAAACACAATGGCAACCGCTTAACTTCTGCATGAACGAAAACTTGCTCTTCTATAAGGGTTTAAGCGTAGAATTGGATTGATTACGCTTTTGTCACAAAATATTTATGATGTGGTGTTATATTTCAGTAAAATTGAAGCAATCGGTGAAGTCTCATTCAATGACTGGATTTGGGACGTGTGTTTACTGGGAGAAACAGCTGTAGAGGTATCCCAATGTGTGGCTGCAGTCACTGGTCATAACGCAGTGTGGATATGGAATTTCAACGAAGATAAAAAGTGGATGGTATCTCGATGCGAAGAGCAATGTATTTTGTATCTTTTTAAGTTGAACAAGTCTATTTAAATCAGAAACGAATCGTTGTCGTGATACAATGGTTATAAACTGGCATGAATTGAATTGTTGAATTTCTATATTTACATGCCGTTTGGAAAAGTTTGAACGATTTTGCTTCGCCCTCTTTTGACCTTTGGCAAAATAGTATTTTTACTTTTGGAACGAACGTTTATGTCATTATCAATAAGATTAAGAATGAAGAATTTTGGGTGACAGTGGGGACGCCTCCACCAATAATTTCTGAAAGTCTATGAATGATAGCTGACGAACTGTATTACAAAGTTGAAACAAAGATTTTACAACCATAAAAGCCATAAATAGGCTATTACTTGAAGCGAATTTGAATTAAATTTAAGCCAAAAGATTCGAGATTTACACCAATAAATATGTATGCAACCTAAATTCGAGATTTACACCACCAATATTTCGCGAAGTGTCCACCACTGCTTACAAGTTCTACTGCGGCATGGCTTCAAACGTATTGGCGGCGGTGAAAAGCGAGAATTTACTATCATTTTACATAAAGTTGTGGAGGTATACTGTAGCCTTTACATCACTGTACAAAAAAGCAGCAAAAATTTTTTCTTTTCCATTATTGTTATTAACTATATACAGATATTGTGCGAAGTTTATAGGGCGGTTGTTGGACCACATGTGGTTAGCATGTGGAACTGTTTTTAACGAAGTTTTACTATGGAAAGTTACAGATAATAAATATGCCAGCGAGGACAAAGGGCTTGTTAGGAAACGACTTACTGGACATGATGGTGTGATATTTTCAGTAAGATATAACCCAGAAAGACGCCTGCTTTGTTCGGTGTCTGATGATAGAAGTATTAAAGTATGGAGGGCTGTCTTCACCGATGATTATTTAGATGTAACAGTAAGTTGGTTATATGTTGAAATGAAAATATTACAGGCTTTAAGAGTGGAGTTTACGTTTGAATTCAGTAATTTCGGGTTTTGTTCGTGGGAATTTCGTGAACGGGATTTCGTGGGTATCCCAAACATGCAATCTCTTGCAATTATAGGTATCATCCGAGCCGATATTAACACTTTACGGTCACAAGGCAAGGGTATGGGATTGTCTTATCTTAAAGCAACATATTGTGAGTATCGGAGAAGACTCCATGTGTTTGCTGTGGAATTCTGATGGAGATATAATTCGATCATGGAAAGGACATATAGGTACTGTGTCTAAATGTACTTAAAGGGCTTATGCAAGGAAAATTCGGTTTGAATGAAACTCTCCTATTTAAGATAACTTTTAAAGTTATGAAGATTGACGTTTGCAGCTCTTCCATATCCCACTTCGTTTTTGAGATATTAAGATGTGTTTGATATTTAAATAACATCACTGTGACATCACACTGCATAATGAATTGTTGAAAAATCATGGATATCTTTGAAATAATTGAATTAAATCACTTGAAACTTTGCATGTGTGGTGTCCTGCAATGGGCAGAAGCAAATGTACAGTTTAAAGACGATTTGGTTAAGTAATCTCAGAGATATTTGTGATTTCCAACAATTCATTATGCAGTGTGATGTCACAGTGATGTTATTTAAATATCAAACACATCTTAATATCTCAAAAACGAAGTGGGATATGGAAGAGCTGCAAACGTTATCTTAAATAGGAGAGTTTCATTCAAACCGAATTTTCGTTGCATAAGCCCTTTAACAAAGCAAACATAAAAATCTTGTTTGACATTTCATTGCATATGAACTTCACAACTGGACCAAATTTCTTGTTATTTTTGCAATAGGCAAAAGCATTTGGTCTTTGGCTTGTCGCTCAGACGAACACATGATTGCAACCGGTGGTGGAGACAGCGCAATCCGTCTTTGGCTTGTTGAGGATGGGATCGAAAACACGAGAAAAGAAAAGCATTTGTTTTCAACCATCCCGTCTCAACATGATATGACTTCCCAAACTGGGGAGGAAATACCTCGTATGATTGGGTTACTTCACGATACTAGTGTTGTTGTAATGACAGATAAAGGGTGAGCAAGCTTGACCCATTAGCTTGCAATGTACCCAGATGCACCCTACTTTAGTATTTTACTCTGTCTAATGCCAGACGATTTTACTCGTCAGTGGTAGGGTGCTGCCAGTTAATCTGCCAGTGTCTCTTGTTAAACCATTAGCTTGCAATACGCCCAGATGCGCCCTACTTTAGTATTTTACTCTGTCTAACGCCAGATGATTTTACTCGACACTGCCAGTTGGGTTAACGTTTATAATGCGATCTGGTATGATATCATACAGGTCTTTTGCTACTCTAGTTTGTAAAATGGACTATGGGTTGATGCGGTTAGCGCGCTGCCCCTTACCTCTGAGTTAAGCCTTCTATACAGCAGGTCGAGGGTAAGGATTTACTTAAGTTGGGTAACGTCAGTGCGCTTGATAAACTCATGTACAGTAAGTTGAGATTGGTTGGTTCCAGAGGTTGAAACTTTCTCCGTTTTTCTTTCTGGGAACCTGGGTTTCAGACTCAAAATTAATAATTAATGAGGTTCAATGATCACTGATTGATGTTGACATTGAACTGATTGGAATGTTGTTTCTTGATATTCAGCGGTGTTCAATTTGATATGGTGAATACAAAATGCATTACAATCACTAGTCTAGACCAGCGCATACTTTAGTTTTGTTATTACTCATCAGTTAATTATTAACTTTATAAATTTCTGTGAAAAAGTTTCTGCTAGAGTTCAGATCCAAAAATATTTCTGGGAACTAGGTTCCCAGGATCCGATAGGGAATAAACGTACAAGTAATTGTTTCAATTTTCCAGGAGCATGCACAACTTCCTGTGGTATCATGATCAAGATCGTACTTCACAATCTTCAGGAAAATGGAGCCTGATGCGCCATGAACCGGAATACTCATCCTACAGTATAATGGCGCTGTCTGATTGTCGTACAATCGTCGCCTTGGGTAACATCGGTGGCAGTTTAAAACTTATTTCTTTAACTGGTAGGTAGTGTCTTGTAATCAGTATGTACAATATACGTGGGTACCGTACATTAAGGTTATTTATAATATATTTCTTTTTATTGGTGTTTGAAAATTTAAGCGAAAAACTAGTATACAGCTCATAATGGGAACTGTTTAGAAAATTCAACTTACTCTACAACTTGACAGCTTGACCCTACGACAGCTTGACCCTACGATTCTGATGCAGTGCTCTCACCACTGAAGTATACATGGGCCAGTTGCTAAGATATTAGAGCTTCTAACTGCACTTTTACAACTGTTCCTGGTGGGTCAAACATATGTTACTTTGTGAAATTCGCTCTTTTGATCGTTCAATTGCTGTGCACATCTGTGCAATTTTTCTCCTGAACTTAATTGACTTCTATACAATATATTGTGAAACTGTCTTACTCGTTTATAATGATGTACAAAATGCTAGGCAATGAGTAACTTGATTTTCCTTCGACTTTCTTTGACCTCGAGGAAACTCAGCGCTTTCTTCAAGCTGAGTCGTGCCCTGGGACGAATTAATTAATGCGTTTAGAAGATTAAGTTACATATATACCCTTGTAAACCACATAGAAAATCAAATGAATGATAGCATTGCTAATTGGTTCCAAGCACTGGTGGTTCGTTGGTTTATTTCACAAGTTTATTTACAACACTCGATTGCGTCCGTGTTGTATTGAATATATAACGAATCGAACACGACAGCTAGGTGTTGTAAATATTACACACAATTTTCACTCGGAAACTCCATCCATTTACAAATGAACTTTATCCGGTTTCACTATCACATATCCAGCTATTATCCCAATTTTGTACTTTCAAGTTTATGTTAAGAAATTGAACAATTCCATTCATGCATCTATTCGGCTAGCGCCTCGTTTTGGCACACTTTGTGGTGTTTCAAATCTATTACATGTAATTTTGGCTATTTTTATTACTTTTAGCGTACTTTCTGACGTATGGTACGCAAAAAATGTGATAATAATTTTAATTTTCCGTGTTCTAGATCCTTCGTGGTGTCCGCTTGAAAGAAAACCTTACACAGACAAAGTTCTTGGTCTACACTGGTTCAAAGGCGAACAAGAAAATCATTTCAATTTGTTTTCATGCGGACCCGAAGGTTTATTTATTTGGTGGACTGTAGAGTGCCTTAAAAACAGTAAAACGTTTAACTTTGAAGTGAAGGCAAACTTTCGTTTACCATATTGCCGACAGAGATGGCCGAACTCTGTGTTTTTGTTCGGTGAAGATACTGTCTGCCCAGAACAGGATGATCCATCGCTTGTTCTTTGTGGAGATCGTAGAGGCTCACTACATGTCTTTAAAGCTACCACGGAAAATGAGGTAAAGGGTTCGGAAGGGATAGATCAAGCTCTATCTGGGAGGGATGGTGGAGAGGGGGAGCTGACCTGGCATTGGTCAAGGAGCGGGCGCGACAATCGACCGAGTCCGCGTGCACCACTAGGGAGCTTTAGATTGGATTACGAAATTTTTCTGCTTAAAGTCTACTACTACAAACTCGTAGTTGTACTCGCTTTGGCTCAACTGTTGTTATAAAGATGTGCTGTGCCAAAGAGAGGACGATAACAAGTTTGTATTAGCAGATATTTAACTGAAAAATCTCGTAATCGTAGTCGTACTCGTAGTCAACAAGAACTTCGACGTTTCGAGCGAAGGCCCGTCTGGAAGTTAGTGAAACTATTAGCTTTCAGATGAAGGGCCATTAGATTAGATTAGATTAGATTAGATTAGATTAGATTAGATTAGATTAGATTAGATCAGATCAGATCAGGTTAGATTCTTGAATGGCAATTTTACAAAATAAAATTGAAAAACTCAAGTTACAACAATTTCTAATAAAAGTTTAATTAAAAGTTCCGATAAAATATATATAAAAGATCTAAATAGTATCATCCCACGTCCTCGCACAGTGCGGTAAGCAGCTATCACTAAAACGCTCGGTACGAGATTTGAACAGTGGCATTTTGCGAGCGTTTATAAACTTGTATTGATGTAATAGTTCAAACACGAGTAGGAGGACTTCCTCCGATTTCTAAACACCGAGAAGAGTTGAATATACGAGGCGAAGCCGAGTATATTTTAACGAATTTCGAGGTGTTTAGAAATCGGAGGAAGTCCTCCTTACGAGTGTTTGAACTTACTTCTCAAACGAACGTGTATTTTGCGAGAAAACCGACGTGAAAGTTCACTTAACTTCCTCTGATTTCAAACCATCTTCCACGCTTATGATTCTCTTTGTTTTTGGCTAATGAATTATTAATGAGTTTGAGAAGGTGAACATATCGTATAGAACATGGATACCAAGTGCTGAAATGTTAATGCAATTGTTATAACCTGCAATTTGTTATATTCTCCTGATGTCGACCCATAAAAAGAATTTCATGTAAAATGGATTTTTTGTTTTATATACTGTGAGAAACTGGCCAAATCTTATTGGGGTCTGCTATACTTTTTAGCCAATAGATCCAGTACAATCTCTAATTGGTATCCATGGACGAAATGGCGTGACCTCGATATGTAGCAAGTCTGGATATATATATACCACTGGAAGAGATGGCTATATTAGACAGTATAAATTGTGTGGAGAAGCACTGGAACTATTGGACAAGAAAAAGGTTTGAGAATAACATTAAATTATATTTACAAAAGGGCACTGATCTCAATATGTAGACTGTATAGAGGATGAATTTAATGAGCCATTTTTTAACCCAGAATATTTATGATATGGAAGCTTTTGTATTACTTACAAATCGAATCATTAGATTTTTGAATTAGTTTTACTGTCGAGCATGCAAGTATATCCTACTACAGGTGTATGTAACACAGAATACCACGGTACCACAGAATACCAGTCTTATTTATTGATCTTATAAAATTTGGAGGAAACATACTGTATACTTTATTTTTGTGAATATATATTAATTTTAGTTTTAACTGACGTATAAAAACAAAAAATGAATATTTTAATAAAAATTCTTAAAAATAATCAGGATTAACAAAAAATAACATTCTATGTTTTTGATACTTTTTTCCCGCAAAATGCATGTAAAATTCTAAAGTTTAAAAATAAGTTTGCAAACCAGTATAATTTATGTTGATCACTACTTTTTCTATGCAACACACCATTACTATACAGCTAGGATCACACCTGGTATTCTTTGGTTACACCACTGGTATGCTGTACTGATTTTAGTATTTACCTTTCACTAAATTAAGTTAGCAATATCCTACAGTATTATCACAAATGACACACCAAATCCTGGTACAATTTGATAAACCGTTGCTTATTTATCTCTGCACTGGTATTCTGTGGTACATTGGAGTTTGTCTTGAAATCTAAGTCCATGAAATCTAGCCCCAAAACCTCCAGGAAGAAAAAATATATCGATAAACTATACTAAAAATTATTAAGAAGCCACATTATATATATTTGACAAAAGATATGGAACATGTAACGTTCTTTTTTGGATCTTAGGTTTACAAGGGGATGGAATGGATTGATCGGGTAAATTTTACACCTGATGGAGAAGTCTTGGTTTTAGGATTTCACACGGTAATATATGCCGGTCAGGGTTGCAAAAAAGGTGCGGGCATGCGCGGGAACCACCCGTGAGGAAGGTTTACTGGCATTGAGGAAGGTTAAAAGTGAAACACTGAATAAAACATTGCAAAGCAGTAAGTGCTAGATTTGTCAGGCTAGTATTAGTAGCAACAAGTCAGCACTCAGTCAGACTAGCAGTACTGCAATGGCCAACGGGCAAACCTACCCAGGCAAAAGCCTGCATGTCGGAAAATTTACAGTTATTTTGAGGAAGGTTGGGAAAACCCAAATCCTACCCAGAGGAACATTGAAAACGTTTTTGCAACTCTGATACCGCGGTCGCAGTTAATTAAAAATTAAAATTTCACTAAACTAACGTTATTTAAACTGGGTAGCTCTGTCTGTTTTAAACTTCTCCCTGGAGGTTCAGTGAGGGATATTTCTTATTGATCAAGTGTTACTACAGGAGGAAAGTTAAACTAACTCTATTTGTACTGGATAGCTCTATCACTTCTAAACTGTTCTCCCTACAGGTTGAGTTAGGGCCATTCTTATTGATCCAGTGTTACTGCAGGAGGAAAGTTAAACTAAACTAACTCTATTTATACTATATAGCTCTGTCTGTTCTAGACTACTGTTCTTAGAGGCTCAGTAAGAGCCTTTGCCTGTTGGTGTAGCTTGCTTGTAGAGAATACCCAAATACTAGGAGAAAATCTGTGGTGTTTGAGTTAAACTTAAACTGGAGAACGAGCAGGAAGCTTCGGTTCCAAAGCGCCCGTGGAATGGAGGTTCCCGCTGCATATCACAAAAATGTTGCTATTAATTCAGGTGGATTTTATAATCTGGAGTATGACACGGAATGAAGTTTTGTTTCGCATAACTTGTGGAGGCGGCCATCGCAACTGGGATATCTTCTATACTACGGTATTTGTTTTTACTTTTGGCTTAACTTGTGCGCTGTTTTGTCACAGGAAGTTTTTTGTTGCTAATTATTACTACATCAAATGCCAACAAATATATGATCTTCCGTTTCTATAAACTAACAGATTTGCATCGCTTTTTAAAAGCGTAGTTTTTGGCAAGTTATTTTAATACTGTAATATTGTAAGTATAGTACATAATTTTAGCATGATTGATTTGTAAGTTCTACGCAATTTAGGCCCGTTTCAAACGCCGCTCCACTCATGCGCCGAACTTAAATGACGAATTAGGTGCGACACAAGAGCGACGTATGAATCAATTAGGTACGGCAGAATTTGGAGCGACATAAGTTCGGCAGAAGTTCGACAGAGCCTGTCGCATTATGCGACGTTAGAGCGACATTGATTCATACGCCGCTCCACTCATGTGCCGAACCTAAATCAAAATTTACTGTAATTTATTAGGATTAGATTAGCCACTTTGTAATGTTTACTTATTTTTGAATTGTATTTGGAATTCCCGCGCGAATTACCCTCCTCTCTCGTCGACAACATTATATTTTATACGCCGTTTGAATCACTGTCGCTCTTGTGTCGCTCCAGCGTCGCACCTAATACAATTAAGTTCGGCGCATGAGTGGAGCGGCGTCTGAAACGGGCCTGCTGGTTGCAATGTAGTAATCAATAGAACATCTATATCACTTTACCAATGTTACACTTCTATAGACAGATCATGGTCTCACATTCACGTACCTGAAACAGTCGACTGTGAACGTGCATTGCTGGTCAGCCATTCAGAAACAACAATGTTCATCAATTATTCAGGTGTGTTATGAAACCACTGATCTGAAAACAAGGACTGGATGGTGCATCTGCTATGCATAAATGAAGCCAATGGCGGCCATATTGATGTGACCACCACAAATCTACTGTGGTGTTGGAGACATGTTTAAAGAGCTTCTATAAGTTTCTAGTTATTGGTGGGAAAGGACAAATATTGTCTAGATAAGAATTTATCATCAGTGGCCTCTCTTTCTTCCTAAATTTGCCAGTGAATAACTAATTAGGTCACACCAATGTGGCCGCCATAAGCCTCATTATGTGGTGTTTAAAACGTTCTAAAACTCATTAGAAGAGATGTTGGAAGCGATATTTCTCAAGTTACATAGGAAAAGATATTTACCTCACAGTATAACTCATTTAAACAGTTAACGATTTGACTAGTCAAGAATTTGACAGATTTGTAAATCTGATCTCATTAAAAATATTCTGCCTTCAAAATTGGCTCATTTAATTCAATAGGATGCTCTATCCAGTTCTATTTTTCAGATCAGGGGCCCGTTGTCCAAAAGCCGGTTAGCTTAACCCTGGGTTAACGAAAATCTTCAAATCAAACTTCCCAACAGCTTGTTTATAAAGTTGAATATGTTTTTCCAGAAATCTTTTCTGGATCAATAGAAGTTTTGTTTTCTAAAGTTTTGAAATGAACGACCATGCAGAAATACATAACGCAAAACAGTGGGTTAAAATTTAACCCAGGGTTAGCGCTAATTGAGCTTTGAACAACCGGCCCCAGTGGTTTATACCCAATTCACAAATTTGGAGAACTCACTTGCCTAGCTCCTATTGCTCTAGTTTGCGAAAACATATGATAGAACAAAGTTAACTATACATTAGAATTATTTATAAGAGCTATTCACTCATGTAGATCATTCTAATGTTTAGTTACCTTGGTTGTATTCTATGTTTTCGCAAACTAGACTACAATAGTAACCAGGCATGAGAGTTATATCCAAAGTTGTGAATTGGGTACAGCAACGATGTAAACAGCGTTCAGCCAAATTTGTCCATTAGCTATTGACAATGCGTGATAGAAATGTTTGCATTTCAGAGAAGTTTTCATGGTCGTGAAACCAATTGTGTTTGCTTTATCGGATCTGTAGAAAGAAACAACGAAGGTATAATTACACAGTTTGTGGCTCTAGACCATTCATTGTTAGACCATTAAAACCCTTTTCCACTGATAGGATGGAATAATATATAGATCTAGGGCGCATTGTTCTTTAACGACTTGACCATTTCTTTTGTGTAGAAAATCAATTTAATTTGTTAGCAACGGGAAGTGAAGATACGACGATCAATATTATGATTTGTATCCTTTATTGTTAATTCTAAATTGTATTCACAAAGATTACTACTGTATAATTGTTAATCTCAAATCTGATGTCTAAGAGAAGGGAAACACGGGTGGCAGATGTGGTTAGCGCGCTGCCCCTGACCTCTGAGTTAAGCCGGCTATACAGCAGGTCGAGGGCATGGATTTACTTAGGTTGGGTAACATCAGTGTCCTTGATAAACTCATGTAAGTTGAGATTGGTTGGTTCTCTCCTGTACTTCGAGGGTTTTTCTCCGGGCACTCCGGTTTTCCTCCCTCGCTAAAAACTAGCCCTTAGCCTATGCCATTAACCATAACTGACACTTGGAGATCTTTTTCATACATTATTCAGCTCACTCCCCATTGTGGCTTTTCAGTGACCGATTACATCAAGTATCTCGCTTACCTATATTATGTACTTAGCCTACATTATTTATTTTTACAACAATTGTAATATTACTTTCCTAATCTGTATATCCTAACCCACCCAGTCAACTTTCCCTGTGGGAGGAAACCGGAGTGCCCGGAGAAAACCCACGACTTTCGACAGAGCGTTGACTTACTCTTTTCACATGAGTGATGAGTAAAGTCCTCAACGAGAATCGAACTCAAGACTCAGAGGTGAAAGGCACTTGCTCTGACGACTGCGCCACCGAAGCCCCATCACCTTCGTCAATTTGGTTGTAAAACCTGTTGAGCTGGACAGCTCAGAGTGGTAAACACAGCTTTATCGGAGTTCAGTACCACGAAATCAATTCCGTTGAAACTTTTCAACTGTTTTAATTTGAATGAAGAATCATTTTAAATGGGAGAAAACGTTTTCTTAAGTTTTTTAGTTCATTTATTCACATAAAATATTTTTATGAAAACATTTAAACATATTATTAGTAAGTAATAACACTGTGATTTCGTCTTTTTGTCCTTGATTTTTCCCTTAACAATATGCTAATTAAGACAATCCTAGGAAAATTAACGAGCAAAGATTTCGCAAGGTCGTTTCTTGTGAGGGCCATATTTCCAGTGTTCGGTGCTTGGCTTATATTGACGTTAAACCTCATCCCGCCAATGAGACTCGTTCTCACGAACATCTCTTATTCTCGGGCGGTAGTCGAGCTTCTTTAAAATGCTGGTCATTGGACATAGACAGTATTTTGAACGATGAAATAAGTGACAAATCTTCTGAAAGGAATACATCGTTGAACTCAAGTTGTTCGCTTTTAGCAGAACTTCGTAGTCTGTCCCACAGATCTCGAAAGAAGAAACGGTCTGGCAGTAATGGGGATGAATATTTCACTTGCGATATTCGTTTTATGTCACTTACTGCGTTTCCGCTCACCGACCTCTTGCGTTCTGTCTGGAGTGATGTAGATGTCCCTCCTGCCGTTGGAGTTATCGCTGGCTGTTCAGATGGTAACCTAAGGTATGATTGGTTGAGTTATCGATTGGTTGAATGGTTAGAATATTAATTGATTCCGTAATTGCTTAACTAAATAACTAATTGTTTCTGTAATTCAATTGGTCAGCGTATTGTAGGAGGTTTTGTCTCGCAGGCAGGTTTTGATTATACACTCAAAAGATTATGTTCTCCGTTGTGATTCAACAATGCGAAGCTGTCTTGAGAAGGGTCAAAACATGACTTAATATGTTGGCGATCTCTGAATGCCCTCTAGTTGACTACTTGATTGATCAATTGAGTACTTGTTTGCCACTTAAGATCTGCTCAGGGTATGAGAATAATAAATATGTATGTTATTGCATACACTTTAGGAAAACCCCTTGATAAATACACCGACATATTATCACTCACTACCCTGGTTAAGGTTTAAGTTAACGAATATAATCCCCCGACCAAATTACATTCAGAATCCAAAGTTTCGATGCTCTGGTTTAGCGTCTTCATGATTTAAAGTCGCGACGTGGCTTCTTATATTCTCGAGAGATGAAGTCATTGACCAACTAGATGGGGATATTCTTGTGGGAGATAACAGACGTTAACATCCTAAGAAATATTTAGAACTGCCCATTTCATCAAAGAGAACAGCGACTGTGAGGCAGTGACAAGGCTGAGCCCAATTGTTTAGTCATTCTATTGGACGCCTGAGTATAGCTATCTAGGGGGCATTCTCCTCCAGAAAATTTTGAATGTTTTAGAAGTCCCGAATAGCCTTTTCCGGCATTTTCAGCGTGAAATTTGGTTTTGTTTTTGCTTTAAATCTCTGTATGAATTCATGCTTTATTACTACAATAGGAACTTCTTAGTCACGTTTCGGGTTAGCCAATTCAACATTTTGCCTAACAGCTCCGAAACTCAATTTTAGAACTGCCCATTCTAAGTTTAGAACTACTATTTTGCATTCAGAACTGCCCATGTTGGAAATTGGGGAAGCCTGGCGTAGGATGACTACTGCGAGATAATTATCACCCCTGTTCAAAACATGTTCATTCCATTTTTCTATATATTCCACGCTTTGAATTATAGGAGTGTTTAATAGTATATTTATATATTTTTAGATTCTATGTATTTAACTATGAACTAAAAACCTTTACACTCATCGGTCAGGGAACATGGAACGAAAGATGCTTACTTTGTGTCGGTAATTTCTTCCACGCCATATCAACACAATCACACGTTGTTGTGTACGGCTCAGACACTGCGGGCTACATCAGTTTCTGGGACGTAACACAACTATATATTGAACACTTCGCCTGTCTATACAACAATATCGATGATACAGATTTATTGGAAGAGCAGCTTTATACACTGAAGATAAAAAACGACGAGTGTGTCCTCGATAACGAAGGAGTAGAAATGGTAAATGATTTTAAATCTTCGAACAGTTTTGGTTCTCAAAATTGTGGTTCAGAGAATCTAAACAAGTTGAAGTCAAAGGAAGATTTGATAAGACCATTTTGTTCCCATAAGCTTCATCAATCTGGAGTGAATTCCGTTAGTTTAATGACAAAAGGTGAATCACACTATTTATAACTAAGCTGAACAATTTTTATTTAAATTAGAATAGATTGCCGTCTATTACACACAAGTTGTAACAAACCTGCAGCGGACTTATATGTGTCAACAACTTGTTATCAAGATGTGTTCCCACTGCTCGTCTCCAGCTCCTTGACAATTTATCATCGGCTTGTTGACAACTTGCTACAAGGTTGTTGACTCAACAGACTTGTTACAAGTTGTTCCAACAACTTGTTATCGTCCTGCAACTCAACAACTTGTTAACAAGCTGTGAGTGACAACCTTGTAGCAACTTGATAAAATGACAACATTGTTACAACTTGTTGACAAGCTTACTGCAACACTGTTGCGAACACATCTTGTCATCTTGTTGACAAGATGTGAGATTTTTACGTGTGTAGTTTAAAACTGTTTTCTTTCGAGCCTAAGGAACCTTCTTTTATTGGAACTAACTTTATTCATATTGGATAGTTCTATCAGTTCTAAACTGTTCTTCCTGAAGGTCCAGTATAGGCGCCATCGGATTATTTTATTGTGTTGTATTTTTAGAGAACGACCAGTACTTGTTATGCAGTGGTGGTGACGATGGCGCTGTGGCATTTGCTTCGTTTAAAATTCATGGAACGCCGAACGATAAAATAGATATTTGCTCATGGAGTATGGTTTCCATTCTCGATGCTCACACCTCGGCTGCGACTGGTAAGTCATGGAAATGCCCACGGGACCATTATAACCAGAATAAGAAAATGTTAATTATTTTAATATACCTTTTGGAAATTTCGCATATCATTTTTACATGTGAAATTCTGTGTGGAATTGGAACCATTTCATATGTGAAATATACATTTCATATGTGGAATTGGAACAAGAATATAGATTACATGTGGATGTTTACATGATTTAAATGGAATTTTAATTACTTGCGCTGAACTGAGATCATATCTGATATGATTGACGGGCAGGCTTGTCGAATGTCATCGGTAATTCATTGTACACACGTAGAAACGCCGTAAACGTTTGGTACAACGTAAAAGACAGCAGCAGACTTGTACCAATGCTCTTTCAACAACTTCCTTTTTCCCATCTGTTGACAAGTTGTCATCGGCTTGTTGACAACCTGCTATAAGGTTATTGACTCAACAGACTTGTTATTACCCAGCGAAATTTCTTTCTTACCGTAAATAAAAAAAACGGAAGTTTCACTTGAAAAGGGACTAAACATTCTGAGTTGATATGAGATTATGGGGGGTTTGGAAATAATAAATATTAGTTTTTATTTAAAATTTGTCCCCTCCCCCCTTCCAGAGAGAGTGAATTTCTTTCAATCTTATTTTAAGGTGTGAAACTTTTGGACAACAACACAGCTCTTTCTGCTTCCGTTGATCAACGACTAAAATTATGGAAAATCAATTGGAATGAGGAGGTATATAGATTCTGATTTTTATATTTTAACAAATCTATTTGGATTCAATCTATACAATATGTTTTCAAATATAGTAATAATATGATAATACAAATAGTTATAGCTATAAATGTAATGTAAAAGTTAGGGTACGAACGGTATCCGCGCTGGGCAGCAAAGAAGAAATTATGATAAGTATTATGCAATTACTTTATGGTTTCCGTGTTTGGATGGCCTGATCCAAACACGCGGGAATGTTGCGAGAGTTAAGAAAAGCGCGCGAAATCTCGAGCCGAAGGCGAGTGATTTTGCGAGCTTTTCTTAACTCGAGCTTTTCTTAACAACAAAAGAGTGGTTTCTATAGGGGGACTTTTTTGGGGACACCCTGTATAGGCCTTTGCAAAATGTCCCCACTGTTCTCCGTGCCATCCAGTCACGATCCATGCAGTGATCAGAATGTTCCATTGTCTTTTCATTGTTTTGCAAATCCCACTGTTCTCCATGCCATCCAGTCGTTCATTGTTTTGTCTATAGCCAGGTTCACACGAGTGAGATAAGCAGAAGCAGAATACAAAAGAAAACTTTCCCTCTAGGGCTTAAAAAGACAAAGCGGAAATAATTTTCTTTTGAAATATCTTTTGTTCCGGCTTAGCTTATGGTTACGTTTATGTTGTACACTTCACTGCATCCCTTTGTTTTACCTTTTGCCTTTCCTTATGCCTGTGCTTGTCTCACTCGTGTGAACCAGGCTTATGCTTACAATAAACTACAATGGTTGTGTATATTCTAATGAATGTTTAGCCAATCACTTTGATTTGTTGTTTATGCTTCTTGAGCTCCGATATTTTTGGTTTCAGAACACAAAGTTGTCTGTGGTGATTCTGATTGATAGTTTTTGGCTTGATGTAGTTGACGTTCAAGATATCGACGTACACCGCGATAGGTTAGTATATAGCTAATGAAGTTTAGTATATAAAGCAACATGGTTTTATTAGTATAAAACCCCGCACAGACGAGGAAGTTTTCCTTGACAGTTGACATGTTTTATTTGCTCGTGTGTATGACAAAAACTTGACAAGGTTTTACTTGACAAGGAGCCTTGTTTAACAGCTAGTCATACCAGACAAGGAAACATTGATCGAGAAAACTTGTTTGCTGTACACACGAACAAATAAACTAAACTCGTCAAGGAACTTGTCAAGGAAAACCGGCTCGTCTGTACGGAGCTTAAGGCTGCTGTCTATACACACATGGAACTGCATAGATGAATTTGAAACAGTGCTCAAAACATTTCGAGTTCCTAACCGTACGAACTCTGTATGAACTCTCGTATGAACGAATTGAACCGGACGATCGATTTTCGTACAGCTCCAAAATTGCTACAATTAACTTTGCTGACAAGCTTGCTTCAAAGCTTTTGTCAACACATTTTCAAGCGTGTACGAATCTTTGTTTGAACTGTTCCATTTTATTTATCGTTGCTTTATAGAAATGGATTATACTACATTACAAGCTGTGGAGTTGGGCTGCAAATGTTGACTGTCAAATCTGTTAATCGTGAGTCTTGACGCTCAGGTAGCTGAATCATCATTATCGATCTTTGAAACAAGTATAATAGCAATAATAAAACTTGATTTCAAGAGGGAGTTACATTGTTACTATTAAAGTATTCTTCCCAATGGCCCTCGTAGACTACTAACTACTTACAAAGTTTAACGTATTTGGAATATTAGATTTGGAAAACTTTTACTAGGTATAACATTGATATATACTTAATAATATATTTGCATTCAATGCAAGAAAATGTACTGAGATCGTGAACTTCGTGATTTAGTTTGATAAACTAGTTTTAAGTTTCTTTTTAAAAGAGCTAACTGAATGATTTTCAATAGCTCTTTCACACTACATGCAGCATAACTTAGTAACTGGTCGGAGACATAAAATGTTTTGGCCTGAATTACAGTAGTGACGTCAAAAAATTGCCAGAAAATATGTCTTGCAAATTTCTTTTTTTGAACGAAGCTGTAACTTGTTTCCTTAATATGCAAATGATAAATTTAGTATTTTTTGATAGATTAAGGTGCACACCTTTCACACTACATGCACCATAACTTAGTAACTGTCGGAGACATAAAAAAAATTGGTGGCCTGAAATAGTGACGTCAAAAAATTGCCAAAATGTCAGCAAATATGTCTTGCAAGTTGCGTTTTTTCAACGAAGCTGTAACTTGTCTCTTTAATATGCAAATAGTAAATTTAGTGCTTGTTGATAGATTAAGGTGTGCTCTTTCACACTACATGCACCATAACTTAGTAACTGGTCGGAGTAACTTGGCCTGAAATAGTGACTCATTCCTCTTGGAGAAATTCAATTACTTTTTGCTCATTGTCCGAGAATATTGATTTAGGTGGTGTATAACTTTCATGTGGGATGTGGGTTTTTACAAAGAAAGTGTTATAGCCAGATTCTCGAAACACAGTCTCACCCTTTAAGGGTGAATTAATTAATAATTCTTAAACAACATTTCAAACGTGATGAGGAAATCACAAAAACGGAGTTTACGTGCTGGTATTGAGATATTCAGGCCACTGGCTATAAAAAGGCTTTTTCAGCAGCGGGTAAGATTACGTGATGAATAATTAAATATAAATTTGTCAGGATCAGGTGATGAGGATTTCGGGACATCAGATCGAAGACGAAAGACAGGTTACGAATTTTAGAATGTTTTAAAAGGAAATTGGAATACCAGTATATGTCAAGTATTAAAAACACAACTCTGTATATAATATAATACACTTTTTCCCAACTATGGTAAGATTTTACTAAACAGTTTATATACATTATTAAAGTAGTTTTCAACAACAATATTAATATAAACTATGTAATATCAAAAAACGAAAAGAGTTTTCAAGGTAAAAACATGATCCCCAAATATGATACACTTCAGAAGATTTGCCACTTAACAGTTTATATACATTCACAAAATAGTTTTAAGCAACAATATCCATATAAACTTCAAAAACGAAAACAGTTTAGATAGTATTATTTAGTCATGAGTAACCATGTGGTTTTCAAGTTTGCTTGGAACATCAAACTCCGTGTCACAGACACCACAAATATATCCAATACCAGTTGGTTTTGTTGATTCCAATTCTTGGCATAAACCACATTGATAGTTTGTATTATTGCCATGTTGCCTTGCTATATGTCGAACTAATTTCTTGACGTTACCAAACTTTTCGCTGCATTTTTTGCAAACATATTTTCCAGTGACTTCATCCTTGAAAAAATGTTCGTGTAAATCTTGTGGTTGAATGATTTCTCTACGACAAGTGCTACACAACAAATGCAATTTTTTATGATTTTCAAGGCTGTGTCCTTGAGAAAATCTCTTCTTGCAAACCTCACACTCATAAGGTTTGTCTCCAGTGTGTGTTCTTCTATGTTTTGCTAAATTGCTTGATAGAGAAAATTTCTTCTTACAAACATCACATTCATAAGGTTTGTCTCCAGTGTGTGTTTGTTTATGTCTTGCTAAACTTCTGGATTGAGAAAATGTCTTATTACAAACATCACATTCAAAAGGTTTGTCTCCAGTGTGTGTTCTTTTATGTGTTGCTAAACTGCTTGATTGAGAAAATCTCTTCTTGCAAACATCACATTCATAAGGTTTCTCTCCAGTGTGTGTTCTTCTATGTGCTGCTAAATTGCTTGATTGAGAAAATTTCTTCTTGCAAACATCGCATTCATAAGGTTTGTCTCCAGTGTGTGTTCTTTGATGTCTTACCAAATCACATGACCAAGAAAATTTCTTCTTACAAACATCACAATCATAAGGTTTGTGTGTTCTTTCTTCTCTTGCTAAGTCCAAGCTGCCCGATGTTGAAAACATCTCCTCGCAATCATCAGTCACTCATATTTGATAACACGTAGTATTTAATAAGCCACAAATCCTATTAAAAACACATGAGATTGAACGTTCACCACTCAGTATTCACCACCGAACAGTAAAATCTATAACACTAAGAAATTGAGGTATTCACTTTTATAAAACTGCAATCAGCGAGAAAATAGAATAAAGTTTGGCAGTTTCACTGTTTCAAATATTTCAAAATGGCCGCTTGTGTCAATTTTGCGCTAGAGTATAATGGAAATGATTCTGAAATCCGCTGAGATTTCGAACACGGGCGACTAACACTGACCTATTTACTAGAGTGGAATATGGAAACATTTTCTCTTTATATTTTGGTCGAAAAAAACGGAAGATGCAGACTATCTTAATATTTGTTAGGTAGTAAAGTAGATTTTGATTTCGTTTTTAGTTTTGTAATTGTTCTGAGTTCTTTTTCAAATATCTACAAATACGGGGGGTCCGCAAAAAAAACACATAGATCTGGAGCGCCATTGTCGTTTTACCGCCCGTGTTTTCATCACTACGCCTCGGTGAGAGTGACTGTGTACGACTTTTCTGTGGGAAATCCAGTCCAAGACAACCAAACAGACTAAAACAAAGAAAAAAGTCTGCTCATTTTGAGACATTGGATTTTTACTCCAGTGACGTATAAAGATCATCGCTGTCGTGACTTCATGCGGGAAAATTCCCCATCACGACGAGTTTTGGCGGGAAATGGTTAAAGAACAGGTAAAATATAATACACTTCTCAACTACAGCTGTGAGATTTTACTCAACAGTTTTACATACATTTTTAAAGTATTTTTGAAGAACTATATGGGGAAAAGTTATCTCGGTTAGCGAGAAAACATTTCGACAAGTTTACAAGCGAGATCTCGCCTTGTTATGAAACTTAAATTACACTGCGTTAATACATAGTTAATAGAAATACTAAACAATATTTCTATTAACTATGATTAATATGAGATGAAAAGTTTTCCGTGTACCGAGATCTCGCTTGTTGACGGATAATGTTTTTCGCATATGAACACATCAACATATCCACAACTTTCTGTCGTGTCAGCAACTTTTTGAATTTACACTTTACAAATTTAGTAATAAGTACAGAAAATTGAACAAGGTTGTTTACGATTAATCCAACTACGTAACGTAAGTTCAAAGCAGCCATATTTGTTTTTAAATTGTATTTTAAAGTTTTTAACTTTCCCCGCCTTGCGACCCACACCAGTGCTACGTCACAGCCGGAAACTTTACCCGGTAATCGGGATAACGTTTCTCCATATGAACAGAACAAAATTATTTGGCTAGTCGAAATGTTTTCTCACTAACTGGTGATATTAACAAAAAAATGTAACCTCAAAAAAACGAAAACAATTTTCAAGGTAAAAACATGATCCCCAAATATGATACACTTCGGAAAAGTTTCCACTTAGGGGCCGATTACATGGACCTGGCTAGCCCGGTTAAGCGGGCCAGCCCAGCTAATCGAGACAACTTTTCAATTACGATTACATGGACCGAGCTAGCCCGGTAAACAGGGATGAAATAAACTCATTAATCCTCATTTTTTCAACTGTTGAATAATCCTTGCTATATATTGAATATTGTTTATATCCTCACATGTCGATTGATGTTTGTTGCTGTAATTTCATTCAGTATTAGCGTAAACAAGTTTCTTCGCTTGTACGTTCGTAAAATACAGTCGCTTTACTGTCTGAAAATTTTAAGCGTCTATTGAAACACAAAAACAATGTTTTAATGCTAGTTTCAGTTTCTTTCAATATAAAAAGCTGTGTATGTGCAATTTTCAGCCCGGTTTGCCGGCGTGAGGCGATTACATGGCGATTTTCATCCCGGCAAACTGGGCTAGCCCGCTTGCAACAGGCGAGATCCCGCCAGCAACGGGCTAGCCCGGCTTCCATACATGTAATCGCAATGCAAAATTTATGTAAGATTATTATAGTAAGTGGGCTAATCGGCCCCTTAATAGTTTATAATTATACATAATTGATAAGAAATATAACTTCAAAAATAGAAACAGTTTAGACACTATTATTTAGTCTGCTTTCAACATGTCATGAGTAACCATGTGATTTTTAAGTTTGCTTGGAACATCAAACTCCATGTCACAGACACCACAAATATATCCAATACCAGTTGGTTTTGTTGATTCCAATTCTTGGCATAAACCACATTGATAGTTTGTAATATTGCCATGTTGCCTTGCTATATGTCTAACTAATTTCTCGATATTGCCAATCTTTTCACTGCATTTTTTGCAAACATGTTTTCCAGTGACTTTATCCTTGAAAAAATGTTCTTGTAAATCGTGCGGTTGAGTGATTTCTCTACAACAAGTGCTACACAACAAATGCAATTTTTTTATGATTTTCAAGGTTGTATCGTTGGGAAAATTTGTTCTTCCAAACATCACATTCATAAGCTTTAACCCTGGTGTGTGTTCGTTTATGTGCTGCTAAAGAGCTTGATTCAGAAAATCTCTTCTTGTAAACTTTATAAGGTTTATCTCCAGTGTGTGTTCTTTGATGTGTTGCAAAATTGCTCTGCTGAGAAGATTTCTTCTTGCAAACATCACATTCATAAGGTTTGTCCCCTGTGTGTATTCGTCTATGAACAGCTAATGAGCTGGGTCGAGAAAATTTCTTCTTGCAAACATCACATTCATGGGGTTTGTCCCCCGTGTGTATAAGCCTTTTCGGGGTTCACAGCGCCATCTTGCCAAGTGGGGCAAATACAATGGTAATAACATTACCTCGTCCCAATGGGAGTACTTGTCCCTAGGGTCATGTTATTGTTGCTCTATTGCGTTTGCCCCACTTGGCAAGATGGCGTCTATGAACATCTAATAAGCTGGGTCAAGAAAATTTCTTCTTGCAAACATCACATTCATGGGTTTGTCTCCAGTGTGTGTTTGTTTATGTCTTGTTAAACTGCTTGAGTGAGAAAATTTCTTCTCACAAACATCACATTCATAGGGTTTGTCCCCAGTGTGTGTTCTTTTATGTTGTACCAAACCATCTAACCGAGAAAATTTCTTCTTACAAACATCACATTCATAGGGTTTGTCTCCAGTGTGTGTTCGTTGATAGGGTTTGTCTCCTGTGTGTGTTCTTTTATGTCTTGCCAAATAATTTGATCGAGAAAATTTCTGCTTACAAACATCACATTCATAGGGTTTGTCTCCAGTGTGTGTTCTTTTATGTCTTGCCAAATCATGTGATCGAGAAAATTTCTTCTTGCAACCACCACATTCATAAGGTTCGTCTCCAGTGTGTGTTCTTCTATGTCTTGCCAAACTACTTGATTGAGAATAATTATTCTCACAAACATCACATTCATAAAGCTTGTCTCCAGTGTGTGTTCTTTTATGTTGCCCTAATTTGCTAGAATGAGAAAATCTCTTCTCACAAACATCACATTGATAAGGTTTGTCTCCAGTGTGTGTTCTTTCATGTCTTACCAAATCATTTGATTGAGAAAATCTCTCCTTGCAAACAACACATTCATAAGGTTTGTCCCATGTGTGTGTTCGTCTATGAACAGCTAATGAGCTGGGTCGAGAAAATTTATTCTCACAAACCTCACATTCATAAAGTTTGTCTCCACTGTGTGTTCGTTTATGTTGCGCTAAATTACCTGATGTGGAAAATTTCTTCTCACAAACATCACATTCATAAGGTTTGTCTCCAGTGTGTGTTCTTTCATGACTTACCAAAACATTTGATTGAGAAAATCTCTTCTTGCAAACATCACATTCATAAGGTTTGTCCCCTGTGTGTGTTCGTCTATGAACAGCTAATGAGCTGGGTGGAGAAAATTTCTTCTGGCAAACATCACATTCATTGGGTTTGTTGTGTGTTCTTTTATGTTTTACCAAATCGTAAGCCTTTGAAAATCTCTTCTTACAAACATCACATTCATAAGGTTTGTGTGTTCTTTCCTCTCTTGCTAAGTCCAAGCTGCTCGATGTTGAAAACATCTCCTCACAATCATCAGTCATAATTTGATAACACGAAGTATTTAACCACAAATCCTAAACACATGAGATTGAACGTTCACCACTCAGTACTCACCAGCCAACAGTAAAATCTATAAAGCTTAAACACTAAGAAATTGAGGTATTCACTTTTATAAAACTGCAATCAGCGAGAAAATAGAATAAAGTTTGGCAGTTTCACTGTTTCAAATATTTCAAAATGGCTGCTTGTGTGAATTTTGCGCTAGAGTATAATGGAAATGATTCTGAAATCCGCTGAGATTTCGAACACGGGCGGCCAACACTGACCTATATACTAGAGTGAAATATGGAAATTTTTTATCTTATTTTGTTCGAAAAAAAACGGAAGATGCAGGCTATTTTATTATTTGTTAGGTAGTAAAGTAGATTTTGATTTCGTTTTTAGTTTTGTAATTGTTCTGAGTTCTTTTTCAAATATCTACAAATACGGGGGTCCGCAAATCACACATAGATCAGGGTCGCCATTGTCGTTTTGCCGCGCGTGTTTTCATCACTACGCCTCGGTGAGAGTGACTGTGTACGGCTTTTCTGTGGGAAATCCAGTCCAAGACAACCAAACAGACTAAAACAAAGAAAAAAGTCTACTCATTTTGAGACATTAGATTTTAACTCCAGTTAGGTATAAAGATCATCGCTGTCGACCTGCCTGTCGTGACTTCGTGCGATTTACACTTTACAAATTACATTTTACAAATTTAGTAATAAGTACAGAACATTGAACAAGGTTGTTTACGATTAATCCAACTACATAACGTAAGTTCAAGCAAATAAAAAACATTTAGCCTGAAATACTGACGTAAAAAAATTGCCAGAAAATATGTCTTGTAAATGTTTGTCGGGTTTTATCAGATAAATTGTCTCATCGTCTTGGAGAAATTCAATTACTTTTTGCTCATTGTCCGAGAATATCGATTTAGGTGGTATATAACTTTCATGCGGGTTTTTACAAAGTTTATAGTGTTATAGCCAGATTTTGGAAACACAGTCTCACCCTTAATTATTTTAAACAACATTTCCAACGGGATGAGGAAATCACAAAATCGTATTGAGAAATTCAGGCCACGGGCTACAAAAAGGTTTTTTTCAGCAGCGGTAAGATTACGCAATGAGTAATTAAATATAACTTTGTCAGGATCAGGTGATGAGGATTTTGGGACATCAGATCGAAGACGAAAGAGTTTTCTTTCTTGAATTCGTTCATGATATTTAAGCGTAGAGGAATTTTCACGGTCACAGACAGAACGGATGTGCAGAACATCGATAGAGGATATAAGACTTGATAGATTTGACATACTTTCATTAACCTCGTCAGTTAGAATGCGAATTTTAGAATGTTTTAAAAGGAAATTGGAATACCAGTATATGTCAAGTAAAAACACGATCCGTAAATAATATAATACACTTTTTCCCAACTACAGTAAGATTTTACTCAACAGTTCATATACATTCTTAAAGTAGTTTTAAACAACAATATTAATATAAACTTAGTGTCATTAATTAACAAAAAAATGTAACATCAAAAAAACGAAAACAGTTTTCAAGGTAAAAACATGATCCCCAAATATGATACATTTCAGAAAATTTGCCACTTAACAGTTTATATACGTTCTCAAAATAGTTTTAAGCAACAATATCCATATAAACTCAGTGTTATTAACTGACAAGAAATATAACTTCAAACACGAAAACAGTTTAGATAGTATTTAGTCAGCTTTCGACATGTCATGAGTAACCATGTGATTTTCAAGTTTGCTTGGAACATCAAACTCCATGTCACAAACACCACAAATATATCCAATACCAGTTGGTTTTGTTGATTCCAATTCTTGGCATAAACCACATTGATAGTTTGTAATATTGCCATGTTGCCTTGCTATATGTCGAACTAATTTATTGACGTTACCAAACTTTTCACTGCATTTTTTGCAAACAAGTTTTCCAGTGACTTCATCCTTGAAAAAATGTTCTTGTAAATCTTGCAGTTGAGTGATTTCTCTACGACAAGTGCTACACAACAAATGCAATTTTTCATGTTTTACCAAATCATTTGATTGAGAAAATTTCTTCTCACAAACATCACATTCATAAGGATTGTCTCCAGTGTGTGTTCTTTTATGTCTTGCCAAATGGCTTGATTGAGAAAATGTCTGCTTGCAAACATCACATTCATAAGGTTTGTCTCCAGTGTGTGTTCTTCTATGTGTTGCTAAACTGCTTGATATTGAAAATCTCTTCTCACAAACATCGCATTCATAAGGTTTCTCTCCAGTGTGTGTTCTTTTATGTCTTACCAACTCATATGACTGAGAAAATCTCTTCTTACAAACATCACATTCATAAGGTTTGTCTCCAGTGTGTGTTCTTTGATGTTGCGCTAAATTGCCTGATTGAGAAAATTTCTTCTTACAAACATCACATTCATAAGGTTTCTCTCCAGTGTGTGTTCTTCTATGTGTTGCTAAACTGTTTGATTGAGAAAATTTCTTCTTACAAACATCACATTCATAAGGTTTGTCCCCTGTGTGAATTTGTCTATGAACAGCTAATGAGCTGGGTTGAGAAAATTTCTTGTTGCAAACATCACATTCATGGGGTTTGTCTCCAGTGTGTGTTCTTCTATGTCTTGCTAAATTGCTTGATCGAGAAAATCTCTTCTTGCAAACATCACATTCATAAGGTTTGTCTCCAGTGTGTGTTCTTTTATGTCTTACCAAATCATTTGACTGAGAAAATCTCTTCTTACAAACGTCACATTCATAAGGTTTGTTTTCAGTGTGGGTTCGTTTATGTGTTGCTAAATTGCTTGATATTGAAAATTTCTTCTTACAAACATCAGATTCATAAAGTTTGTCTGTTCTTTCCTCTCTTGCTAAGTCCAAGCTGCTAGATGTTGAAAACATCTCCTCACAATTATCAGTCATAATTTGATGACACGTATAAATATTAAGCCACAAATCCTAAACACATGAGATTGAACGTTCACCACTCAGTACTCACCAGCCAACAGTAAAATCTATAAAGCTTAAACACTAAGAAATTGAGGTATTCACTTTTATAAAACTGCAATCAGCGAGAAAACAGAATAAAGTTTGGCAGTTTCACTGTTTCAAATATTTCAAAATGGCTGCTTGTGTGAATTTTGCGCTAGAGTATAATGGAAATGATTCTGAAATCCGCTGAGATTTCGAACACGGGCGGTCAACACTGACCTATAAACTAGAGTGAATGTGGAAAAATGTTCTCTTATTTTGGTCGAAAAAAACCGGAAGATGCAGGCTATTTTGATATTTGTTGTGTAGTAAAGTAGATTTTGATTTCGTTTTTAGTTTTGTAATTGTTCTGAGTTCTTTTTCAAATATCTACAAATACGGGGGTCCGCAAATCACACATAGATCAGGAGCGCCATTGTCGTTTTGCCGCCCGTGTTTTCATCACTACGCCTCGGTGAGAGTGACTGTGTACGGCTTTTCTGTGGGAAATCCAGTCCAAGACAACCAAACAGACTAAAACAAAGAAAAAAGTCTGCTCATTTTGAGACATTGGATTTTTACTCCAGTTACGTATAAAGATCATCGCTGTCGTGACTTCATGTGGGAAGATTCCCCATCACTACGACTTTTGGCGGGAAATGGTTAAAGGCATACCGGTAAAATATAATACACTTCTCAACTACAGTAAGATTTTACTCAACAGTTTATATACATTCTTAAAGTATTTTTAAACAACAATATTAATATAAACTTAGTGTGTTATTACAGTTATGTTCTCTTGCGAGCAACATTGCAATATTGTCACGCAATATTCCAATTTTGATTGTGAGATAGCTCTGAGCAATTGGATTGGAGCTTCCTTTTTAAGGCATGGACAGATTGTGCTCGGCAACTTTTTGAATTTTGAGCAACTTTTTGGCAAACGAGCAACTTCGAGCAACTTTTCCTAAAATTAGCATACTTTTAGCAACTGAGCTTATTCATCTAGAATCTGTACGTTTTGTTGCTTTGAACATTTCTTCATTGTGCCAGTCCGTTTGATATTGTTCTTTTTCACATTAATTGGCTTTTAATTATTTAAAACTGAGGGCTGGGCTCTATGATGAGGCCAATTTAATTTATTCCAGCATTCACAAAATTAATAATTAAAATATGACATCAAGCGAGGAAAGTGACGATTTAAACCCTATTCAACTGGCAAGGAAGCCAATATTACCGAACCTGAGAGAGCTTCGAGGAAGCGAAAAATTGCTCTAAATACTGGGAAATACAAGACAAGTCGAGTGAAGAATCTTTCGCAAAATAACACGACGTCTGTTTGGGACAGACTATAATAAAAAGAGTTCCCTGGTCAACATTTCGCCAACCGAAATGAGAAGTTACGATGTAATTGCCTGCAGTGAGGTTGTTAGTAAGAAAAAAGTTCCATCGAGAAGCACCTCCAATCGAAAAAACATGTAAATGGAATTGCAAGCATCGCGAAAAGCAAAAAAAGAGAGCCAGATTCAGGTTCTAAGTCCATGTTACGCACACAATACTACAATAGGGTTAGGGTTAGGGATTGGGTCGGGATTAGGGTCAAGATCAAAGAGAAATATTCGTGACTCGTAACATGGCGTTGTAACCCAGATTCAGCCTAGCTCTGCTGCGAGATTAATGTTAAAATGGGATTTATTGTATTTTGGTATATATATTTTTTTGTTATTTTATAACTATGCATTGCGTACATGCCATATAGACTACAGGAAATGCTGGGTTAAACCTCGACCCGAAAGCCTCGTACAGACGAGCACGTTTTCCTTGACAAGTTTTCCTTGACAAGTTTTATTTTCCCAAGTGTAAGGCAAAAAATTGACAAGTTTTCCTTGACAAGGAGCCTTGTTTAAAAGCTAGTCATGCCAGATTTTGAACAAGGAAAATTCTTCGTGTGTACGGTCGACAAGGAAAACTTGACAAGGAAATGCGCAGACGCAACTGCACACTTATTTTCGATCTAGTCGAGCGGCCATTGCCATTATAAACATCAACACTTGTGTCGTTAATACACAGACTCGTAAAACTTGTCAAGGAAAAATTGATCGAAAAAAAACGTGTTTGCCGTACACACGACCAACTAACCTCGACAAAGAACTTGTCAAGGAAAACTTGCTCGTCTGTTAACCCTACCCTAACTGAGCCTGTTGATGAATTATATGTAAACTACATAACCAGTAGTATCTCTGTGTAGACAGGTGATAAAAAATGTTTTTAGGCAGACTCATAACTCATTGACTCATAACTCATTGACTCATTTGACTCATAAAACAGGCATCCTCCTCTGCTGCTGCTGAACGCGTGTATAGTTTGCTAACACTAAGCCGTCTGTCATCACAACAGAAAAACGCACTAGAAGATTACATTGAGGCATCTGTCATGATCCGCTACAACAGCAGTCGGAGAAATCAATAGGCTTGTTCTATTTTAGATTATTTTTGTTGAAACTGAGATTGAACTCCCATTAATTTTGTCATTACAGTTCCTGTGAAGTGTGAACACTTGTTAAGTGTTGTTTGTATTGAGCGCATATAACCTGTGATATAAAAGGCTTGTTGAAGTTTGAAATACAATGATTCATGATGTCAAATGTGTATTCTTGTAAATATAAGCAAATAAAGCAGACAACCAATCAAAATACTAAATTTTGAGAGCATTTTTTCCGACTTTGGCAGCACCTTTTTCCATTTTTAGCAACATTTCGGCGTTTTGGAGCAACTTTTCGGATTTTTTTGAGCAACTTTTTCGCAATTTACTAGCACAATCTGTCTGTGCCTATCCGTTTTGCTAGTAGCCAATCACAGGCTTTGTTTCCAAATCTGGTTGTGAATTTCAATTTGCAATTTGTTCGCGTCGGTTGCAAATTGCTCAGAGCAATCTCCCAATCAAAATTGCAATATTGCGTGGCAATATTGCAATGTTGCTCGCAAGAGAACACCCAGTTTGACTGTAATTAACAAAAAATGTGCCATCAAAAAAACGCAAACAGTTTTCAAATTAAAGAGAACACGATCCCCAAACATGATTTACTTACAAAAAAATTCCACTTAACAGTTTATATACATAATTAATAAGAAGAAATATAACTTCAAAAATAGAAACAGTTTAGATACAATTATTTAGTCAGCTTTCGACATGCCAGGAGTAACCATGTGATTTTCAAGTTTTCTTGGAACATCAAACTCCATGTCACAGACACCACAAATATATCCAATACCAGTTGGTTTTGTTGATTCCAATTCTTGGCATAAACCACATTGATAGTTTGTATTATTGCCATGTTGCCTTGCTATATGTCGAACTAATTTCTTGACGTTACCAAACTTTTCGCTGCATTTTTTGCAAACATGTTTTCCAGTGACTTCATCCTTGAAAAAATGTTCTTGTAAATCTTTTGGTTGAATGATTTCTCTACAACAAGTGTTACACAACAAATGCAATTTTTTATGATTTTCAAGGCTGTGTCGTTGAGAAAATCTCTTCTTGCAAACTTTACATTCATAAGGTTTGTCTCCAGTGTGTGTTTGTTTATGCCTTGCTAAATTGCTTGATAGAGAAAATTTCTTCTCACAAACATCACATTCGTAAAGATTGTCTGCAATGTGTGTTCTTTTATGTGTTGCAAGATTGCTTTTCTGAGACAATTTGTTGTTGTAAACCTCACATTCATAAGGTTTGTCCCCTGTGTGTGTTCGTCTATGAACAGCTAATGAGCTGGGTCGAGAAAATTTCTTCTTGCAAACATCACATTCATGGGGTTTGTCTCCAGTGTGTGTTCTTCTATGTGTTGCTAAATTGCTTGATTGAGAAAATTTCTTCTTACAAACATCACATGCATAAGGTTTGTCTCCAGTGTGTGTTTTTCTATGTGCTGCTAAATTGCTTGAATGCGAAAATTTCTTCTGGCAAGCATCACATTCATAAGGTTTGTCTCCAGTGTGTGTTCGTTTATGTCTTGCTAAACTGCTTGAATGCGAAAATTTCTTCTTACAAACATCGCATTCATAAGGTTTGTCTCCAGTGTGTGTTCGTTTATGTCTTGCTAAATTGCTTGATAGAGAAAATCTCTTCTTACAAACATCACATTCATAAGGTTTCTCTCCAGTGTGTGTTCTTCTATGTTTTGCTAAACTGCTTGATTGAGAAAATTTCTTGTTACAAACATCGCATTCATAAGGTTTGTCTCCAGTGTGTGTTCTTTGATGTTTTACCAAATAATAAGACTTTGAAAATCTCTTCTTGCAAAAGTCACATTCATAAGGTTTATGTGTTCTTTCCTCTCTTGCTAAGTCCAATCTGCTCGATGTTGAAAACATCTCCTCACAATGATCAGACATTAATTTGATAACACGTAGTATTTAATAAGCCACAAATCCTAAACACATGAGATTGAACGGTTCACCACTCAGTACTCACCAGCCAACGGTAAAATCTATAACACTAAGAAATTGAGGTATTAACTTTTATAAAACTGCAATCAGCGAGAAAATAGAATAAAGTTTGGCAGTTTCACTGTTTCAAATATTTCAAAATGGCTGCTTGTGTGAATTTTGCGCTAGAGTATAATGAAATGATTCTGAAATCCGCTGAGATTTCGAACACGGGCGGCTAACACTGACCTATATACTAGAGTGGAATATGGAAACATTTTCTCTTTATATTTTGTTCGAAAAAAACGGAAGATGCAGGCTATTTTAATATTTGTAAGGTAGTAAAGTAAATTTTGAGTTCGTTTTTAGTTTTGTAATTACTCTGAGTTCTTTTTCAAATCTCTACAAATACGGGGGGTCCGCAAATCACACATAGATCAGGAGCGCCATTGTCGTTTTACCGCCCGTGTTTTCATCACTACGCCTCGGTGAGAGTGACTGTGTACGGCTTTTCTGTGGGAAATCCAGTCCAAGAAAACCAAACAGACTAAAACAAGGAAAAAAGTAAAACAAGGAAAAAAGTAAAACAAGGAAAAAAGTCTGCTCATTTTGAGACATTGGATTTTTACTCCAGTTACGTATAAAGATCATCGCTGTCGTGACGTGCCACGCGGGAAAATTCCTCATCAGTACAAGTTTTGGCGGGAAATGGTTAAAGCTATACAGGTAAATATAATACTCTTCTCAACTTTGACTTTATCGACACTCCCCTAAAGGGGTAGGCTTTATCCAGCTGCTGTGTGAGCCCACGGTCCATTGCCCCACACACCGGGCTCACACAGCGGCTCGATCGAGCCTACTAAAGGGGCTTTTCAGTGACAAAAATACAAATACAGATCAATTAATTACTATAATTATACATTAGATCCTAAGTTTATATAATAAGATCACACAACTACTTTATACACAAACACGACATTAATTATTGACAAGAACATCAACAACCGCTACATAGACATCAACATCATCAACAACGACAGCAAAAACAACAACAACAACATCAAGGACAATAACAACGACAATGACAACAAAGCTTACTGATTAACAAAAGAAAACACGCCCTTAACTATCTAGAAATTGCTGAAGCAGTTCCTGTAAGATTTTACTCAACAGTTTATATACATTCTTAAAGTATTTTTATTAAAGAACAATAGTTATAATTATCAAAAAAATGTAACATCAAAAAACGAAACAGTTTTCAAGGTAAAAACATGATCCTCAAATATGATATACTTCAGAAAATTTTCCACTTAATAGTTTATATACATAATTGATAAGAAATATGACTTAAAAAATAGAAACAGTTTAGACACTATTATTTAGTCAGCTTTCGACTTGTCATGAGTAACCATGTGATTTTCAAGTTTGCTTGGAACATCAAACTCAATGTCACAGACACCACAAATATATCCAATACCAGTTGGTTTTGTTGATTCTAATTCTTGGCATAAACCACATTGATAGTTTGTATTATTGCCATGTTGCCTTGCTATATGTCGAACTAATTTCTTGACGTTACCAAACTTTTCACTGCATCTTTTGCAAACATGTTTTCCAGTGACTTCATCCTTGAATAAATGTTCTTGTAAAACTTGTGGTTGAGTGATTTCTCTGTGACAAGTGTTACACAACAAATGCATTTTTTTATGCCTTTCAAGGCTGCGTCGTTGGGAGAATTTCTTCTTACAAACATCACATTCATAAGGTTTGCCTCCAGTGTGTGTTCGTTTATGTGTTACTAAATTGCTTGAATGAGAAAATCTCTTCTCACAAACATCACATTCATAAGGTTTGACTCCAGTGTGTGTTCTTTTATGTCTTACCAAATCATTTGATTGAGAAAATGTCTTCTTGCAAACATCACATTCATAAGGTTTGTCTCCAGTGTGTGTTCTTTTGTGTGTTGCTAAATGACTTGATTGAGAAAATTTCTTCTCACAAACATCACATTCATAAGGATTGTCTCCAGTGTGTGTTCTTTTATGTCTTGCCAAATGGCTTGATGTTGAATATTTCTTCTCGCAAACATCACATTCATAAGGTTTGTCTCCAGTGTGTGTTCGTTTATGTTTTACCAAATCATAAGACTTAGAAAATCTCTTCTCACAAGCATCACGTTCATAAGGTTTGTGTGTTCTTTCTTCTCTTGCTAAGTCCAAGCTGCTCGATGTTGAAAACATCTCCTCACTGACCTCACAATCTTCAGCACGAAGACGCGAAGTAGGCCACAAAATCCATGAGATTGAACGTTCAGCACTCAGTATTCACCAGCCAACAGTAAAATCTATAAAGCTTAAACACTAAGAAATTGCGGTAATCACTTTTATAAAACTGCAATCAGCGAGAAAATAGAATAAAGTTTGGCCGTTTCACTGTTTCAAATATTTCAAAATGGCCGCTTGTGTGAATTTTGCGCTAGAGTATAATGGAAATGATTCTGAAATCCGCTGAGATTCCGAACACGGGCGGCTAACACTGACCTATATACTAGAGTGGAATATGGAAAACATTTTCTCTTTATATTTTGGTCGAAAAAAACGGAAGATGCCGGCTATTTTATTATTTGTTAGGTAGTAAAGTAGATTTTGATTTCGTTTTTAGTTCTGTAATTGTTCTGAGTTCTTTTTCAAATCTCTACAAATACGGGGGGTCCGCAAATCACACATAGATCTGGAGCGCCATTTTCGTTTTGCCGCCCGTGTTTTCATCACTACGCCTCGGTGAGAGTGACTGTGTACGGCTTTTCTGTGGGAAATCCAGTCCAAGACAACGAAACAGACTAAAAGAAGGAAAAAGTCTGCTCATTTTGAGACATTGGATTTTTACTCCAGTTACGTATAAAGATCATCGCTGTCGTGCCGTGCCACGCGGGAAAATTCCTCATCAGTACAGGTTTTGGCGGGAAATGGTTAAAGCTATACAGGTAGAATATAATACTCTTCTCAACTTTGACTTTATTGACACTCCCCTAAAGGGGTAGGCTTTATCCAGAGCTGCTGTGTGAGCCCACAGTCCCTTGCCCCACACACCGGGCTCACACAGCGGCTGGATCGAGCCTACTAAAGGGGCTTTAGTGACAAAAATACAAATACAGATCAATTAATTACTATAATTATACATTAGATCCTAAGTTTATATAATAAGATCACACAACTACTTTATACACAACACAACATTACAGTCAAATCCGGTGTTCCGTTGCGCGCAACATTGCAATATTGTCACGCAGGGCCGGACCTACGGGGGGGGTTTGGGGGTGTCACACCCCCCCCAGGAAATTTTATTTGGAGTTTCAGTCGGCAGAAGTGTTATTTTAGTCTGCAGACAAAAATATTTTTGATGACTAACAGCAGTGTAGTCAGTACAAGTTTGTTAGTCAGTCGGTTGAAAGGACCTTACACCCCCCCTGATAAATTTTCTGAGGACGGCCCTGTTGTCACGCAATATTGCAATTTTGATTTGAAGATTGCTCTGAGCAATTTGCAACTGGTGTGAAAAATTGCAAATTGAATTCACAACCTATTTTGTAAACAAAGCCTCTGATTGGCTACTGGGACAAAGGAAGCTCCAATCCAATTGCTCGGATCATTTGATTGGTTTCTTATTTTGCTACAAACCAATCAGAGGCTTTGTTTACAAAATTAGTTGTGTAATTTCAATTTGCAATTTTCACACCGGTTGCAAATTGCTCAGAGCAATCTCCAAATCAAAATTGCTTACTGATTAACAAAGGAAAACACGCCCTTAACTATCTAGAAATTGCTGAAGCAGTTCCCGTAAGATTTTACTCAACAGTTTATATACATTCGTAAAGTATTTTTAAAGAACAATATTAATACAAACTTAGTGTTATAATTAATTATCAAAAAAATGTAACATCAAAAAAACGAAAACAGTTTTCAAGGTAAAAACATGATCCTCAAATATGATATACTGCAGAAAATTTTCCACTTAATAGTTTATATACATAATTGATAAGAAATATGACTTAAAAAATAGAAACAGTTTGGACACTATTATTTAGTCAGCTTTCGACTTGTCATGAGTAACCATGTGATTTTCAAGTTTGCTTGGAACATCAAACTCCATGTCACAGACACCACAAATATATCCAATACCAGTTGGTTTTGTTGATTCCAATTCTTGGCATAAACCACATTGATAGTTTGTAATATTGCCATGTTGCCTTGCTATATGTCGAACTAATTTCTTCATGTTACCAAACTTTTCACTGCATTTTTTGCAAACATGTTTTCCAGTGATTTCATCCTTGAATAAATGTTCTTGTAAATCTTGTGGTTGAATGATTTCTCTGTGACAAGTGCTACAAAACAAATTCATTGTTTTATGCCTTTCAAGGCTGCGTCGTTGAGAAAATTTCTTCTTACAAACATCGCATTCATAAGGTTTCTCTCCAGTGTGTGTTCTTTCATGTCTTACCAAATCACTTGATTGAGAAAATTTCTTCTCACAAACATCACATTCATAAGGTTTGTCTCCAGTGTGTGTTCTTCTATGTCTTGCTAAATGGCTTGCTCTAGAAAATCTCTTCTTGCAAACATCACATTCACAATGTTTCTCTCCAGTGTGTGTTCTTCTATGTGTTGCTAAATTGCTTGATTGAGAACATTTCTTCTTACAAACATCACATTCATAAGGCTTGTCTCCAGTGTGTGTTCTTCTATGTGTTGCTAAATTGCTTGCTCTAGAAAATCTCTTCTTGCAAACATCACATTCATAAGGTTTGTCTCCAGTGTGTGTTCTTCTATGTCTTGCTAAATTGCTTGACTGAGAAAATCTCTTCTTACAAACATCACATTCATGAGGTTTGTCTCCAGTGTGTGTTCTTCTATGTGTTGCTAAATTGCTTGATACTGAAAATCGCTTCTCACAAACATCACATTCATAAGGTTTGTGTGTTCTTTCTTCTCTTGCTAAGTCCAAGCTGCTCGATGTTGAAAACATCTCCTCGCAATGATCAGACATAAATTATTGGATAGCTGTAGTATTAAGCCACAAATCCTAAACACATGAGATTGAACGTTCACCACTCAGTACTCACCAGCCAACAGTAAAATATATAAAGCTTAAACAGTAAGAAATTGAGGTATTCACTTTTATAAAACTGCAATCTGCGAGAAAATAGAATAAAGTTTGGCCGTTTCACTGTTTCAAATATTTCAAAATGGCTGCTTGTGCAGTGTTTCCACAACTCAAAGTCAAAATATCCTGTTTTGCACGTAGAATTTCCTTGAAATTAAATCTATTTCCTTGCTAATTTTTATAGTGTAATTCATTTGTTTTATAGTTGTACAGTCTGCTAGCGTCTCAAAATTTTATACGATTAATGCAAAATTAGTATCAAGTTATTTAGACATAGAAATGCATCCTGGAGAGATGTGATTCGTAAGGTAATTTATTGAACCAATAGTTTAACATTCAAAAGCATTCAAACTATACTAGTGTAGACAGTAAACTATGCAGTTGGTACAATTTGGTTAACTTGGCCATTCAAAGTTTAACGATGCAAAACTAGTAAAACTCCAACACAACTGGAAAACTATTAAGTTTACATAATATGAATAAGCCAATTCATGTATGACAATGTGACAAAAATTGGTGGCATGCATGTCCAATACTATATCAATTTAGAAGTACATCAGTACACAAATGAATCACATTTATTCAGTTTTGAGTTTCTTAATAAACTGTTTTCGAAGCTTGGAAACATCTTCATCACCAGCATTGGAGACCATGTTGCTGTGGAGACTCAGCATCTCTGAAGCGTCGGATTTCAAGATTGTCATCTTCGTTGTCAACAGTGCAAGTAAACTTTCTTGCTTGAGATTGGCTCTGTGATCCGTTTTAATTAGCTTTAGTTGACTAAACACTCTTTCAACCGCTGCATTAGAATAGGGCAACGACAGCATAACTTTCACCACTTTCACTAGGTTTTCTTTAGCAAGTTCATCTGGCGTTTTTCTCTCGTTAAACACCACTTGCCAGCACTCCTCAGCAGTAAGATCTTCACTTAATGCTGGATTCAGTGAATGATCTCTCCATTCTTTGTCTACCTTCTGTAACTCGGCAACTTCTGCAAGATACAGAAATTTGGTGTACAACCCTCTCAATGACGGAGTCTTCAAATTGTATGCAGCAGCTGGTGATAGGAAAGACACCACATCCAGCTTATGGCAATCACTAAATCGGTCTTGGATTTGGCGTACAGCTTCGACCAAGAACGCTCTGCAGTCAGAAAGGAAAACTGGAATGCCCGGATCATTACCTCCACGTTCTGCTTCGATGATGTGCATGGTATCTGTCGCCAAGATACATTTGATTCAGTGGAATACGCTTATCCGCCCGGGAAGGATCAATCGTGAACGCTTCAGTGCTCCTTACATGTGCCACTTCCATGAAATCAAGGCATATGGTCTTGATTAGTCTCTCCACCTCTTCTTTGAGCTTGTAGAGTAGTGGCATCTCGCTCTGAAAAAGCACGTTGAACGAAACTAACCTGCTGAAATATTGAAGTCCATAAACTCCAGGTAGGCTTCGACGAACTTGTTGTTTAAACTGGCAAGTATTGAATCATTAATGTGTGTGGTATCTTCAAATGCTACCTCAGTGAAATAGAGCTTCAATGCAGGATATTGCTCCAGGATTCGCTTTACACACAATTTCATTGACAGCCATCTAGTCTGTCCTAGTTTAACAAACAAATAAAACAAAATGCAAATAATAAAGAACCTTACGTTGTAAATGTTTCTTATATCTTAATAGCTTGTTACCGTTCTATTATTCGTATAATGTGTTAGTTCGAACCTGTGTAAGTCAAATGACTGAAGAGTAAATTTATTGTTTGCATATTTATCTGGGCGCAAGATTTTCAGTTATTTCACATCAACAAACTGCTGAAACTCCTTGAATGATTCCGATCTTTTGCTGGACTGACTAAAGTGTGAAAATATATTTCTGCACAGATCTTCTACGGATTTTGGGAGTTTCTTTGAGGCGTGCGAACTGCACAGATGAATTAGATGGCACGAGCACTTGATAGCCATGATCCAGGGATAATCTGTGACCAGCATTTGGGCAACAGAGTGGTTAATGCCAAACATAACATTGCACGTATCTGCACAAAAGCCAATTACATTCTTCATTGGAATCCCTCTCTCTTTCAGGCTTTCGATTAAGCCTTCATAAATAGTGGTAGCAGCTCCATTTGCCACTTGTAGCAAGTCAATCATGATAGCCTCAAATCTAAAATTATTTTCATCAAAATAGACTCCAAGTATAGCGAGCTGAGACTTGGTCGATCGATCGGTTGTTTCATCAATAATTAATGAAAATTTGTTTGCCTTTAACTTGGCAATACATTCTTTTATGAATAAAATCCCAGGACTTGGCGGATTACATTCGTAGCTTTTTGTTTTCCAATTTAACTTGACGAAGGGCTTCGTCCGAGGGAAAAAGATTCTTAAGTAGAGGCAACAGTAAATCTTCAACGATGCTGATAGGAAGATTTTTCTCAGCGATAAATGAACACAGTTTTATCTCGATCCGTGCTGCTTTATTAATTTTTGGAACAAAATGGGAACCAATAGACAAGCTTCTTTGTTTGGCTTCAGCCATTTCCTTGTGCTTCTTGTTATTTGTGTGCCGTGTCAGTGCCGTCTTCGCGCAAGATAGTTTACGTTCACAAAGTTTACAGTATGGATCTTCACCTCGCTTCTCCAGCCAGTCCTTAAATTGAGGGTTGCTCATCCAGGCGTCAACAAATTTCTGCTCAAACTTCTTCTTCTTTGTCCCAGTTGCATGGCCGACAGGTAACGTTTCACTTCTCTTTGCATTTCCAGATTTTTCATTTCCAGATTGATCACAGTCAGAAGACTCAGAGCTGTGATCATACTGATCAGAGTCATCAGACTCAGCTCGAAAAACTCCACGCTTCATTTTAACTCATTTAAAGTTTTTAAACTTGCATTTTTTAACTCACTGTACTAACGTACTTACAGTGATTTGGGTGAAGTAACACGCCACCATATTGGATTGATAACTGATACACAGGGAGCCCAACTCAGACGCATGTATCTTCTCAAGCAACTCAAGCGGGCTGATGTGGACACAAAAGATTTGGTCTGCTTCTATTCCATAATAATAAGATCGATTCTCGAATATTCGTATTTCCTGTTATTCACCAGTTTTGTTAATTTTCCTGATTACTTATATGCGATTATAACATTATAAACATGCATATACTTACTTACTTATATATATTATATTATTCTATTCTATAACAAGTTTGAATTGTTCTTAGTATCAAGGAAGATGTTTGTTATCTGCCTTGTATTAACACTGGAACATACAGTAACTGAACTGTAAATTGTTAGAGTAAGAAATATGTCTTCGTAGTCGCAGATATATTATCTTATGGCTATGCCAGGTTGTTCATGCTTTTTTCCACAGCAACCACATTATTCTTTGCAGTATAGTACACGGTTGCTTCAACTGTCAACATCATTTCGATAATAATAGGTAACATAACAGCACCGAAATGTTTCGCCGCAATATATTCTCAGCAGGTCACATTTATAATCTCACTGATTTTTCTGCGTAGACGATAGGCATGGTTTATTTTTCTACCAAATCATGCGAAACACTATCTTTCCTCTTGTGAAAATTTATCGTTCTAGCTTCTATCTTCGAAGCACTGAGTGCAATTTCAATTTGGCGGCCAGCTGCCTTGATACATATTAATTGTATTTGTCTTTGCGCATTGGTACGAGTTAATCCTGCAGCGATCTTGTTTACAATCTATTGACTATTTTGGATTGCATAAACGTCCTTTCTATAATAAATCTAAGCTACTAATTTACAACAATTTCTTCCCGACTGCTTCTTCTAGAGACCAAACGCAAAAAGAGAACATGTGCTTCCGTCGAGTTGGTTTATACAAGCCGCGTGTTGCATTGTGGTTATTTCAATTGTAACCACAATGCATTCCGTCTATAGCAGATTGAGATTTTGCCTAGCTATATCAAATTAGTTTGCTGCCTCATTAAAGTGTACTGATAGACTATATGTCCAGCCTGTCCGATCCAACACTTTTTACCAACTACAGTAGGATTTTACTCAACAGTTTATATACATTCTTAGAGTACTTTTAAACAACAATATTAATATAAACTTAGTGTTATTCATTAACAAAAAAAAGTAAGATAAAAAAACGAAAACAGTTTTCAAGGCAAAAACATGATCCCCAAATAACATACACTTCAGAAAATTTAACAGTTTATATACATTCTGAAAATAGTTTTAAGCAACAATATCAATATAAACTCAGTGTTATTAATTGACAACAAGAAATATAACTTCAAACACAAAAACAGTTTTATTTAGTCAGCTTTCGACATATCATGAGTAACCATGTGATTTTCAAGTTTGCTTGGAACATCAAACTCAATGTCACAGACACCACAAATATATCCAATACCAGTTGGTTTTGTTGATTCCAATTCTTGGCATAAACCACATTGATAGTTTGTATTATTGCCATGTTGCCTTGCTATATGTCGAACTAATTTCTTGACGTTACCAAACTTTTCACTGCATTTTTTGCAAACATGTTTTCCAGTGACTTCATCCTTGAAAAAATATTCTTGTAAATCTTGCAGTCGAGTGATTTCTCTACGACATGTGCTACACAACAAATGCAATTTTTCATGTCTTACCAAATCATTTGACTGAGAAAATTTCTTATTACAAACATCACATTCATAAGGTTTCACTCCAGTGTGTGTTCTTTTATGTTTTACCAAATCACCTGACCAAGAAAATCTCTTCTTACAAACATCACATTCATAAGGTTTCTCTCCAGTGTGTGTTCTTTTGTGTGTTGCTAAACTGCATGTTTGAGAAAATTTCTTCTTACAAACATCACATTCATAAGGTTTGTCTCCAGTGTGTGTTTGTTTATGCCTTGCTAAATTGCTTGATCGAGAAAATTTCTTCTCACAAACATCACATTCGTAAAGATTGTCTGCAATGTGTGTTCTTTTATGTGTTGCAAGATTGCTTTTCTGAGAAAATTTCTTCTGGCAAGCATCACATTCATAAGGTCTGTCTCCAGTGTGTGTTCTTCTATGTGTTGCTAAACTGCTTGAATGCGAAAATTTCTTCTTACAAACATCACATTCATAAGGTTTGTCTCCAGTGTGTGTTCTTCTATGTGTTGCTAAATGGCTTGATTCAGAAAATCTCTTCTTACAAACATCACATTCATAAGGTCTGTCTCCAGTGTGTGTTCTTTTATGTCTTGTCAAATCACTTGATATTGAAAATCTCTTCTCACAAACATCGCATTCATAAGGTTTGTCTCCAGTGTGTGTTCTTCTATGTGCTGCTAAATTGTTTGATTGAGAAAATATCTTCTTGCAAACATTACATTCATAAATTTTCTGTGTTCTTTCTTCTCTTGCTAAGTCCAAGCTGCTCGATCTTGAAACCCGGGTTGAAAACATCTCCTTACAATAATCAGCACGAAGTAGGCCACAAATCCTAAACACATGAGATTGAACGTTCAGCACTCAGTATTCACCAGCCAACAGTAAAATCTATAAAGCTTAAACACTAAGAAATTGAGGTATTCACTTTTATAAAACTGCAATCAACGAGAAAATAGAATAAAGTTTGGCAGTTTCACTGTTTCAAATATTTCAAAATGTCCGCTTGTGTGAATTTTGCGCTAGAGTATAATGGAAATGATTACGAAATCCGCTGAGATTTCCAACACGGGCGGCCAACACTGACCTATATACTAGAGTGGAATATGGAAAAAATTTTCTCTTATTTTGTTCGAAAAAAAACGGAAGATGCAGGCTATCTTAATATTTGTTAGGTAGTAAAGTAGATTTTGATTTCGTTTTTAGTTTTGTAATTGTTCTGAGTTCTTTTTCAAATATCTACAAATACGGGGGTCCGCAAATCACACATAGATCTGGAGCGCCATTGTCGTTTTTGCCGCGCGTGTTTTCATCACTACGCCTCGGTGAGTGTGGCTGTGTACGGCTTTTCTGTGGGAAATCCAGTGCAAGACAACCAAACAGACTAAAACAAAGAAAAAGGTCTGCTCATTTTGAGACATTGGATTTTTACTCCAGTTAGGTATAAAGATCATCGCTGTCGTGACTTCGTGCGATTTACACTTTACAAATTACATTTTACAAATTTAGTAATGAGTACAGGAAATTGAACAAGGTTGTTTACGATTAATCCAACTACGTAACGTAAGTTCAAGCAAATAAAAAACATTTGGCCTGAAATACTGACGTAAAAAAATTGCCAGAAAATATGTCTTGTAAATGTTTGTCGGGTTTTATCAGATAAATTGTCTCATCGTCTTGGAGAAATTCAATTACTTTTTGCTCCTTGTCCGAGAATATCGATTTAGGTGGTATATAACTTTCATGCGGGATTTTACAAAGTTTATAGTGTTAGCCAGATTTTGGAAACACAGTCTCACCCTTAATTATTTTAAACAACATTTCCAACGGGATGAGGAAATCACAAAAGCGGAGTTTACGTGCTGGTATTGAGAAATTGAGGCCACGGGCTATAAAAAGTTTTTTTTCAGCAGCAGTAAGATTACGCAATGAGTAATTAAATATAACTTTGTCAGGATCAGGTGATTAGGATTTCGGGACATCAGATTGAAGACGAAAGAGTTTTCTTTCTTGAATTCGTTCATGATATTTAAGCGTAGAGGAATTTTCACGGTCAGACAGAACGGATGTGCAGAACATCGATAGAGGATATAAGACTTGATAGATTTGACATACTTTCATTAACCTCGTCAGTTAGAATGCGAATTTTAGAATGTTTTAAAAGGAAATTGGAATACCAGTATATGTCAAGTAAAAACACAACTACATAAATATAATATTATACACTTTTTCCCAACTACAGTAAGATTTTACTCAACAGTTTATATCAGGGCCGTAGCTAGCAGGTAAAAGTTGGGGGGGTGTAAGTCGAAAATTTCCGAATCACACAATTGTTTTCCGAATAAGTAGGGGTACGCGCCGTAACCTAGGGGCGTTAACCTAGGGGGTTCGGGGGCATGTTCCCCCGGAAAATTTTGTAGCGTAGCCCTGTAGTGTAGTAAACCGAATTATGTTAACTAAAGTAAAATACTATGATTGTATCAGTTCTTTCTCACATCTGATATTATCGTAATTATAGCTATGTCCCTATGATGGTTAATTTGTAATAACAATTGCTTTTTAGAGTTACTGACTCTGAGTTAAATTGATAGTAAGCCAGTTATTGCAGTTTTCATGCGGTAATCGTCTATACACATTTATTCTAATTAAAAAGAGCATAAATCGTAATGCAAAAATTATACGATCCATCAACGGGAATAGGATTTCCAAGAGAGTAATGTGACTAATGTCTTCATGTTAGTCATTTCCTACTGGTCCTATTCACCAAATGTATGATTGTATAAACCAACCATATTTAGTGAAACCGGTAAACCATGCAAACACACAGACTGCCAGACTCACAACTGCAACGTTTTGCGCTAATTAGTTTTTTACGGAAATAGCCAGATTGCGGAAAAGTGAAAACGGACACCCTGCGCGGTCGTGAGCCTGTTTAAATCCGGAAATAATAGACATTAGTATACACCCAACCATTGTCCATTACAAATCCTACATTCTGATTGGCTACTCAACCGTTGACCATTCGTGATGGACAACGTTTGGGAAAAATGAAAACAAACCTGAAAAAATATGGCAGTAAACTCTCGTTTTGCAGACGTTTCGGAGGAATTTTTGGAGAGTTTGATAGAAAATTCTACCCCTGAGAAAACTAAAAAGGCCACAAAATATGGCATGAAGATTTTTAATGGCAAGGAACGAAATAGAAACCGTATTTTATTAATAAATCTGCTTTTACTTGCCGCTCACGAGTGGTTAAATAACACAACTGAATTAAATTATTTTAAAAATTACACGGTGTATGGATTATTTTCTCGAAATTAATATATCTGTGTATAGGTGTATACTATATAGGTGTATACTAAAACAATTAGACAACTCGTCCTCGTTGTCTATGAGCGAATAGTCGACTCAGGCTTCGCCTTCGTTGACTATTCGCTCATAGACAACTCGGACTCGTTGTCTAATTGTTAACTAGACAAAGCAATTTTTTCCACGTGCCACGCGGGAAAATTCCTGATCAGTACAAGTTTTGGCGGGAAATGGTTAAAGCTATACAGGTAAAATATAATACTCTTCTCAACTTTGACTTTATTGACACTCCCCTAAAGGGGTAGGCTCAATCTAGCCGCTGTGTGAGCCCACAGTCCCTTGCCCCACACACCGGGCTCACACAGCGGCTGGATCGAGCCTACTAAAGGGGCTTTTCAGTGACAAAAATACAAATACAGATGAATTAATTACTATAATTATACATTAGATCCTAAGTTTATATAATAAGATTACACAACTACTTTATACACAAACACGACATTAATTATTGACAAGAACATCAACAACCGCTACATAGACATCAACATCATCAACAACGACAGCAAAAACAACAACGACAACAACAACAACAACAACATCAAGGACAATAACAACGACAATGACGACAAAGCTTACTGATTAACAAAAGAAAACACACCCTTAACAATCTAGAAATTGCTGAAGCATTTCCCGTAAGATTTTACTCAACAGTTTATATACATTCTTAAAGTATTTTTAAAGAACAATAGTTATAATTAATTATCAAAAAAATGTAACATCAAAAAACGAAACAGTTTTCAAGGTAAAAACATGATCCCCAAATATGATATACTTCAGAAAATTTTCCACTTAATAGTTTATATACATAATTGATAAGAAATATGACTTAAAAAATAGAAACAGTTTAGACACTATTATTTAGTCAGCTTTCGACTTGTCATGAGTAACCATGTGATTTTCAAGTTTGCTTGGAACATCAAACTCCATGTCACAGACACCACAAATATATCCAATAACAGTTGGTTTTGTTGATTCCAATTCTTGGCATAAACCACATTGATAGTTTGTATTATTGCCATGTTGTCTTGCTATATGTCGAACTAATTTCTTGATGTTACGAAACTTTTCACTGCATTTTTTGCAAACATGTTTTCCAGTGACTTCATCCTTGAAAAAATGTTCTTGTAAATCTTGTAGTTGAGTGATTTCTCTGTGACAAGTGCTACACAACAAATGCATTTTTTTATGCCTTTCAAGGCTGGCTCGTTGGGAAAATTTCTTCTTACAAACATCACATTCATAAGGTTTGCCTCCAGTGTGTGTTCGTTTATGTGTTGCTAAACTGCTTGATCGAGAAAATCTCTTCTCACAAACATCACATTCGTAAGGTTTGACTCCAGTGTGTGTTCTTTCATGTCTTACCAAATCATTTGATTGAGAAAATGTTTTCTTGCAAACATCACATTCATAAGGTTTGTCTCCAGTGTGTGTTCTTTGATGTGTTGCTAATGAGCTTGGTAGTGAAAATCTCTTCTTACAAACATCACATTCATAAGGTTTGTCTCCAGTGTGTGTTCTTTGATGTGTTGCTAATGAGCTTGGTAGTGAAAATCTCTTCTTACAAACATCACATTCATAAGGTTTATCTCCAGTGTGTGTTCTTCTATGTGTTGCTAAACTGCTTGATTCAGAAAATTTCTTATTACAAACATCACATTCATAAGGTTTGTCTCCAGTGTGTGTTCTTTTATGTGTTGCTAAACTGCTTGATTGCGAAAATTTCGTCTTGCAAACATCACATTCATAAGGTTTCTCTCCAGTGTGTGTTCTTTTATGTGTTGCTAAATTGCTTGATTGCGAAAATTTCGTCTTGCAAACATCACATTCATAAGGTTTCTCTCCAGTGTGTGTTCTTCTATGTCTTGCTAAACTGCTTGATTCAGAAAATTTCTTCTTACAAACATCACATTCATAAAGTTTGTGTGTTCTTTCTTCTCTTGCTAAGTCCAAGCTGCTCGATGTTGAAAACATCTCCTCGCAATAATCAGCACGAAGTAGGCCACAAATTCTAAACACATGAGATTGAACGTTCACCACTCAGTACTCACCAGCGAACAGTAAAATCTATAAAGCTTAAACACTAAGAAATTGAGGTATTCACTTTTATAAAACTGCAATCAGCGAGAAAATAGAATAAAGTTTGACAATTTCACTGTTTCAAATATTTCAAAATGGCCGCTTGTGTGAATTTTGCGCTAGAGTATAATGGAAATGATTCTGAAATCCGCTGAGATTTCGAACACGGGCGGCCAACACTGACCTATATACTAGAGTGGAATATGGAGAATTTTTCTCTATTTTGGTCGAAAAAAACGGAAGATGCAGGCTATTTTAATATTTGTTAGGTAGTAAAGTAAATTTTGAGTTCGTTTTTAGTTTTGTAATTGTTCTGAGTTCTTTTTCAAATCTCTACAAATACGGGGGGTCCGCAAATCACACATAGATCAGGAGCGCCATTGTCGTTTTACCGCCCGTGTTTTCATCACTACGCCTCGGTGAGAGTGACTGTGTACGGCTTTTCTGTGGAAAATCCAGTCCAAGACAACCAAACAGACTAAAACAAAGAAAAAAGTCTACTCATTTTGAGACATTAGATTTTAACTCCAGTTAGGTATAAAGATCATCGCTGTCGACCTGCCTGTCGTGACTTCGTGCGATTTACACTTTACAAATTACATTTTACAAATTTAGTAATAAGTACAGAACATTGAACAAGGTTGTTTACGATTAATCCAACTACATAACGTAGACGGCCAGCCAGCCTCGAAAAAAGTGACTGTCGATGGCATTTTTTGTTACAAGCAGGAAACCACACTAAATGTCATCGGAGTGTGTTCACTTTGACGGTGAAAGTGGTTGCCTTCCGTAATTTTTCTATTTATGTACCGAAATTGGAAGATTTTTATAACGGCATTTCGATAGATGGGAATCCATTTAAAAGCAATTTTCGATATCATGGATTTATTGTAATTGGTTCACTACCTAATTAACATGTGCAAATTTCTCCTTTTCTTAATTGTCATAACTCAAAGTGACATGCTAATGAGAAAATGGTATTACTATTACACTTGTTAAAATACCTGTATGGAGGCGAGTTTCTAAATAAGGATGGATTTATTAGGACGAGTGGTTGCTGAAGGCTTAAATTCGCAAATTATTGCGTTTAATTTCGAATATTTACCGATTTTGAAGGTCTATGTGTTGTAGTAAAACAGCGTGTTTGCGCCAACATGCTGTTTTTCAACCATTTACATGCCAAAACTCGACTGGCTCAACAGAAATATATTGTGTTACACGGGTGGCAACCGGGCGTGTAATAATGATTCGTATGTAATCTAAACATATGTGATGGTTGCCTGTCTGTAACACAACAAAACATATTGTTGTGGCTTCTTTTTGAAAGGTCGTGTTTTGATGTATTTGCGCCATGTTTCTTATTAGCATATCATTTTGAATTATACGAAAGAAGATTACCCGAGCTTTACAAATGTTAATTAGATAGTCAGCCAATTAAAATAAAACACTAATATAAAATGCAGCATTCGACAAAAATCCCATCCTTCGAAATGTTTTAGAAAAAACCTTCAAATTTTAACACATAAATAAAAAATTACGGTTGGCAACCATTCTCACTCCCAAAGTAAACACTATCCTAAGACATTTTGCGTAGTTTCATGCTTGTAACAAAAAATGCCATCGACAGTGTTTTCTAGACACTTTTTTCAAGCTTGGCCGGCCGTCTAACGTAAGTTCAAGCAAATAAAAAACATTTAGCCTGAAATACTGACGTAAAAAAATTGCCAGAAAATATGTCTTGTAAATGTTTGTCGGGTTTTATCAGATAAATTGTCTCATCGTCTTGGAGAAATTCAATTACTTTTTGCTCCTTGTCCGAGAATATCGATTTAGGTGGTATATAACTTTCATGCGGGTTTTTACAAAGTTTATAGTGTTAGCCAGATTTTGGAAACACAGTCTCACCCTTAATTATTTTAAACAACATTTCCAACGGGATGAGGAAATCACAAAAGCGGAGTTTACGTGCTGGTATTGAGATATTCAGGCCACGGGCTATAACAAGGTTTTTTTCAGCAGCAGTAAGATTATGCAATGAGTAATTAAATATAACTTTGTCAGGATCAGGTGATGAGGATTTTGGGACATCAGATTGAAGACGAAAGAGTTTTCTTTCTTGAATTCGTTCATGATATTTAAGCGTAGAGGAATTTTCACGGTCACAGGCAGAAGGGACGTGTAGAACATCGATAGAGGATATAAGACTTGATAGATCTGACATACTTTCATTAACCTCGTCAGTTAGAATGCGAATTTTAGAATGTTTTAAAAGGAAATTGGAATACCAGTATATGTCAAGTAAAAACACGATCCGTAAATAATATAATACACTTTTTCCCAACTACAGTAAGATTTTACTCAACAGTTTATATACATTCTTAAAGTAGTTTTAAACAACAATACTAATATAAACTTACGGTCATTAATTAACAAAAAAAATGTAACATCAAAAAACGAAAATAGTTTTGAAGGTAAAAACATGATCCCCAAATATGATACACTTCAGAAAATTTTCGACTTAACAGTTTATATACATTCTCAAAATAGTTTTGATCAACAATATCAATATAAACTCAGTGTAAATATAACTTCAAAAACGAAAACAGTTTAGGTAGAATTGTTTAGTCATGAGTAAGCATGTGATTTTCAAGTTTGCTTGGAATATCAAACTCAATGTCACAGACACCACAAATATATCCAATACCAGTTGGTTTTGTTGATTCCAATTCTTGGCATAAACCACATTGATAGTTTGTATTATTGCCATGTTGCCTTGCTATATGTTGAACTAATTTCTTGATGTTACCAAACTTTTCACTGCATTTTTTGCAAACCTGTTTTCCAGTGAATTCATCCTTGAAATATATTTCTTGTAAATCTTGTGGTTGAATGATTTCTCTACGACAAATGCTACACAACAAATGCAATTTTTTATGATTTTTATCACATTCATAAGCTTTAACCCCGGTGTGTGTTCGTTTATATGTTGCTAAATTGCTTGAATCAGAAAATCTCTTCTTACAAACATCACATTCATAAGGTTTGTCTCCAGTGTGTGTTCTTTGATGTGTTGCCAAATAGCTTGGTAGAGAAAATTTGTTGTTGCAAACCTCACATTCATAAGGTTTGTCCCCTGTGTGTATTCGTCCATGAACAGCTAATGAGCAGGGTCGAGAAAATTTCTTCTCGCAAACATCACATTCATAAGTTTTGTCTCCAGTGTGTGTTCGTTTATGTCTTGATAAACTGCTTGATTCACAAAATTTCTTCTTACAAACATCACATTCATAAGGTTTGTCTCCAGTGTGTGTTCTTCTATGTGATGCTAAATTGCTTGATCTTGAAAATTTCTTCTTGCAAACATCACATTCATAAGGTTTGTCTCCAGTGTGTGTTCTTCTATGTGCTGCTAAACTGCTTGATTTTGAAAATTTCTTCTTACAAACATCGCATTCATAAGGTTGGTCTCCAGTGTGTGTTCTTCTATGTTTTACCAAATCATGAGACTTTGAAAATCTCTTCTTACAAACATCACATTCATAAGGTTTATGTATTCTTTCCTCTCTTGCTAAGTCCAAGCTGCTCGATGTTGAAAACATCTCCTCACAATCATCAGTCATAATTTGATAACACGTAGTATTTAATAAGCCACAAATCCTATTAAAAACACATGAGTTTGAACGTTCACCACTCAGTATTCACCACCGAACAGTAAAATCTATAACACTAAGAAATTGAGGTATTCACTTTTATAAAGCTGCAATCAGCGAGAAAATAGAATAAAGTTTGGCAGTTTCACTGTTTCAAATATTTCAAAATGGCTGCTTGTGTGAATTTTGCGCTGGAAATGATTCTGAAATCCGCTGAGATTTCGAACACGGGCGGCTAACACTGACCTATATACTAGAGTGGAATATGGAAAACATTTTCTCTTTATATTTTGGTCGAAAAAAACGGAAGATGCAGGCTATTTTAATATTTGTTAAGTAGTAAAGTAGATTTTGATTTCGCTTTTAGTTTTGTAATTGTTCTGAGTTCTTTTTCAAATATCTACAAATACGGGGGGTCCGCAAATCACACATAGATCTGGAGCGCCATTGTCGTTTTTCCGCCCGTGTTTTCATCACTACGCCTCGGTGAAAGTGACTGTGTACGGCTTTTCTGTGGGAAATCCAGTCCAAGACAACCAAACAGACTAAAACAAAGAAAAAAGTCTGCTCATTTTGAGACATTAGATTTTAACTCCAGTTAGGTATAAAGATCATCGCTGTCGTGACTTCGTGCGATTTACACTTTACAAATTATATTTTACAAATTTAGTAATAAGTACAGAAAATTGAACAAGGTTGTTTACGATTAATCCAACTACATAACGTAAGTTCAAGCAAATAAAAAACATTTGGCCTGAAATAGTGACGTAAAAAAATTGCCAGAATGTCAGAAAATATGTCTTGTAAATGTTTGTCGGGTTTTATCAGATAAATTGTCTCATCGTCTTGGAGAAATTCAATTACTTTTTGCTCATTGTCCGAGAATATTGATTTAGGTGGTGTATAACTTTCATGCGGGTTTTTACAAAGTTTATAGTGTTATAGCCAGATTTTCGAAACACAGTCTCACCCTTAATTCTTTTAAACAACATTTCAAACGGGATGAGGAAATCACAAAAGCGGAGTTTACGTGCTGGTATTAAGAAATTCAGGCCACGGGCTTTCAGCAGCGTTAAGATTACGATAACTTTGTCAGGATCAGATGTTGAGGATTTTGGGACATCAGATCGTTTATGATATTTAAGCGTAGAGGATTTTTACAGTCACAGACAGAACGGACGTGTAGAACATCCATAGAGGATATAAGACTTGATAGATTTGACAAACTTTCATTCACTTCGTCAGTCAGAATGCGAATTTTAGAATGTTTTAAAAGGAAATTGGAATACCAGTAATTACGTCAAGTAAAAATACGATCCGTAAATAATATAATACACTTCTTCCCAACTACAGTAAGATTTTACTCAACAGTTTATATACATTCTTAAAAGTAGTTTTAAACAACAACACTAATATAAACTTACGGTCATTAATTAACAAAAAAAATGTAACATCAAAAAACGAAAATAGTTTTGAAGGTAAAAACATGATCCCCAAATATGATACACTTCAGAATATTTTCGACTTAACAGTTTATATACGTTCTCAAAATAGTTTTGATCAACAATATCAATATAAACTCAGTGTAAATATAACTTCAAAAACGAAAACAGTTTAGGTAGAATTGTTTAGTCATGAGTAACCATGTGATTTTCAAGTTTGCTTGGAATATCAAACTCAATGTTACAGACACCACAAATATATCCAATACCAGTTGGTTTTGTTGATTCCAATTCTTGGCATAAACCACATTGATAGTTTGTAATATTGCCATGTTGCCTTGCTATATGTTGAACTAATTTCTTGATGTTACCAAACTTTTCGCTGCATTTTTTGCAAACATATTTTCCAGTGACTTCATCCTTGAAAAAATGTTCTTGTAAATCTTGTGGTTGAGTGATTTCTCTACGACAAATGCTACACAACAAATGCAATTTTTTATGATTTTCAAGGCTGTGTCGGTGGGAAAATCTCTTCTTGCAAACCTTGCATTCATAAGGTTTCTCTCCAGTGTGTGTTCTTCTATGTGTTGCTAAATTGCTTGAATCAGAAAATTTCTTCTTACAAACATCACATTCATAAGGTTTCTCTCCAGTGTGTGTTCTTCTATGTGTTGCTAAATTGCTTGATTCAGAAAATTTCTTCTTACAAACATCACATTCATAAGGTTTGTCTCCAGTGTGTGTTTGTTTATGCCTTGCTAAATTGCTTGATAGAGAAAATTTCTTCTCACAAACATCACATTCGTAAAGATTGTCTGCAATGTGTGTTCTTTTATGTCTTGCAAAATTGCTTTTCTGAGAAAATTTGTTGTTACAAACATCACATTCATTAGGTTTCTCTTCAGTGTGTGTTCGTTTATGTCTTGCTAAATGGCTTGATCGAGAACATTTCTTCTCACAAACATCACATTCATAAGGTTTGTCTCCAGTGTGTGTTCTTTTATGTGTTGCTAAACTGCTTGATTGAGAAAATTTCTTCTTACAAACATCACATTCATAAGGTTTGTCTCCAGTGTGTGTTCTTCTATGTGTTGCTAAATTGCTTGATTGAGAAAATTTCTTCTTACAAACATCACATTCATAAGGTTTCTCTCCAGTGTGTGTTCTTCTATGTCTTGTCAAATCATTTGACCAAGAAAATCTCTTCTTGCAAACATCACATTCATAAGGTTTGTGTGTTCTTTCCTCTCTTGCTAAGTCCAAGCTGCTTGATCTGGAAAACATCTCCTCACAATGATCAGACATAATTTGATAACACGTAGTATATTTAAGCCACAAATCCTAAACACATGAGATTGAACGTTCACCACTCGGTGCTCACCAGAGAACAGTAAATTCTATAACAGTAAGAAATTGCGGTATTCACTTTTATAAAACTGCAATCAGCGAGAAAATAGAATAAAGTTTGGCAGTTTCACTCTTTCAAATATTTCAAAATGGCTGCTTGTGCGAATTTTGCGCTAGAGTATAATGGAAATGATTCTGAAATCCGCTGAGATTCCGAACACGGGCGGCTAACACTGACCTATATACTAGAGTGGAATATGGAAAACATTTTCTCTTTATATTTTGGTCGAAAAAAATAACGGAAGATGCAGACTATTTTATTATTTGTTAGGTAGTAAAGTAGATTTTGATTTCGTTTTTAGTTTTGTAATTGTTCTGAGTTCTTTTTCAAATATCTACAAATACGGGGGGTCCGCACTCCGCAAATCACACATAGATCTGGAGCACCATTGTCGTTTTGCCGCCCGTGTTTTCATCACTACGCCTCGGTGAGAGTGACTGTGTACGGCTTTTCTGTGGGAAATCCAGTCCAAAACAACCAAACAGACTAAAACAAAGAAAAAATTCTGCTCATTTTTGAGACAGTGGATTTTTACTCCAGTTATAGGTATAAAGATCATCGCTGTCGTGACTTCGTGCGATTTACACTTTAGAAATTACATTTTACAAATTTAGTAATAAGTACAGAAAATTGAACAAGGTTGTTTACGATTAATCCAACTACGTAACGTAAGTTCAAGCAAATAAAAAACATTTGGCCTGAAATACTGACGTAAAAAAATTGCCAGAATGTCAGAAAATATGTCTTGTAAATGTTTGTCGGGTTTTATCAGATAAATTGTCTCATCGTCTTGGAGAAATTCAATTACTTTTTGCTCATTGTCCAAGAATATCGATTTAGGTGGTATATAACTTTCATGCGGGTTTTTACAAAGTTTATAATGTTATAGCCAGATTTTGGAAACACAGTCTCACCCTTAATTATTTTAAACAACATTTCCAACGGGATGAGGAAATCACAAAAGCGGAGTTTACGTGCTGGTATTGAGAAATTGAGGCCACGGGCTATAAAAAGTTTTTTTTCAGCAGCGGTAAGATTACGTGATGAATAATTAAATATAACTTTGTCAGGATCAGGTGATTAGGATTTTGGGACATCAGATCGAAGACGAAAGAGTTTTCTTTCTTGAATTCGTTCATGATATTTAAGCGTAGAGGAATTTTCACGGTCAGACAGAACGGATGTGCAGGACATCGATAGAGGATATAAGACTTGATAGATCTGACATACTTTCATTAACCTCGTCAGTTAGAATGCGAATTTTAGAATGTTTTAAAAGGAAATTGGAATACCAGTAATTATGTCAAGTAAAAATACGATCCGTAAATAATATAATACACTTCTTCCCAACTACAGTAAGATTTTACTCAACAGTTTATATACATTCTTAAAAGTAGTTTTAAACAACAATATTAATATAAACTTAGTGTTATTCATTAACAAAAAAATGTAATATCAAAAAACGAAGAGTTTTCATGGTAAAAACATGATCCCCAAATATGACACACTTCAGAAAATTTGCCACTAACAGTTTATGTACATTCTTAAAATAGTTTTAAGCAACAATATCCATATAAACTCAGTGTGAATATAACTTCAAAAACGAAAACGAACACAGTTTAAATAGTATTATTTAGTCATGAGTAACCATATGATTTTCAAGTTTGCTTGGAACATCAAACTCAATGTCACAGGCACCACAAATATATCCAATACCAGTTGGTTTTGTTGATTCCAATTCTTGGCATAAACCACATTGATAGTTTGTAATATTGCCATGTTGCCTTGCTATATGTCGAACTAATTTCTTGACGTTACCAAACTTTTCACTGCATTTTTTGCAAACCTGTTTTCCAGTGACTTCATCCTTGAAAAAATATTCTTGTAAATCTTGCAGTTGAGTGATTTCTCGATGACAAGTGTTACATAACAAATGCATTTTTTTATGCCTTTCAAGGTTGTTTATAGAAAATCTCGTCTTACAAACATCACATTCATAAGGTTTGTCTCCAGTGTGTGTCCGTTTATGTCTTGCTAAACTGCTTGAAATTGAAAATCTCTTCTTGCAAACATCACATTCATAAGCTTTAACCCCGGTGTGTGTTCGTTTATGTAGTGCTAAATTGCTTGATTCAGAAAATCTCTTCTTACAAACATCACATTCATAAGGTTTGTCTCCAGTGTGTGTTCTTCTATGTCTTGCTAAATGGCTTGATTCAGAAAATCTCTTCTTACAAACATCACATTCATAAGGTTTCTCTCCAGTGTGTGTTCTTTTATGTGTTGTCAAATCACTTGATCGAGAATATTTCTTCTTACAAACATCACATTCATAAGGTTTGTCTCCAGTGTGTGTTCTTCTATGTCTTGCTAAACTGCTTGATTCAGAAAATTTCTTCTCACAAACATCACATTCATAAGGTCTGTCTCCCGTGTGTGTTCGTTTATGTTTTCGCAAATAATTTGACTTTGAAAATCTCTTCTTGCAAACATCACATTCATAAGGTATGTGTTTTCTATCTTCTTTTGCTAACTCCAAGCTGCTCGATATCGATGTTGAGAACATCTCCTCACAATGTCAATGATCTGAAATAATTTGATAACACGTAGTCTGTAGCCTGTAGGCCACAAATCCTAAACAAATGAGATTGAACGTTCACCACTCAGTACCCACCAGAGAACAGTAAATGCTATAAACCGTAAATACTAAGAATTTGAGGTCATCACTTCATACTGAACTGCAATCAGCGAGAAAATAAAGGAAGTTTGGCTGTTTCATTGTTTCAAATATTTCAAAATGGCTTCTTTGTGTTGATTTTGTGCTAGAGTATAATGAAATGTTTGTGAAATCCGCTGAGATTTCGAACACGGGCGGCCAACACTGACCTATATAATAAAAAGAAATGTGGAAAGTTTCCTCTTCTCGGTCGAAAAACACGGAAAGATGCAGGCTATTGCAATATTTGTTAGGTAGTAGAGTGAAATTTGAGTTCTTTTTTAGTTTTGTAATTGTTCTGAGTTCTATTCCATATCTCTACAAATACGGGGGGTCTGCGAATCACGCATATTAGATCACAGGCGCCCAGTGAACTATAAGTATACTGGAACGCTAACTCAGGGGGGGAAATTGAAGCCGTGCTTTGTAGGTAGTGCCAGTCCCTTTTAACATATTTTTTTCAAAAAATACACTTTTTATATTGCAAAATTTTACCCTTTTAATTTCCTTTTATACTTTCACTATTTATCTTTGACTACACTAGAACAATTAAACTTTTTACTCAAGTACTTACAATGAACAAAGGTCGTTCAGTTTCTGAAATATTACTGGAAAAAAACAAAATTTGTCAAAAAACCGCGCTTAAAAGTTATGAGACTTTCCAAAAAGAGTTAAGAGATTTTATGATACAATTTATATAGAAAAATATAAGATACATTAAAAAATTGCTTTTCAAGCATGCAGTAAGTATTTTTGACAGTTAAAATAAGGATTATATAAGCTAGCTCAGTCGTCATATTCAAAGTGCTCACTGATGACCAACAAGAAGGCGCGAAGACAAAAATAGCACCACTTGAAAATCGTCATTTATATTTTAGAAGGGTTAAAGCAAGGACTAAAAGCTCAAGATAAAAAGCAATACCTGGAGTATAGTGCAAAATCAATTTGGGGGCTGCCGAAGTTAAAGAGCAAAGTTTGCTTCGGCACGTTCAAACATTTGTAATTTTTTTCCATATACGATAACGATCCGCCTCATTTTTGCTGCAGATAGATGTAAAACAGTGAAAACTAATCGGAAAACCACATTTGAATCCCAAACATTGAAGTCTTCTGATGTAAAAAGTATTTTTCTTGCAAATTTTCGCTCAAAAACAAACTTTTGACGGAATTTTTCTCACTCCTCGGAACTCTCCTCAGTCCTTTTGAAAGTTCAAATTCCCGCGCATTGGCTTCAACGAATCATAGGACTTGATCATAGGAGTTAGCGTTCCAGTTTACTTATCAGTTCACTGGAGGCGCCATAATCGTTTTGTCGCGCGTGTTTTCAGCACTACGCCCGGTGAGAGTGACGGTGTACGGCTTTTCTGTGGAAAATCCAGTTTGTGACATCCAAAAACTAAAAGAAAGAAAAAGGCTGCTCATTTTCACGGTCACAGAGAACGGACGTGTAGAACATCGATAGAGGATATAAGACTTGATAGATCTGACATACTTTCATTAACCTCGTCAGTTAGAATGCGAATTTTAGAATGTTTTAAAAGGAAATTGGAATACCAGTATATGTCAAGTAAAAACATGATCCGTAAATAATATAATACACTTTTTCCCAACTACAGTAAGATTTTACTCAACAGTTTATATACATTCTTAAAGTAGTTTTAAACAACAATATTAATATAAACTTAGTGTCATTAATTAAAGTGCTTATATCACAAAAAATAATGTTTGATATTTAATAGAGAACAAAAAGTTAGTTAATAAGTTCTTTTACAGTTTTTAATTTTCGATTTTCGTTTGCGAGGTATATGCATTTAAATGGTGATTTTCGTGAAAATGTAGTGACTTATCTGGCTTAGAGAAAACTGCTAGTGGGACTAAAAAATAAATATTATTCCATCAAAGCTAACCTTTATGTTGCCCACAAAATATACCAGAAGACTCTGAAGGTGTACAAAATGTGACTGGAGTTTGCAATGCAGAATTGACTGTCAATGCTTAAAGCAGACATGGCCTAAGTACGGCAGACAAGACACAATTGCGCTGAATTGCCTTCGTCTATTTGTGCTATGCCTTCGCAGGCGAGGACATGTTTACAAATTATAACCAAAATATATATCCAGAAATTCTGATCAGAAAAGGCCAACATAATAACAGAATATTTGCGACGCCAACTACAACAAACCCAGTTCCAAAATATACAAGCCGACGTTTTAGTTGCAAGGAATGCCATATGAACTGTCTGCTTGTTTGCCGATATCCTACTGTTAGATTCGTTGGCAATAGTTTGCAGACCGTACCTCCTCTGCGGTGGGCTAGGGAAATAATTAGCTTCTAGCTTCTCCTTAGCATAGTGAACGACAAGACGACGAAACGATTGTAGAACACTCGCCTCCCGGTATGGTTATAATAATAAATGGCTGAAATATAATGCCGCGCGCCATCATCTCCGGCCGCAAGTATCTTAATTATATTACTTTATAACTGTCTGGAATAGTAACAAGTCCTTGTTTGTGCCATTTTAAAGCGTTCTTGAACTATTTTTGACTGCGTATATGTAATATGATTTACATAGAAATGATGTGTCTTCTCTATAGTAGCTGCGAACACCGTGACGAGACTGATCTGTCGGGATCATGCTTATGCTATACAGCTTATCATGTACGTTTTGTACAGGCTTGCATTGCGCAAATTTGACGCAGTCACTGCGAAAAGTACAAGGGGCATTCTTATTTCCTTAGACAATGTATTTAACACATTTTTTCAAACATATTGGTGTTGTCCGACGGTTCTAATATATACAATCCGCTTGAAATGACAATGTTTACTTTTCGAGACAGGTCTTTGGCTCTTTGCGAAGCTTGTCAGTTGAGCAGTCTGAAGGCTGTTTTCCATTCTTGAAAATTTAAATTTCTCAAACACAAGAAATAAAAGAAGACTAGACTAGAGATCAAATAATCTATAATATTATATTATATTAAAGCAAACCACAGACGCACGCAGAGTTGTCACCCTTGTGCCGTGCGTTATTGTAATAATCGCCACGAAATTTCAGCCGCACAGTACAGTCCATACTCATACTGGGTCTCTGCTGGGCTGTGATCTGGTCATCACTTTAAAATGGCAAAGCAATTCCTTTTTCAGTTCAGTAAAATTATGTTTTGCCTTCCTGATGAAGCAATAATATACAAGTCAACACAGTAAAAGAAAAGCTTCCGTCCCTTAAGCTAGGTCACACAAGTGTCGCGCCAGGCCTTTTCCTGTCCTTTTCCTGCCCGCGACTTTTTTTCAAAAATAGCCCATTTTGCCATGTTTAAAGTCGTTTATCTCACAAACGAAAAGAGAAAACCAAAAACTGTAAAGGAACTTATTAACTAACTTTTTGTCCTCTATTAAATATCAAAAAAAAATTTTGTGATATAAGCACTTTAATTAACAAAAAAATGTGACATAAAAAAGAAAGAAAGCAGTTTTCAAGGTAAAAACATGATCCCCAAATATGATACATTTGAGAAAATTTGCCACTTAACAGTTTATATACATTCACAAAATAGTTTTAAGCAACAATATCCATATAAACTCAGTGTAAATATAACTTCAAAAACGAAAACAGTTTAGATAGTATTATTTAGTCATGAGTAACCATGTGATTTTCAAGTTTGCTTGGAACATCAAACTCAATGTCACAAACACCACAAATATATCCAATACCAGTTGGTTTTGTTGATTCCAATTCTTGGCATAAACCACATTGATAGTTTGTAATATTGCTATGTTGCCTTGCTATATGTCGAACTAATTTCTTGACGTTACCAAACTTTTTGCTGCATTTTTTGCAAACATGTTTTCCAGTGACTTCATCCTTGAAAAAATGTTCTTGTAAATCTTTTGGTTGAATGATTTCTCTACAACAAGTGTTACACAACAAATGCATTTTTTTATGATTTCCAAGGCTGTGTTGTTGAGAAAATTTCTTCTTGCAAACTTTACATTCATAAGGTTTGTCTCCAGTGTGTGTTTGTTTATGTCTTGCTAAATTGCTTGATAGAGAAAATTTCTTGTCACAAACATCACATTCATAAGGTTTGTCTCCAGTGTGTGTTCGTTTATGTCTTACCAAATCATATGACTGAGAAAATCTCTTCTCACAAACATCACATTCATAAGGTTTATCTCCAGTGTGTGTTCTTTTATGTGATGCTAAATAGCTTGATAAAGAAAATCTCTTCTTACAAACATCACATTCATAAGGTTTGTGTGTTCTTTCTTCTCTTACTAAGTCCAAGCTGCTCGATGTTGAAAACATCTCCTCACAATGATCAGTCATAATTTGTTGACACGTAGTATTGAGCCACAAATCCTAAACACATGAGATTGAACGTTCACCACTCAGCATTCACCAGCGAACAGTAAAATCTATAAAGCTTAAACACTAAGAAATTGAGGTATTCACTTTTATAAAACTGCAATCAACGAGAAAATAGAATAAAGTTTGGCAGTTTCACTGTTTCAAATATTTCAAAATGGCCGCTTGTGTGAATTTTGCGCTAGAGTATAATGGAAATGATTCTGAAATCCGCTGAGATTTCGAACACGGGCGGCCAACACTGACCTATATACTAGAGTGGAATATGGAAAATTTTCTCTTATTTTGTTCGAAAAAAACGGAAGATGCAGGCTATTTTAATATTTGTTAGGTAGTAAAGTAAATTTTGAGTTCGTTTTTAGTTTTGTAATTACTCTGAGTTCTTTTTCAAATCTCTACAAATACGGGGGGTCCGCAAATCACACATAGATCAGGAGCGCCATTGTCGTTTTACCGCCCGTGTTTTCATCACTACGCCTCGGTGAGAGTGACTGTGTACGGCTTTTCTGTGGGAAATGCAGTCCAAGAAAACCAAACAGACTAAAACAAGGAAAAAAGTAAAACAAGGAAAAAAGTCTGCTCATTTTGAGACATTGGATTTTTACTCCAGTTACGTATAAAGATCATCGCTGTCGTGACGTGCCACGCGGGAAAATTCCTCATCAGTACAAGTTTTGGCGGGAAATGGTTAAAGCTATACAGGTAAATATAATACTCTTCTCAACTTTGACTTTATCGACACTCCCCTAAAGGGGTAGGCTTTATCCAGCTGCTGTGTGAGCCCACGGTCCATTGCCCCACACACCGGGCTCACACAGCGGCTCGATCGAGCCTACTAAAGGGGCTTTTCAGTGACAAAAATACAAATACAGATCAATTAATTACTATAATTATACATTAGATCCTAAGTTTATATAATAAGATCACACAACTACTTTATACACAAACACGACATTAATTATTGACAAGAACATCAACAACCGCTACATAGACATCAACATCATCAACAACGACAGCAAAAACAACAACAACAACATCAAGGACAATAACAACGACAATGACAACAAAGCTTACTGATTAACAAAAGAAAACACGCCCTTAACTATCTAGAAATTGCTGAAGCAGTTCCGTTAAGATTTTACTCAACAGTTTATATACATTCTTAAAGTATTTTTATTAAAGAACAATAGTTATAATTAATTATCAAAAAAATGTAACATCAAAAAACGAAACAGTTTTCAAGGTAAAAACATGATCCTCAAATATGATATACTTCAGAAAATTTTCCACTTAATAGTTTATATACATAATTGATAAGAAATATGACTTAAAAAATAGAAACAGTTTAGACACTATTATTTAGTCAGCTTTCGACTTGTCATGAGTAACCATGTGATTTTCAAGTTTGCTTGGAACATCAAACTCAATGTCACAGACACCACAAATATATCCAATACCAGTTGGTTTTGTTGATTCTAATTCTTGGCATAAACCACATTGATAGTTTGTATTATTGCCATGTTGCCTTGCTATATGTCGAACTAATTTCTTGACGTTACCAAACTTTTCACTGCATCTTTTGCAAACATGTTTTCCAGTGACTTCATCCTTGAATAAATGTTCTTGTAAAACTTGTGGTTGAGTGATTTCTCTGTGACAAGTGTTACACAACAAATGCATTTTTTTATGCCTTTCAAGGCTGCGTCGTTGGGAGAATTTCTTCTTACAAACATCACATTCATAAGGTTTGCCTCCAGTGTGTGTTCGTTTATGTGTTACTAAATTGCTTGAATGAGAAAATCTCTTCTCACAAACATCACATTCATAAGGTTTGACTCCAGTGTGTGTTCTTTTATGTCTTACCAAATCATTTGATTGAGAAAATGTCTTCTTGCAAACATCACATTCATAAGGTTTGTCTCCAGTGTGTGTTCTTTTGTGTGTTGCTAAATGACTTGATTGAGAAAATTTCTTCTCACAAACATCACATTCATAAGGATTGTCTCCAGTGTGTGTTCTTTTATGTCTTGCCAAATGGCTTGATGTTGAATATTTCTTCTCGCAAACATCACATTCATAAGGTTTGTCTCCAGTGTGTGTTCGTTTATGTTTTACCAAATCATAAGACTTAGAAAATCTCTTCTCACAAGCATCACGTTCATAAGGTTTGTGTGTTCTTTCTTCTCTTGCTAAGTCCAAGCTGCTCGATGTTGAAAACATCTCCTCACTGACCTCACAATCTTCAGCACGAAGACGCGAAGTAGGCCACAAAATCCATGAGATTGAACGTTCAGCACTCAGTATTCACCAGCCAACAGTAAAATCTATAAAGCTTAAACACTAAGAAATTGCGGTAATCACTTTTATAAAACTGCAATCAGCGAGAAAATAGAATAAAGTTTGGCAGTTTCACTGTTTCAAATATTTCAAAATGGCTGCTTGTGTGAATTTTGCGCTAGAGTCAGAGGAGGAATCGTGAGTATACCACAATGCATTGCGCTGGAGTTTTTTTCGAAATCAAGATTTTTGGCAGGAGCGGCGAGAAAATTCTTGATTTCTACTTAGTATTTTCTCTTTGAAAATCAGATATTTTTAAAGGTACGTGTTGAAATTATTGTAGTATGTGCATCATATTTCACGGTTTTGATTTTGTTTTCTTTCTACGATGTGCTTTAGTTATATTAATTTACATATGTATTGACCTAATTTTCGGGTTACTACTCCAGTCGTAAAAATAGCTTTGAAATATGCTGGAGTTTTTTTTACTTTTTGACTGGGAAAGTTAATAAAAATAACATCACTGTATTCATGAAGAGTTTCTCTTTCAATTGATACCTAGAAATCAAAAAAGACTCCACAAACCAACGAGAGATCGCATTTTGAAAATGGGGTATTTTGTGATATTCATGCTGCTAATTAAATATGCAATTAGAGCGCTCTGCTTGGAAAGTGATTTGTTCAAAAACCCTAAGGACACAAACTTTTTGTTTCTAACCCCAATTTATATGAATTACCCATTAATAGTGTAGAGAAAATCATTTGGAAATTTTATAATGTCTTTATTAGGGTCTATACACAGTATGCACAATTTCAATCGTATTACATACTATGTAAACAACTCTTTGAGTTTGAAGTAGTTTAAAAGATTAGTAATTTTTAAGGGTATCAACTGAGATGTTTTTCTCTTTTCTTTATATTGTAGACAAAGCACTACTGGAGTGGTAAAAGTCAAGTTTATGGGATAGAACATTCACCTTGTCTGAAAATTATTATAATATTAACCTAGCATTACCTAATTTAGCTAACCTTGAATTATATAAAGTTTTGTTATCATTTTACAGTGCCATAGACAGTTTGCATTTTAGGCCTGGTTTCCATTTGGTTGTAACTGTCATGACTCATGTTCGACAATGAGAAATGGTGTGGATTTGTCTTGTCTTTGTGTGCTCTATGTAAATCAGTTTTACTCTACCTAGTAGAGATATATCCACACTCTGTTACACAGGTAACCTTGATAGTTTCACAGTTACGACTATTAAACAGAAACCAGCCATTATGTAACTTTGAGTATGAAAGCTGAAAAAAGAGATATATCCGTGTAAGAAAATCGGCATATCAAACTTCACCGAGCAGTTCACATAGACAGGGGCGAACTGGCTACCTCAGATGGGCCTGGGCGACCTGGGCTAGAGGGGGCCCCAGTACTTTTCGAGTCGTATGTAAAAGCCCATTTCAAGGGGCCCAAAGGAGCCTTACAAGCAGGGGTCCACTGGTCTTTTCCCTGCAGGTGGGCCCACTGGGCTTTTCCCAGGTGAGCCCGACTTGCCTGTCCGCCCCTGCACATAGAATGCACTCTATAGGGATGTTTACATGAAAATTGGCCCTCTAGCAACAAATTTGTTTTGATTTAAGGTAAAAACAATATCCACAACTCCTTAGATTATTGTCCAATTACTCCAATACCCTCAACCTTATATATTAGTCCATCTCAAAGACATTTAAAAATAAACTATTAGTTTAAAAATTATGTATTTGTGTCCATATAATTTTAAGATTTTAATTACAACATGTTGTGCTTTGATTTCTAACCTAATCGATGAATAATTAAATACACTGCAGTAGCCTTAATATTGTTGATGGTTGTCTTTATAGGTGTATTCATTAAGTGCAACAGTGCAGCATATGGTGGCTAACTCAGATACTTTGGCCATCTGTTTGGTAGCAATTAGTTAAAACCCACCTGTTTTATTGTATATTTAAAAGTTTATGTTGTATAATTATGAGGGATGAGATTTCATCTTTAAAAATAATTTATGTCCATTTTGGCTTGGGGTGAGTCTGTCAAGTTCAGTAACTTTAGATGTTCATTCATCTGCATAGCAGTAATTATCGTAAACCAATCTCAGGTGGCTTGGCTGGCTTGCAATAGTCCATGCATGTTGTCAGGAAATCTTCATGTAGTTAGCTCCTATGTCACATGAAGCATTACATGTCAGGTGGTAGTGTGCTAGTCCAGGGATTTTTCATTGAATTAATTGTATTGTAAGCATCTGTCCGGCTGTTCATTTAGATTCATACAATATACATGATGTACACATTTCTTTGACATTTCTTTCTAAAATTAAAGATCATAATAATTTAAATACTTGTTAGAATGTATTTATCATGAATGCAACTACCTCATGAATATCAAATTTGAATATTTTTTAAAAACAATAGTGTAGTACACAGACATAAAATAGTTCATATATTATATATATTACATATATTACATATGCTTTATTTACTGTCAGTAAACCAGTCCAAATAGAAAATATCCTTTGTCTGATGGTTGTAAGGCAATTATATTAATGCAATTATATGCAACAGAGTACAAATATAATATTCACACAACATTGACAACAGTTTTAATGTTAATATAAATGTTGTCTGTTGAAATATCAGATGGGGAACTTTCATGTCTATATGTGGGTGGGTTGATTTTGTAAACAATATTGTATGCAATCCTGGGCTAAAAATATTATAATTGGATGGCATTCATGTTAAATTTTTACATATCAAATAATTTAATTGGTATTGAAAATAATATGCATTGTTACTAGTAAAATTTTAACTACCTTACCTTGGGAATAATACTGGAAATGTATTCGATATGGACTGAGCAATCAAAAGCAAAAATGCCTGTACGTTTATAATCGTTTATAACTTTATATATCGTCGAATGAATCACAAGTACTCCGCGACAGCTTGCAGCATTAATTCTACGCAAGGTGCAGGCCGAAAATGAACACCAAACGTTCTTTCAAAGTGGACTTGAGCAACGAATAAATGAATATATCGTTTTCTTGCGACAAAAGTCATCGAAATTCATCATAATTCGGACATAATTCACTTCTGTGTTGACGTTGTCACTGCGACAGCCAACCGAAGAATGAACGACTCGCTCCAGCGAATTGATAATATGTATTAATATGTGCGAAACCGCAATGCATCACGGTATATTGACGATACCTCCTCTGCGCTAGAGTATAATGGAAATGATTCTGAAATCCGCTGAGATTCCGAACACGGGCGGCTAACACTGACCTATATACTAGAGTGGAATATGAAAAACATTTCTCTTATTTTGTTCGAAAAAAACGGAAGATGCAGGCTATTTTATTATTTGTTAGGTAGTAAAGTAGATTTTGATTTCGTTTTTAGTTCTGTAATTGTTCTGAGTTCTTTTTCAAATCTCTACAAATACGGGGGGTCCGCAAATCACACATAGATCTGGAGCGCCATTTTCGTTTTGCCGCCCGTGTTTTCATCACTACGCCTCGGTGAGAGTGACTGTGTACGGCTTTTCTGTGGGAAATCCAGTCCAAGACAACGAAACAGACTAAAAGAAGGAAAAAGTCTGCTCATTTTGAGACATTGGATTTTTACTCCAGTTACGTATAAAGATCATCGCTGTCGTGCCGTGCCACGCGGGAAAATTCCTCATCAGTACAGGTTTTGGCGGGAAATGGTTAAAGCTATACAGGTAGAATATAATACTCTTCTCAACTTTGACTTTATTGACACTCCCCTAAAGGGGTAGGCTCAATCTAGCTGCTGTGTGAGCCCACAGTCCCTTGCCCCAGACACCGGGCTCACACAGCGGCTGGATCGAGCCTACTAAAGGGGCTTTAGTGACAAAAATACAAATACAGATCAATTAATTACTATAATTATACATTAGATCCTAAGTTTATATAATAAGATCACACAACTACTTTATACACAACACAACATTACAGTCAAATCCGGTGTTCCGTTGCGCGCAACATTGCAATATTGTCACGCAGGGCCGGACCTACGGGGGGGGTTTGGGGGTGTCACACCCCCCCCAGGAAATTTTATTTGGAGTTTCAGTCGGCAGAAGTGTTATTTTAGTCTGCAGACAAAAATATTTTTGATGACTAACAGCAGTGTAGTCAGTACAAGTTTGTTAGTCAGTCGGTTGAAAGGACCTTACACCCCCCCTGATAAATTTTCTGAGGACGGCCCTGTTGTCACGCAATATTGCAATTTTGATTTGAAGATTGCTCTGAGCAATTTGCAACTGGTGTGAAAAATTGCAAATTGAATTCACAACCTATTTTGTAAACAAAGCCTCTGATTGGCTACTGGGACAAAGGAAGCTCCAATCCAATTGCTCGGATCATTTGATTGGTTTCTTATTTTGCTACAAACCAATCAGAGGCTTTGTTTACAAAATTAGTTGTGAATTTCAATTTGCAATTTTTCACACCGGTTGCAAATTGCTCAGAGCAATCTCCAAATCAAAATTGCTTACTGATTAACAAAGGAAAACACGCCCTTAACTATCTAGAAATTGCTGAAGCAGTTCCCGTAAGATTTTACTCAACAGTTTATATACATTCGTAAAGTATTTTTAAAGAACAATATTAATACAAACTTAGTGTTATAATTAATTATCAAAAAAATGTAACATCAAAAAAACGAAAACAGTTTTCAAGGTAAAAACATGATCCTCAAATATGATATACTGCAGAAAATTTTCCACTTAATAGTTTATATACATAATTGATAAGAAATATGACTTAAAAAATAGAAACAGTTTGGACACTATTATTTAGTCAGCTTTCGACTTGTCATGAGTAACCATGTGATTTTCAAGTTTGCTTGGAACATCAAACTCCATGTCACAGACACCACAAATATATCCAATACCAGTTGGTTTTGTTGATTCCAATTCTTGGCATAAACCACATTGATAGTTTGTAATATTGCCATGTTGCCTTGCTATATGTCGAACTAATTTCTTCATGTTACCAAACTTTTCACTGCATTTTTTGCAAACATGTTTTCCAGTGATTTCATCCTTGAATAAATGTTCTTGTAAATCTTGTGGTTGAATGATTTCTCTGTGACAAGTGCTACAAAACAAATTCATTGTTTTATGCCTTTCAAGGCTGCGTCGTTGAGAAAATTTCTTCTTACAAACATCGCATTCATAAGGTTTGTCTCCAGTGTGTGTTCTTTCATGTCTTACCAAATCACTTGATTGAGAAAATTTCTTCTCACAAACATCACATTCATAAGGTTTGTCTCCAGTGTGTGTTCTTCTATGTCTTGCTAAATGGCTTGCTCTAGAAAATCTCTTCTTGCAAACATCACATTCACAATGTTTCTCTCCAGTGTGTGTTCTTCTATGTGTTGCTAAATTGCTTGATTGAGAACATTTCTTCTTACAAACATCACATTCATAAGGCTTGTCTCCAGTGTGTGTTCTTCTATGTGTTGCTAAATTGCTTGCTCTAGAAAATCTCTTCTTGCAAACATCACATTCATAAGGTTTGTCTCCAGTGTGTGTTCTTCTATGTCTTGCTAAATTGCTTGACTGAGAAAATCTCTTCTTACAAACATCACATTCATGAGGTTTGTCTCCAGTGTGTGTTCTTCTATGTGTTGCTAAATTGCTTGATACTGAAAATCGCTTCTCACAAACATCACATTCATAAGGTTTGTGTGTTCTTTCTTCTCTTGCTAAGTCCAAGCTGCTCGATGTTGAAAACATCTCCTCGCAATGATCAGACATAAATTATTGGATAGCTGTAGTATTAAGCCACAAATCCTAAACACATGAGATTGAACGTTCACCACTCAGTACTCACCAGCCAACAGTAAAATATATAAAGCTTAAACAGTAAGAAATTGAGGTATTCACTTTTATAAAACTGCAATCTGCGAGAAAATAGAATAAAGTTTGGCAGTTTAACTGTTTCAAATATTTCAAAATGGCTGCTTGTGCAGTGTTTCCACAACTCAAAGTCAAAATATCCTGTTTTGCACGTAGAATTTCCTTGAAATTAAATCTATTTCCTTGCTAATTTTTATAGTGTAATTCATTTGTTTTATAGTTGTACAGTCTGCTAGCGTCTCAAAATTTTATACGATTAATGCAAAATTAGTATCAAGTTATTTAGACATAGAAATGCATCCTGGAGAGATGTGATTCGTAAGGTAATTTATTGAACCAATAGTTTAACATTCAAAAGCATTCAAACTATACTAGTGTAGACAGTAAACTATGCAGTTGGTACAATTTGGTTAACTTGGCCATTCAAAGTTTAACGATGCAAAACTAGTAAAACTCAACACAACTGGAAAACTATTAAGTTTACATAATATGAATAAGCCAATTCATGTATGACAATGTGACAAAATTGGTGGCATGCATGTCCAATACTATATCAATTTAGAAGTACATCAGTACACAAATGAATCACATTTATTCAGTTTTGAGTTTCTTAATAAACTGTTTTCGAAGCTTGGAAACATCTTCATCACCAGCATTGGAGACCATGTTGCTGTGGAGACTCAGCATCTCTGAAGCGTCGGATTTCAAGATTGTCATCTTCGTTGTCAACAGTGCAAGTAAACTTTCTTGCTTGAGATTGGCTCTGTGATCCGTTTTAATTAGCTTTAGTTGACTAAACACTCTTTCAACCGCTGCATTAGAATAGGGCAACGACAGCATAACTTTCACCACTTTCACTAGGTTTTCTTTAGCAAGTTCATCTGGCGTTTTTCTCTCGTTAAACACCACTTGCCAGCACTCCTCAGCAGTAAGATCTTCACTTAATGCTGGATTCAGTGAATGATCTCTCCATTCTTTGTCTACCTTCTGTAACTCGGCAACTTCTGCAAGATACAGAAATTTGGTGTACAACCCTCTCAATGACGGAGTCTTCAAATTGTATGCAGCAGCTGGTGACAGGAAAGACAGCACATCCAGCTTATGGCAATCACTAAATCGGTCTTGGATTTGGCGTACAGCTTCGACCAAGAACGCTCTGCAGTCAGAAAGGAAAACTGGAATGCCCGGATCATTACCTCCACGTTCTGCTTCGATGGTGTGCATGGTATCTGTCGCCAAGATACATTTGATTCAGTGGAATATGCTTATCCGCCCGGGAAGGATCAATCTTGAACGCTTCAGTGCTCCTTACATATGCCACTTCCATGAAATCAAGGCACATGGTCTTGATTAGTCTCTCCACCTCTTCTTTGAGCTTGTAGAGTAGTGGCATCTGGCTCTGAAAAAGCACGTTGAACGAAACTAACCTGCTGAAATATTGAAGTCCATAAACTCCAGGTAGGCTTCGACGAACTTGTTGTTTAAACTGGCAAGTATTGAATCATTAATGTGTGTGGTATCTTCAAATGCTACCTCAGTGAAATAGAGCTTCAATGCAGGATATTGCTCCAGGATTCGCTTTACACACAATTTCATTGACAGCCATCTAGTCTGTCCTAGTTTAACAAACAAATAAAACAAAATGCAAATAATAAAGAACCTTACGTTGTAAATGTTTCTTATATCTTAATAGCTTGTTACCGTTCTATTATTCGTATAATGTGTTAGTTCGAACCTGTGTAAGTCAAATGACTGAAGAGTAAATTTATTGTTTGCATATTTATCTGGGCGCAAGATTTTCAGTTATTTCACATCAACAAACTGCTGAAACTCCTTGAATGATTCCGATCTTTTGCTGGACTGACTAAAGTGTGAAAATATATTTCTGCACAGATCTTCTACGGATTTTGGGAGTTTCTTTGAGGCGTGCGAACTGCACAGATGAATTAGATGGCACGAGCACTTGATAGCCATGATCCAGGGATAATCTGTGACCAGCATTTGGGCAACAGAGTGGTTAATGCCAAACATAACATTGCACGTATCTGCACAAAAGCCAATTACATTCTTCATTGGAATCCCTCTCTCTTTCAGGCTTTCGATTAAGCCTTCATAAATAGTGGTAGCAGCTCCATTTGCCACTTGTAGCAAGTCAATCATGATAGCCTCAAATCTAAAATTATTTTCATCAAAATAGACTCCAAGTATAGCGAGCTGAGACTTGGTCGATCGATCGGTTGTTTCATCAATAATTAATGAAAATTTGTTTGCCTTTAACTTGGCAATACATTCTTTTATGAATAAAATCCCAGGACTTGGCGGATTACATTCGTAGCTTTTTGTTTTCCAATTTAACTTGACGAAGGGCTTCGTCCGAGGGAAAAAGATTCTTAAGTAGAGGCAACAGTAAATCTTCAACGATGCTGATAGGAAGATTTTTCTCAGCGATAAATGAACACAGTTTTATCTCGATCCGTGCTGCTTTATTAATTTTTGGAACAAAATGGGAACCAATAGACAAGCTTCTTTGTTTGGCTTCAGCCATTTCCTTGTGCTTCTTGTTATTTGTGTGCCGTGTCAGTGCCGTCTTCGCGCAAGATAGTTTACGTTCACAAAGTTTACAGTATGGATCTTCACCTCGCTTCTCCAGCCAGTCCTTAAATTGAGGGTTGCTCATCCAGGCGTCAACAAATTTCTGCTCAAACTTCTTCTTCTTTGTCCCAGTTGCATGGCCGACAGGTAACGTTTCACTTCTCTTTGCATTTCCAGATTTTTCATTTCCAGATTGATCACAGTCAGAAGACTCAGAGCTGTGATCATACTGATCAGAGTCATCAGACTCAGCTCGAAAAACTCCACGCTTCATTTTAACTCATTTAAAGTTTTTAAACTTGCATTTTTTAACTCACTGTACTAACGTACTTACAGTGATTTGGGTGAAGTAACACGCCACCATATTGGATTGATAACTGATACACAGGGAGCCCAACTCAGACGCATGTATCTTCTCAAGCAACTCAAGCGGGCTGATGTGGACACAAAAGATTTGGTCTGCTTCTATTCCATAATAATAAGATCGATTCTCGAATATTCGTATTTCCTGTTATTCACCAGTTTTGTTAATTTTCCTGATTACTTATATGCGATTATAACATTATAAACATGCATATACTTACTTACTTATATATATTATATTATTCTATTCTATAACAAGTTTGAATTGTTCTTAGTATCAAGGAAGATGTTTGTTATCTGCCTTGTATTAACACTGGAACATACAGTAACTGAACTGTAAATTGTTAGAGTAAGAAATATGTCTTCGTAGTCGCAGATATATTATCTTATGGCTATGCCAGGTTGTTCATGCTTTTTTCCACAGCAACCACATTATTCTTTGCAGTATAGTACACGGTTGCTTCAACTGTCAACATCATTTCGATAATAATAGGTAACATAACAGCACCGAAATGTTTCGCCGCAATATATTCTCAGCAGGTCACATTTATAATCTCACTGATTTTTCTGCGTAGACGATAGGCATGGTTTATTTTTCTACCAAATCATGCGAAACACTATCTTTCCTCTTGTGAAAATTTATCGTTCTAGCTTCTATCTTCGAAGCACTGAGTGCAATTTCAATTTGGCGGCCAGCTGCCTTGATACATATTAATTGTATTTGTCTTTGCGCATTGGTACGAGTTAATCCTGCAGCGATCTTGTTTACAATCTATTGACTATTTTGGATTGCATAAACGTCCTTTCTATAATAAATCTAAGCTACTAATTTACAACAATTTCTTCCGACTGCTTCTTCTAGAGACCAAACGCAAAAAGAGAACATGTGCTTCCGTCGAGTTGGTTTATACAAGTTGCGTGTTGCATTGTGGTTATTTCAATTGTAACCACAATGCATTCCGTCTATAGCAGATTGAGATTTTGCCTAGCTATATCAAATTAGTTTGCTGCCTCATTAAAGTGTACTGATAGACTATATGTCCAGCCTGTCCGATCCAACACCTTTACCAACTACAGTAAGATTTTACTCAACAGTTTATAATTATACATTCTTAGAGTACTTTAAACTACAATATTAATACAAACTTAGTGTTATTAATTAACAAAAAAAAGTAAGATCAAAAAACGAAAACAGTTTTCAAGGTAAAAACATGATCCCCAAATAACATACACTTCAGAAAATTTAACAGTTTATATACATTCTGAAAATAGTTTTAAGCAACAATATCAATATAAACTCAGTGTTATTAATTGACAACAAGAAATATAACTTCAAACACAAAAACAGTTTTATTTAGTCAGCTTTCGACATATCATGAGTAACCATGTGATTTTCAAGTTTGCTTGGAACATCAAACTCAATGTCACAGACACCACAAATATATCCAATACCAGTTGGTTTTGTTGATTCCAATTCTTGGCATAAACCACATTGATAGTTTGTATTATTGCCATGTTGCCTTGCTATATGTTGAACTAATTTCTTGACGTTACCAAACTTTTCACTGCATTTTTTGCAAACATGTTTTCCAGTGACTTCATCCTTGAAAAAATATTCTTGTAAATCTTGCAGTCGAGTGATTTCTCTACGACATGTGCTACACAACAAATGCAATTTTTCATGTCTTACCAAATCATTTGACTGAGAAAATTTCTTATTACAAACATCACATTCATAAGGTTTCACTCCAGTGTGTGTTCTTTTATGTTTTACCAAATCACCTGACCAAGAAAATCTCTTCTTACAAACATCACATTCATAAGGTTTCTCTCCAGTGTGTGTTCTTTTGTGTGTTGCTAAACTGCATGTTTGAGAAAATTTCTTCTTACAAACATCACATTCATAAGGTTTGTCTCCAGTGTGTGTTTGTTTATGCCTTGCTAAATTGCTTGATCGAGAAAATTTCTTCTCACAAACATCACATTCGTAAAGATTGTCTGCAATGTGTGTTCTTTTATGTGTTGCAAGATTGCTTTTCTGAGAAAATTTCTTCTGGCAAGCATCACATTCATAAGGTCTGTCTCCAGTGTGTGTTCTTCTATGTGTTGCTAAACTGCTTGAATGCGAAAATTTCTTCTTACAAACATCACATTCATAAGGTTTGTCTCCAGTGTGTGTTCTTCTATGTGTTGCTAAATGGCTTGATTCAGAAAATCTCTTCTTACAAACATCACATTCATAAGGTCTGTCTCCAGTGTGTGTTCTTTTATGTCTTGTCAAATCACTTGATATTGAAAATCTCTTCTCACAAACATCGCATTCATAAGGTTTGTCTCCAGTGTGTGTTCTTCTATGTGCTGCTAAATTGTTTGATTGAGAAAATATCTTCTTGCAAACATTACATTCATAAATTTTCTGTGTTCTTTCTTCTCTTGCTAAGTCCAAGCTGCTCGATCTTGAAACCCGGGTTGAAAACATCTCCTTACAATAATCAGCACGAAGTAGGCCACAAATCCTAAACACATGAGATTGAACGTTCAGCACTCAGTATTCACCAGCCAACAGTAAAATCTATAAAGCTTAAACACTAAGAAATTGAGGTATTCACTTTTATAAAACTGCAATCAGCGAGAAAATAGAATAAAGTTTGGCAGTTTCACTGTTTCAAATATTTCAAAATGGCTGCTTGTGTGAATTTTGCGCTAGAGTATAATGGAAATGATTCTGAAATCCGCTGAGATTTCGAACACGGGCGGCTAACACTGACCTATATACTAGAGTGGAATATGGAAACATTTTCTCTTTATATTTTGGTCGAAAAAAACGGAAGATGCAGACTATCTTAATATTTGTTAGGTAGTAAAGTAGATTTTGATTTCGTTTTTAGTTTTGTAATTGTTCTGAGTTCTTTTTCAAATATCTACAAATACGGGGGGTCCGCAAATCACACATAGATCTGGAGCGCCATTGTCGTTTTGCCGCCCGTGTTTTCATCACTACGCCTCGGTGAGAGTGACTGTGTACGGCTTTTCTGTGGGAAATCCAGTCCAAGACAACCAAACAGACTAAAACAAAGAAAAAAGTCTGCTCATTTTGAGACATTGGATTTTTACTCCAGTGACGTATAAAGATCATCGCTGTCGTGACTTCATGCGGGAAAATTCCTCATCACGACGAGTTTTGGCGGGAAATGGTTAAAGAACAGGTAAAATATAATACACTTCTCAACTACAGCTGTAAGATTTTACTCAACAGTTTTACATACATTTTTAAAGTATTTTTAAAGAACTATATGGGGAAAAGTTATCTCGGTTAGCGAGAAAACATTTCGACAAGTTTACAAGCGAGATCTCGCCTTGTTATGAAAATAATATGAAAAGTTACACTGCGTTAATATGAGACGAAAAGTTTTCCCGTGTGCCTCTCGCTTGTTGACAGGCGAGATCTCGGTGACCGGGATAATGTTTTTCCCATATGAACACATGGACATATCCACAACTTTCTGTTGTGTCAGCAACTTTTCAATTTACACTTTACAATTTACACTTTACAAATTACATTTTACAAATTTAGCAATAAGTACAGAAAATTGAACAAGGTTGTTTACGATTAATCCAACTACGTAACGTAAGTTCAAAGCAGCCATATTTGTTTTTACAATGTATTTTAAAGTTTTTTTAACTTTTCCCACCTTGCGCGTCACACTCCAAAGCATCCCACCTTGCGCGTCACACCTGTGCTACGTCACAGCCGGAAACTTTACCCGGTAATTGGGATAACGTTTCTCCATATGAACAGAACAAAATTATTTGGCTACTCGAAATGTTTTCTCACTAACCGAGATAACTTTTCCCCATATGAACAGGCCCTTGGTGATATTAACAAAAAAATGTAACGTCAAAAAAACGAACAGTTTTCAAGGTAAAAACATGATCCCCAAATATGATACACTTCGGAAAAGTTTCCACTTAGGGGCCGATTACATGGGCCTGGCTAGCCCGGTTAAGCGTGCCAGCCCGGCTAAACGAGACAACTTTTCAATTACGATTACATGGATGGCCGAGCTAGCCCGGGATGAAATAAACTCATTAATCCTCATTTTTTCAACTGTTGAATAATCCTTGCTATATATTAATTGAATATTGTTTATATGCTGCATTTAAGGGCTTCCTCACGTATCGATTGATGTTTGTTGCTGTAATTTCATTCAGTATTAGCGTAAACAAGTTTCTTCGCTTGTACGTTCGTAAAATACAGTCGATTTACGGTCTGAAATTTTTAAGTGTCTATTGAAACACAAAAACAATGTTTTAATGCTAGTTTCAGTTTCTTTCAATATAAAAAGCTGTGTGTGTGCAATTTTCAGCCCGGTTTGCCAGGGTGAAGCGATTACATGGCGATTTTCATCCCGGCAAACTGGGCTAGCCCGCTTGCAACAGGCGAGATCCCGCCAAAGCGGGCTAGCCCGGCTTCCATGTAATCGCAATGCAAAATTTATGTAATAGTTTATATACATAATTGATAAGAAATATAACTTCAAAAATAGAAACAGTTTAGATACTATTATTTAGTCAGCTTTCGACTATGTCATGAGTAACCATGTGATTTTCAAGTTTGCTTGGAACATCAAACTCAATGTCACAGACACCACAAATATATCCAATACCAGTTGGTTTTGTTGATTCCAATTCTTGGCATAAACCACATTGATAGTTTGTATTATTGCCATGTTGTCTTGCTATATGTCGAACTAATTTCTTGATATTGCCAATCTTTTCACAGCAATTTTTGCAAACATATTTTCCAGTGACTTTATCCTTGAAAGAATGTTCTTGTAAATCTTGTGGTTGAGTGATTTCTCTACGACAAGTATTACACAACAAATGCAATTTTTTATGATTTTCAAGGTTCTGTTGTTGGGAAAATCTCTTCTTACAAACATCACATTCATAAGGATTGTCTCCAGTGTGTGTTCTTCTATGTGTTGCTAAATGGCTTGATTGAGAAAATCTCTTCCCACAAACATCACATTCATAGGGTTTGTCCCCAGTGTGTGTTCTTTGATGTCTTGCAAAATTGCTTTGCTGAGAAAATTTCTTCTTACAAACATCACATTCATAAGGTTTGTCTCCAGTGTGTGTTCTTCTATGTGCTGCTAAATGGCTTGATTGAGAAAATCTCTTCTCACAAACATCACATTCATAAGGTTTGTCTCCAGTGTGTGTTCTTTTATGTGTTGCTAAATAGCTTGATAGAGAAAATGTCTTCTTGCAAACATCACATTCATAAGGTTTTGTCCCCTGTGTGCATTCGTCTATGAACAGCTAATGAGCTGGGTCGAGAATATTTCTTCTTGCAAACATCACATTCATGGGGTTTGTCTCCAGTGTGTGTTCTTCTATGTGTTGTCAAAGAGCTTGATTGAGAAAATTTCTTCTTACAAACATCACATTCATAGGGTTTGTCTCCAGTGTGTGTTCTTTCATGTATTACCAAATCATATGACCGAGAAAATCTCTTCTCACAAACATCACATTCATAAGGTTTATGCGTTCTTTCTTCTCTTGCGAAATCCAAGCTGCTCGATGTTGAAAACATCTCCTCACAATGATCAGATCGACATAAATTATTGGATAGCAGGACAGCAGGTAGTATATTTATAAAAGCCACAAATCCTAAACAAATGAGTTTGAACGTTCACCACTCAGCACTCACCAGCGAACAGTAAATTCTATAAACCATAAACACTAAGAAATTGTGGTCATCACTTCATAAAACTTCAATCAGCGAGAAAATAAACTAAAGTTTGGCTGATTAATCACTGTTTGAAATTTCAAAATGGCTGCTTTGTGAGTTTGTCACTATTGTTAGTATTGTCAGGGTGGCCACTTGTTTCCATCTACCAAACTGACATTACGTCATTTTTTCAACTTTGAAGTAAAGTTAAAAACTTTGTAACTGACCCTAACCCTAAAACCTACCCTAACCCCTAACAAAAAACCTAACCCTGCCGTCCCTAACTTAATTCATGAAGAAAAATCGAGAAAAACGAATATGAAAATCGGGAAAATTGCGTAACGTCAGTTTGATAGATGAAAACAAGTGAAAACCGTTTGTCAGTTTGTGTTAATTTTGCGCGCTAGAGAACGCGAGAGCACTTAGCTGCACTGAGGCTATGGGTTGTTGCACTGAGCTTGCACTGAGCTTGCACTGAGCAACAGGTGGGAATTTTGTTTGAGCATGTGTTGGATTTCGCACGCTTGTTAGAAATGAGACCTGGGGCGAGTAAACTCGGCTATTGAATTTCCGGGCGATTCTTACACATTTTAACCAAAACACTGAGCATAATCCAAATGATTATGAAATCCGCTGATATTTTGATCACGGGCGGTTAAAAGTCCATCCACACTGATCTATATAATACAATGGAATATAAAAAGTTGTGCTACGATTTCGGTCGAAAGTATCAGTGGTTGAAAGATGCAGTCCATTGTAATATTTCTTAAGAACAGAGAGTAAATTTTGAGTTCTTTTTTAGTTTTGTAATTGTTTTGAGTTCATTTTCAAATCTCTACAAATACGGGGGTCCGAGAATCACATATAGAAAAGTTGTTCTTGCAAACATCACATTCATAAGCTTTAACCCTGGTGTGTGTTCGTTTATGTGCTGCTGAAGAGCTTGATTCAGAAAATCTCTTCTTGCAAACTTTATGAGGTTTGTCTCCAGTGTGTGTTCTTTGATGTGTTGCAAAATTGCTCTGCCGAGAAGATTTTCTCGTCCCAATGGGAGTACTTGTCCCCAGGGTCATGTTATTGTTGCTCTGTTGTGTTTGCCCCACTTGGCAAGATGGCGTCGCAAACCCCGAAAAGGCGTATTCGTCTATGAACATCTAATAAGCTGGTTCAAGAAAATTTCTTCTTGCAAACATCACATTCATGGGTTTGTCTCCAGTGTGTGTTTGTTTATGTCTTGTTAAACTGCTTGAGTGAGAAAATTTCTTCTCACAAACATCACATTCATAGGGTTTGTCCCCAGTGTGTGTTCTTTTATGTTGTACCAAACCATCTAACCGAGAAAATTTCTTCTTACAAACATCACATTCATAGGGTTTGTCTCCAGTGTGTGTTCGTTGATAGGGTTTGTCTCCTGTGTGTGTTCTTTTATGTCTTGCCAAATAATTTGATCGAGAAAATTTCTGCTTACAAACATCACATTCATAGGGTTTGTCTCCAGTGTGTGTTCTTTTATGTCTTGCCAAATCATGTGATCGAGAAAATTTCTTCTTGCAACCACCACATTCATAAGGTTCGTCTCCAGTGTGTGTTCTTCTATGTCTTGCCAAACTACTTGATTGAGAATAATTATTCTCACAAACATCACATTCATAAAGTTTGTCTCCAGTGTGTGTTCTTTTATGTTGCCCTAATTTGCTTGAATGAGAAAATCTCTTCTCACAAACATCACATTGATAAGGTTTGTCTCCAGTGTGTGTTGTTTCATGTCTTACCAAATCATTTGATTGAGAAAATCTCTCCTTGCAAACAACACATTCATAAGGTTTGTCCCACGTGTGTGTTCGTCTATGAACAGCTAATGAGCTGGGTCGAGAAAATTTATTCTCGCAAACATCACATTCATAAAGTTTGTCTCCACTGTGTGTTCGTTTATGTTGCGCTAAATTACCTGATGTAGAAAATCTCTTCTCACAAACATTACATTCATAAGGTTTGTCTCCAGTGTGTGTTCTTTCATGACTTACCAAACCATTTGATTGAGAAAATCTCTTCTTACAAACATCACATTCATAAGGTTTGTCCCCTGTGTGTATTTGTCTATGAACAGCTAATGAGCTGGGTGGAGAAAATTTCTTCTGGCAAACATCACATTCATGGGGTTTGTGTGTTGTTTTATGTTTTACCAAATCGTAAGACTTTGAAAATCTCTTCTTACAAACATCACATTCATAAGGTTGGTGTGTTCTTTCTTCTCTTGCTAAGTCCAAGCTGCTCGATGTTGAAGACATCTCCTCGCAATCATCAGTCATAATTTGATGACACGTATAAATATTAAGCCACAAATCCTAAACACATGAGATTCAACGTTCACCACTCAGTACTCACCAGCCAACAGTAAAATTTATAAAGCTTAAACACTAAGAAATTGAGGTATTCACTTTTATAAAACTGCAATCAGCGAGAAAATAGAATAAAGTTTGGCAGTTTCACTCTTTCAAATATTTCAAAATGGCCGCTTGTGTGAATTTTGCGCTAGAGTATAATGGAAATGATTCTGAAATCCGCTGAGATTTCGAACACGGGCGGCCAACACTGACCTATATACTAGAGTGGAATGTGGAAAATTTTTCTCTTATTTTGTTCGAAAAAAACGGAAGATGCAGGCTATTTTATTATTTGTTAGGTAGTAAAGTAGATTTTGATTTCGTTTTTAGTTCTGTAATTGTTCTGAGTTCTTTTTCAAATCTCTACAAATACGGGGGGTACGCAAATCACACATAGATCAGGAGCGCCATTGTCGTTTTGCCGCCCGTGTTTTCATCACTACGCCTCGGTGAGAGTGACTGTGTACGGCTTTTCTGTGGGAAATCCAGTCCAAGACAGCCAAACAGACTAAAAGAAGGAAAAAGTCTGCTCATTTTGAGACATTGGATTTTTACTCCAGTTACGTATAAAGATCATCGCTCTCGTGACGTGCACGCGAGAAAATATACTGCAACAAAACTTACTGTAACATGACTAAGTATTGATTTGATCACTGTAACCATGGTAACACGCAACCGGCAACCAGTGAATTATATATACATGGAAGGCCGGGCCGACTTCTAACTGTTACGTAATCAAAAAGTGAAGCCAAATATGGCGGAAATTGAAGGAATTCTGGTGCGTCATTTTCAGTCCCCTACGCGCGCGGTCAACCTTTTTGATGGCGGGGAGTGATGTTTTCGCGATTTTCAGATCCTGTTTCTGTTCATTTTATAAAGGACAAGAAAGAAAAAAAAGCCTAAACTATGGTTAATAAAACTACCGCAACATGGTATTAGTATAAAGCCTAGCACAGACTGACAGACGAGCAAGTTTTCTTCGACAAATTTTATTTCCTCACATGTATGACAAAAACGTTTTACTCGACAAGGAGCCTTGTTTAAAAGCTAGTCATACCAGACAAGGAAAAATTGATCGAGAAAACTTGTTTGTCGTACTAATGAACAAATAAACTAAAATCGTCAAGGAACTTGTCAAGGAAAACGTGCTCGTCTCTACGGAGCTTAATTAAGGCTGCTGTCTATACACGCGGGACTGCATGGATGAATTCTTAAACAGTGCATGAAGTCTCAAACATTGTGAAACAGTGCTCAAAACATTTCGAGTTCCTAACCGTACGAATTCTCGTATGAACGAGATGAATTGAACCGCACGATCGATTTTCGTACAGTTGCAAATTAGTCCGGTCTCTGTCGACGTAATCTTTTCGGCAACCATCTTGAAATTTGGACAACCGCTTGAACAAGACGGATTTTGTTACTAATTGTCATGTTGACACCTTAATGTCGAGATTAAACCCATTTCCCGTAGACTTGCCAATACTATTTCAATCATTTTCACTTGGTTATGTCGAACTCAGTTCAGTATCTCGAACTCCCCGCTATTTCGAACTAATTTTGCTTATACTTTGGCCGAATTTGCCCAGTTATCTCGAACTTGAATGACTTCAGTTCGTTGTTTATATTTGGGAGTACATGCGCCTATTTGATTTTGCAGCACGTAAAACGAGCGATAAAAGAGAATGCACTCTTTCAATTTAAGATACTTACAGCAAAATTGTTATCTAGACTGTATTGACCGTGTTTATTATATATCTCGCAAATATCAGTATATTTCGTATCAACAAGTCACTGGCTCAGCCACGTTACACCCGAAAATCGAAAATCCCCTAAAGCCTGGTTCACACGAGTGAGATAAGCACAGGCATAAGGAAAGACAAAAGGTAAAACAAAGGGATGCAGTGAAGTGTGCAACATAAACGTCGATATAAGCATGAGTACAAGCCTCTAAGCATATAAAGCTAAGCCCGAACAAAAGACGTTTCAAAAGAACGTTCTTCCATTCTTCCCTTTTTGTCTTTTTAAGCTTCGAGGGAAAGTTTTCTTTCGTATTTCTATTTATACTTATCTCACTCGTGTGAACCAGGCTTAAGACTACATGCAGGTTTTACACGAATCTTTGTTTGCACTGTTCCATTTTATTTATCGTTGCTTTGTAGGAATGGATTATACTACATTACAACCTGTGGAATTGGGCTGCAAATGTTGACTGTCAAATCTGTTAGTTCGTGAGTCTTGACGCTCAGGTAGCTGAACTATCATAGTCGATCTTTGAAACAAATATCAAACAACATTTTTACTTTTTGTCGTTATTTTTTAACATTATATAAAAGGTCTGATCTATTTCTGCCCAAAAGTGTCCACAAAAGCCTATAGATACAATTTTTAGGAAACTTTCAATAATATATTTATCATTTGACGTTCTCTATCGAGATTGATAGCCTTGCTTAAGGTCGCTATTGGAGCGGGCGGGGAGTTGGTGTGCACGAAGAAGCGTCAAGGCCCGTTCACACGATTCGATTTGTCGGACCGATTCTCCTCCTGACGTATGTGATTTCACACAATACAGCAACAACTACACTTTTTGCCAGGTATGAGCCAATAGCTTTACTATTGTCTGCAAATCCATTAAATCACATACGTCAAGAGGAGAGTTATATTTCTATTAAAAACTCGCTTGAGCAATGGTGTCTCGGGGCAGTGACTGTCTATAAACCCCTTATCAAGATTGCACTTTCTACCCCCAGAGTCACATGGGGGAATGAGGTGACACGGAACCCTCCTCCAGTTCTGCAAGCTGACTTTTCCAATTCATTTTATTCCGAGGAGAAATGTTTGGGAGAAGATACGTTTGTGAGATAATAAAATCATTTATAATCTTCGGCATTCTGCAAAATTTCAAGGGCTTTAAATTTCTTAATTTTCTAAGGGGAGCATGCCCCTTCCCCCTGCCCATGTGGTCTTTCACACTATATGCACTCTCTCCTCCGCAGAGCCTCCTTAAGTATTTACAAATAACTTACATGAAGTTTCCTGAATAAGGGAAGTGATGGGAAGATTGAAATGAAGAAAAGAAGGCTGCCAGATAATGCAAAAAAGTATGGTTTTCGAACCAAACCTTTTGTTTGACTGCTTTGACATCTTTTTAAACCTGAAATGGACGGAAATGTGGTAGAAATTGAAATAAATCTTCATAATCTGAGTATCGAAGGTCAGTGGAGTCATTTTTATAAAGAAATTTTGCAATTTAGAGGATATTTTCAGTCAACATATCCATATTCATTTGCAATTTCTCGCTATTTTTCGGTGCAAATTGACAGAAGAAGATATTAATGTTGGATTCACTCCAGGAGAGTCAAGTACGCCTGAAAAGGAAAGTGGAAAACATCTCATAACACCCTCGAAGGTTGATATCGAACCGCCATATTTATTACATTAACTGGCAGAGGCTACTTTTATTTCGCTCTTCCCATCACTCCCTGCACGCTCACTTTTCCCTCACTAGAAACTTCATGTAAGCCTCTGCGGAGGAGAGAGCTATATGCACCATAACTTAGTAACTGGTCGGAGACCAAAAAAATTTGGTCTGAAATAATGACGTCAAAAAATTGCAAAATGTCGGACAACGAACCTGTAACTTTTGTCTAAAAATTGCCAGAATGTCAGAAAATGTCCGTTGCAAATGTTTGTTGGATTTTATCAGATAAGTTGTCTCATCGTCTTGGAGAGATTCAATTACTTTTTGCTCATTGTCCGAGAATATTGATTTAGGTGGTGTATAACTTTTGAAGCCAGTCAATGCGATGTCTTTCATGTGGGTTTTACAAAGTTAGTGTTATAGCCAGATTCTCGAAACAGTCTCAACCTTAATTCTTTTAAAGAATTACATTTCAAACGGGATGAGAAGATCACAAAAGCGGAGTTTACGTGCTGGTATTAAGAAATTCAGGCCACGGGCTTTCAGCAGCGTTAAGATTACGATAACTTTGTCAGGATCAGATGTTGAGGATTTTGGGACGTCAGATCGTTTATGATATTTAAGCGTAGAGGATTTTCACAGTCACAGACAGAACGGGCGTGTAGAACATCCATAGAGGATATAAGACTTGATAGATTTGACAAACTGTCAGTCAGAATGCGAATTTTAGAATGTTTTAAAAGGAAATTGGAATACCAGTATATGTCAAGCAAAAATACGATCCGTAAATAATATCATACACTTTTTCCCAACTACAGTAAGATTTTACTCAACAGTTCATATACATTCTTAAAGTAGTTTTAAACAACAATATTAATATAAACTTAGTGTTATTCATTAACAAAAAAATGTAACATCAAAAAACGAAAACAGTTTTCCAGGTAAAAACATGATCCCCAAATATGATGCACTTCAGAAAATTTGCCACTAACAGTTTATGTACATTCTTAAAATAGTTTTAAGCAACAATATCCATATAAACTCAGTGTGAATATAACTTCAAAAACGAAAACGAAAACAGTTTAAATAGTATTATTTAGTCATGAGTAACCATGTGATTTTCAAGTTTGCTTGGAACATCAAACTCAATGTCACAGGCACCACAAATATATCCAATACCAGTTGGTTTTGTTGATTCCAATTCTTGGCATAAACCACATTGATAGTTTGTAATATTGCCATGTTGCCTTGCTATATGTCGAACTAATTTCTTCACGTTACCAAACTTTTCACTGCATTTTTTGCAAACCTGTTTTCCAGTGACTTCATCCTTGAAAAAATATTCTTGTAAATCTTGCAGTTGAGTGATTTCTCGATGACAAGTGTTACATAACAAATGCATTTTTTTATGCCTTTCAAGGTTGTTTATAGAAAATCTTGTCTTACAAACATCACATTCATAAGGTTTGTCTCCAGTGTGTGTTCTTCTATGTCTTGCTAAACTGCTTGATGTAGAAAATCTCTTCTTACAAACATCACATTCATAAGGTTTGTCTCCAGTGTGTGTTCTTCTATGTGCTGCTAAACTGTTTGACTGAAAAAATCTCTTCTCACAAACATCACATTCATAAGGTTTGTCTCCAGTGTGTGTTCGTTTATGTTTTCGCAAATAATTTGACTTTGAAAATCTCTTCTTGCAAACATCACATTCATAAGGTTTGTGTTTTCTATCTTCTTTTGCTAACTCCAAGCTGCTCGATATCGATGTTGAGAACATCTCCTCACAATGTCAATGATCTGAAATAATTTGATAACACGTAGTCTGTAGGCCACAAATCCTAAACAAATGAGATTGAACGTTCACCACTCAGTACCCACCAGAGAACAGTAAATGCTATAAACCGTAAATACTAAGAATTTGAGGTCATCACTTCATACTGAACTGCAATCAGCGAGAAAATAAAGGAAGTTTGGCTGTTTCATTGTTTCAAATATTTCAAAATGGCTTCTTTGTGTTGATTTTGCGCTAGAGTATAATGAAATGTTAGTGAAATCCGCTGAGATTTCTAACACGGGCGGCCAACACTGACCTATATAATAAAATGAAATGTGGAAAGTTTCCTCTTTTCGGTCGAAAAACACGGAAAGATGCAGGCTATTGTAATATTTGTTAGGTAGTAGAGTGAAATTTGAGTTCTTTTTTAGTTTTGTAATTGTTTTGAGTTCTATTTCATATCTCTACAAATACGGGGGGTCCGCGAATCACGCATATTAGATCAGAGGCGCCATAATCGTTTTGCCGCGCGTGTTTTCAGCACTACGCCCGGTGAGAGTGACTGTGTACGGCTTTTCTGTGGAAAATCCAGTTTGTGACATCCAAAAACTAAAAGAAAGAAAAAGGCTGCTCATTTTAAGACTTTGAATTTTTACTCCAGGAACGTAACGAACTGTTGGCGCTCCGGAGTAGGTGGCCATACCGTAGTGAAATTTGCGACTGTTTACACTATACGAACCGTAACGCAAACGACCCCTAAAATAGCCGAAACGTCAGTGAGTTTACACTTGGGCATGCGCACTGCTTCACATTACTGCATCGTATTACGGCAAATTTACCGTAGCGTATTGATTTGCATCCGGAGTGCCAAGCGTAGTGGTCTGTATTTAGTACGCAACGGCAAGACTGCAAGTTAACTCCGTTATAGTGTAAATGCAATAGTAACAAGCGTAGTGAATTCGTAACGGAATGCCAACCGTACCGTCATAGTGTAAACGGGGCCTAAAACACGATTCTAAAAATATAACACACTTTTTCCCGACTACAGTAAGATTTTCCTCAACAATTTTAAATATACATTCTTAAAGTACAATATGTTGTTTTAAACAACAATATCAATATAAACTTAGTGTTATTATTAATTAACAAGAAATATTACTCTAAATCAATTAACAATGAAGAACTGGATAAGGTAGGGTCCTTTAAATACCTAGGTGTGGTTATTCATGAGACTTTGTCCTGGACAGACCACGTAGATTATGTTTGCAAAAAAGCATATAAACGAATTGGAATTCTTCGAAGAATAAAGCACCTACTACCAATGGCTACAAGAGAATTGTTTGTTAAGACAATGATATTGCCTATATTAGATTATGGGGATATTGTATGGGGAGACAAACATAATCAAATCCTGATGCAGAAGATCCAAGTCACCCAGAATACTGCTGCCAAAGTAATCCTAGATAGACCTAAACAATCATCGGCTACTGAAGCTCTAGCAGATTTGAAGTGGAAGACGATGTCAGTGAGACGACGCATGCATCGTCTCATTTTTACCTACAAGGGAATGAACGGTCTCTTGGATTGGGATTTTAATTTTTCATCGTTTGCTGACACTCATAATTATAACACTCGTATAATAAACAGTCTCCCTGAACATAGAACTTTGTCTTTTAATAGTTTTAAGATTGCAATTAGCAATTCTTAAATTTTCTGATTTTTTATCTTTTATAAATCTACTTTTATATATTTATGTATACTGTAATTTTATGTTCATGTTTTTAGGGCCTCACTGAAAATCACAAATTGTGAGTGGGCTCCCTGATGAAAGAACATTTATAAATAAATAAAAATAAATAAATAAATTTAACATAAAAAAACAAAAACAGTTTTAGAGGTAAAAACATGATCTCCAAAGAAAATTTTTCACTTAACAGTTTGTATACATTCTCAAAATAGTTTTAAGCAACAATATCGATATAAACTCAGTGTACATATAACTTCAAAAACGAAAACAGTTTCGGTAGAATTGTTTAGTCAACTTTCGTCATGGCATGAGTAGCCATATGATTTTCAAGTTTGCTTGGAGCATCAAACTCCATGTCACAGACACCACAAATATATCCAATACCAGTTGGTTTTGTTGATTCCAATTCTTGGCATAAACCACATTGATAATTTGCAGGGGCGTAGCCGGAACATTGTTAAACATAGGGGGGCAGACTCTCACAAGGCACCACCATGGTTGGCGCGGAGCAAAAAAATTTGAAAATTTGGAGTCTCTAGATCGTCGGAAATGGCATTTTCAGCGGAGTCTTCGGTCTTCCATACCTCTTTCGTTAGGCCCTTTCATTAATATATATATACGATTCAGTGAAATACTTCTAGTTTCGAATTCAAATATTTCGCTTCAATTTTCTTTAAATGCAGTTATTTTTGGTAGGGGCCGAAAACTATTTCGGCCCCCCCTTAGTGCGAAGCGAAGCTGAGGCGGATAACATTGACCGAGGTCTGAATAATTCTTGATATCATGCATAAGCCGAATCCAATATTTGTTTTATTATACATTTAAAAGACAAAAACCAGACAAGTAAGCCAAGACTTGCGGCCGGTGGGAAAGATGCAAAAACACATGAATTAACATTTAATAAAACAATAAATATTTGTTGAAGATGGTTTTTATTGTTTCCTGACCTTTTTGGTTTGAGGTAAGGGCACAGTATAGATACGACCAGTAGGGCCACTCCTTTGAAATTTTGTGTGTCCGCTCATTACGCATTGGCAGCCAGTCAATTGCTTTTTCTGGCCAATAAGCAAGCTGGACTAACTTTCCTGGCCAGTAAACTGCATATTTTTGCATAAAAAGCCGGCTACATGTTGCATCGCCGAGTGGCCCTACTGGTCGTCTCTATACTGTGGTAAGGGTTAGAGTCAGGCTATGCGGGCAAATGTGCAATTCCTTTATTTAACCGCAAGTGCAAATTTACAAGAAGCCATTTTGTTTTGGCTTTCAAAATTTCGCGGGCTTTCACACAAGCTGCCGACCGCGGCGGGGGCCTGGGCTCGACAGCGTCCAAAAATGGGTTTTTTTTGGATCGATCCAAAAAAATATTTAATATTCCACGCTGATGACGTCACCAGCAGAAGTATCGTGAGAACGACCGCATATTGAGAATTATCCGGGGCTTTTTGACCAATCAGAAACGAGAATAGAGTTTGAATGTATAATTATAATAGTTATTTATGATGCAAAAAACAAACGTTAGCCAAATTTTTCTATTGGCGTGTGAGTTATCCAAAGGTATATTAACGCTATAGGCCCTTGCAAAAAGTTAACAACAATAGTTCCATCCAGTCACGATCCAGTGTTGGAATGTTCCATTGTCTTTTCATTGTTTTGGAAATCCCACTGTTCCTCATGCCATCCAGTCGTTCATTGTTTTGTCTATGCTTACAATAAAACAATGGAAACTACGCATGAGTTCGCTGATTGACTATAGATGAAAATCGTATTTATTGTGTACAGGGTGTCCCAAAAAAAAGGCTACCTTTTCAAATTCAAATTAGCATGTTAATTCAAGCAACCTATTGTATTCAATATCCCATGTGTATAAAACTGTGTGTTTTTACGCATTCGTAGTTCAAAAGCAATAATGATTTCAAAGAACTACAATAGGTTGCTTGAATTAACATGCTAATTTGAATTTGAAAAGGTAGCCTTTTTTTTGGGACACCCTGTATATTCTAATGAATGTTTAGCCAATCACTTTGATTTGTTGTTGATGCTTGTTGAGCTCCGATATTTTTGGTTTCAGAACACAAAGTTGTCTGCGGCGATTCTGATTGATAATTTTTGGCTTGATGTAGTTGATGTCGAAGATATCGACGTACACCGTGATAGGTTAGTACATAACTAATGGAGTTTAGTATATAAAGCAATATGGTTTTATTACTAATTAATTAGTATAAAACCCCGCACAGACGAGGAAGTTTGCCTTGACAAGTTTTATTTACTCACGTGTATGATGAAAACTTGACAAGGTTTTATTCGACAAGGAGCTTTGTTTAAAAGCTAGGCATACCAGACAAGGAGAAATTGATCGAAAAAACTTGTTTGCCGAACATACGAACAAATAAACTCGACAAGGAACTTGTCAAGGAAAACTTGCTCGTCTGTGCGGAGCTTATACAGAGTATACACACGCGGGACTGCATGGATGAATTCGAAACAGTGCTCAAACCTTTCGAGTTCCTAACCGTACGAATTTTCGTATGAACGAATTGAACCGGACGATCGATTTTTGTCCAGTTCCAAAATTGCTACAATTAACTTGCTGATAAGCTTGCTTCAAGGCTTTGTCAACACATTTTCAAACGTGTACGAATCTTTGTTTGAACTGTTCCATTTTACTTATCGTTGCTTTATAGCAATGGATTATACTACATTACAAGCTGTGGAGTTGGGCTGCAAATGTTGACTGTCAAATCTGTTAGTCGTGAGTCTGACGCGTCAGGTAGTGAATTATTATTATCGATCTCTTGAAGCAAATAATAATAATAATAATAATAATAACTTTTTTTTCAAGGAGTTATTGTTTACTATTAAAATATTCTTCCAATTGCCCCCTCGTAGACGTTTACAATTTTAAAAGTTTTAACGAATTTGATTTTTTAAAAAAACTTCTTATGTATTAACACATTTACTTATATATATGTATAATATAAACAACAAAAATCTACTGAGATCGTGATGAAACTTTTGATAAGTAGTTTGTAAGTTTTTTTTTTAAAGAGCTAACTGATGGATTTTCTTCAAATCTTTTCCCACATAACTTAGTAACTGGTCGGAGACATAAATTTTTACATATTTTTTTGGCCTGAATTACAATAAAATTGCCAGAAAATATGTCTTGCAAATTTCTTTTTTTGCACGAAGCTGTAACTTATTTCCTTAATTTAGTATTTTTTGATAGATTAAGGTGTGCTCTTTCACACTTCATGCACCATAACTTGGTAACTGGTTGGAGACATAAAAAATATTCTGGCCTGAAATAGTGACGTCAAAAAATTGCCAAAATGTCAGCAAATATGTCTTCCAAGTTGCGTTTTTTCAACGAAGCTGTAACTTGTCTCTTTAATATGCAAATAGTAAATTTAGTGCTTGTTGATATATTAAGGTGTGCTCTTTCACACTACATGCACCCTCTGACATGCACCATAACTTAGTAACTGGTCGGAGACAAAAATTTTGGCCTGAAATAGTGACGTAAAAAAATTGCCAGAATGTCAGAAAATATGTCTTGTAAATGTTTGTCGGGTTTTATCAGATAAATTGTCTCATCGTCTTGGAGAAATTCAATTACTTTTTGCTCAATATCCGAGAATATTGATTTAGGTGGTGCATAACTTTCATTAGTGTTATAGCCAGATTCTCGAAACACTGTCTCACCCTCAATTCTTAAACAACATTTCAAACGTGATGAGGAAATCACAAAAGCGGAGTTTACGTGCTGGTATTGAGATATTCAGGCCACGGGCTATAAAAGTTTTTTTTCAGCAGCAGTAAGATTATGCAATGAGTAATTAAATATAATTTTGTCAGGATCAGGTGATTAGGATTTTGGGACATCAGATTGAAGGCATTTTCACGGTCAGACAGAACGGATGTGTAGAACATCGATAGAGGATATAAGACTTGATAGATCTGACATACTTTCATTAACCTCGTCAGTTAGAATGCGAATTTTAGAATGTTTTAAAAGGAAATTGGAATACCAGTATATGTCAAGTAAAAACATGATCCGTAAATAATATAATACACTTTTTCCCAACTACAGTAAGATTTTACTCAACAGTTTATATACATTGTTAAAAGTAGTTTTAAACAACAATATTAATATAAACTTAGTGTCATTAATTAACAAAAAATGTAACATCAAAAAAACGAAAGCAGTTTTCAAGGTAAAAACATGATCCCCAAATATGATACATTTCAGAAAATTTGCCACTTAACAGTTTATATACGTTCTCAAAATAGTTTTAAGCAACAATATCCATATAAACTCAGTGTAAATATAACTTCAAAAACGAAAACAGTTTAGAATAGTATTATTTACTCATGAGTAACCATGTGATTTTCAAGTTTGCTTGGAACATCAAACTCCATGTCACAGACACCACAAATATATCCAATACCAGTTGGTTTTGTTGATTCCAATTCTTGGCATAAACCACATTGATAGTTTGTAATATTGCCATGTTGCCTTGCTATATGTCGAACTAATTTCTTCACGTTGCCAAACTTTTTGCTGCATTTTTTGCAAACATGTTTTCCAGTGACTTTATTCTTGAAAAAATGTTCTTGTAAATCTTTTGGTTGAATGATTTCTCTACAACAAGTGTTACACAACAAATGCAATTTTTTATGATCTCCAAGGCTGTGTTGTTGAGAAAATTTCTTCTTACAAACATCACATTCATAAGGTTTGTCTCCAGTGTGTGTTTGTTTATGTCTTGCTAAATTGCTTGATAGAGAAAATTTCTTGTCACAAACATCACATTCATAAGGTTTGTCTCCAGTGTGTGTTCGTTTATGTCTTACCAAATCATACGACTGAGAAAATCTCTTCTCACAAGCATCACAATCATAAGGTTTGTCTCCAGTGTGTGTTCTTTTATGTGATGCTAAATAGCTTGATAAAGAAAATCTCTTCTTACAAACATCACATTCATAAGGTTTGTGTATTCTTTCCTCTCTTGCTAAGTCCAAGCTGCTCGATGTTGAAAACATCTCCTCACAATGATCAGTCATAATTTGATGACACGTAGTATTGAGCCACAAATCCTAAACACATGAGATTGAACGTTCACCACTCAGCATTCACCAGCGAACAGTAAAATCTATAAAGCTTAAACACTAAGAAATTGAGGTATTCACTTTTATAAAACTGCAATCAACGAGAAAATAGAATAAAGTTTGGCAGTTTCACTGTTTCAAATATTTCAAAATGGCCGCTTGTGTGAATTTTGCGCTAGACTGCGCTAGAGTATAATGGAAATGATTCTGAAATCCGCTGAGATTTCGAACACGGGCGGCCAACACTGACCTATATACTAGAGTGGAATATGGAAAATTTTCTCTTATTTTGTTCGAAAAAAACGGAAGATGCAGGCTATTTTATTATTTGTTAGGTAGTAAAGTAGATTTTGATTTCGTTTTTAGTTCTGTAATTGTTCTGAGTTCTTTTTCAAATATCTACAAATACGGGGGGTCTGCAAATCACACATAGATCAGGAGCGCCATTGTCGTTTTGCCGCCCGTGTTTTCATCACTACGCCTCGGTGAGAGTGACTGTGTACGGCTTTTCTGTGGGAAATCCAGTCTAAGAAAACCATGACGTGACGTGACATGACGTGACGTGCCACGCGGGAAAATCCTCATCAGTACAAGTTTTGGCGGGAAATGGTTAAAGGTATACAGGTAAAATATAATACTCTTCTCAACTTTGACTTTATCGACACTCCCCTAAAGGGGTAGGCTTTATCCAGCTGCTGTGTGAGCCCACGGTCCATTGCCCCACACACCGGGCTCACACAGCGGCTCGATCGAGCCTACTAAAGGGGCTTTTCAGTGACAAAAATACATATACAGATCAATTAATTACTATAATTATACATTAGATCCTAAGTTTATATAATAAGATTACACAACTACTTTATACACAACACAACATTAATTATTGACAAGAACATCAACAACCGCTACATAGACATCAACATCATCAACAACGACAGCAAAAACAACAACAACATCAAGGACAATAACAACGACAACAACGCTTACTGATTAACAAAAGAAAACACGCCCTTAACTATCTAGAAATTGCTGAAGCAGTTCCCGTAAGATTTTACTCAACAGTTTATATACATAAAGAACAATAGTTATAATTATCAAAAAATGTAACATCAAAAAACGAAACAGTTTTCAAGGTAAAAACATCCTCGAATATGATATACTTCAGAAAATTTTCCACTTAATAGTTTATATACATAATTGATAAGAAATATGACTTAAAAAATAGAAACAGTTTAGACACTATTATTTAGTCAGCTATCGACTTGTCATGAGTAACCATGTGATTTTCAAGTTTGCTTGGAACATCAAACTCCATGTCACAGACACCACAAATATATCCAATACCAGTTGGTTTTGTTGATTCCAATTCTTGGCATAAACCACATTGATAGTTTGTAATATTGCCATGTTGTCTTGCTATATGTTGAACTAATTTCTGGACATCACCAAACTTTTCACTGCATTTTTTGCAAACATGTTTTCCAGTGACTTCATCCTTGAATAAATGTTCTTGTAAAACTTCTGGTTGAGTGATTTCTCGGTGACAAGTGCTACACAACAAATGCATTTTTTATGCTTTTCAAGGTTGCGTCGTTGGGAAAATTTCTTCTTACAAACATCACACTCGTAAAGATTGTCTCCAATGTGTGTTCTTTTGTGTGCTGCTAAATTGCTTGATAGAGAAAATTTATTCTTGCAAACATTGCATTCATAAGGTTTGTCTCCTGTGTGTGTTCGTTTATGTGTTGCTAATGAGCTGGGTTGAGAAAATTTCTTCTTGCAAACATCACATTCATAAGGTTTGTCTCCAGTGTGTGTTCTTTTATGTGTTGCTAAATTGCTTGATTGAGAAAATTTCTTCTTACAAACATCACATTCATAAGGTTTCTCCCCTGTGTGTGTTCGTCTGTGAACAGCTAATGAGCTGGGTCGAGATAAATTCTCCTTGCAAACATCACATTGATAAGGTTTGACTCCAGTGTGTGTTCTTTCATGTCTTACCAAATCATTTGACTGAGAAAATCTCTTCTTACAAACATCACATTCATAAGGTTTGTCTCCAGTGTGTGTTCGTTTATGTGTTGCTAAATTGCTTGATTGCGAAAATTTCTTCTTACAAACATCACATTCATAAGGTTTGTCTCCAGTGTGTGTTCTTTTATGTTTTACCAAATCATAAGACCATGAAAATTTCTTCTGGCAAACATCACATTCATAAGGTTTGTCTCCAGTGTGTGTTCTTTTATGTCTTACCAAATCATAAGACTTTGAAAATCTCTTCTTGGAAACGTCACATTCATAAGGTTTGTGTGTTCTTTCCTGTCTTGCTAAGTCCAAGCTGCTCGATGTTGAAAACATCTCCTCACAATCATCAGTCATAATTATATAACACGTGGTATTTAACCACAAATCCTAAACACATGAGATTGAACGTTCACCACTCAGTATTCACCAGCCAACAGTAAAATCTATAAAGCTTAAACACTAAGAAATTGAGGTATTCACTTTTATAAAACTGCAATCAGCGAGAAAATAGAATAAAGTTTGGCAGTTTCACTGTTTCAAATATTTCAAAATGGCTGCTTGTGTGAATTTTGCGCTAGAGTATAATGGAAATGATTCTGAAATCCGCTGAGATTTCGAGCACGGGCGGCCAACACTGACCTATATACCAGAGTGGAATATGGAAAATTTTCTCTATTTTGGTCGAAAAAAACGGAAGATGCAGGCTATTTTAATATTTGTTTAATAGGTAGTAAAGTAAATTTTGAGTTCGTTTTTAGTTTTGTAATTACTCTGAGCTCTTTTTCAAATCTCTACAAATACGGGGGGTCCGCAAATCACACATAGATCAGGAGCGCCATTGTCGTTTTACCGCCCGTGTTTTCATCACTACGCCTCGGTGAGAGTGACTGTGTACGGCTTTTCTGTGGGAAATCCAGTCCAAGACAACCAAACAGACTAAAACAAGGAAAAAAGTCTGCTCATTTTGAGACATTGGATTTTTACTCCAGTTAGGTATAAAGATCATCGCTGTCGTGGCGTGCCACGCGGGAAAATTCCTCATCAGTACAAGTTTTGGCGGGAAATGGTTAAAGGTATACAGGTAAAATATAATACTCTTCTCAACTTTGACTTTATTGACACTCCCCTAAAGGGGTGGGCTCAATCTAGCTGCTGTGTGAGCCCACAGTCCCTTGCCCCACACACCGGGCTCACACAGCGGCTGGATCGAGCCTACTAAAGGGGCTTTTCAGTGACAAAAATACAAATACAGATCCATTAATTACTATAATTATACGTTAGATCCTAAGTTTATATAATAAGATCACACAACTACTTTATACACAAACACGACAATTATTGATAAGAACATCAACAACCGCTACATAGACATCAACATCATCAACAATGACAGCAAAAACAACAACAACATCATGGACAATAACAACGACAATGACAACAACGCTTACTGATTAACAAAAGAAAACACGCCCTTAACTATCTAGAAATTGCTGAAGCAGTTCCCGTAAGTTTATATACATTCTTAAAGTATTTTTATTAAAGAACAATAGTTATAATTAATTATCAAAAAAATGTAACATCAAAAAACGAAACAGTTTTCAAGGTAAAAACATGATCCTCAAATATGATACACTTGAGAAAATTTTCCACTTAATAGTTTATATACATAATTGATAAGAAATATGACTTAAAAAATAGAAACAGTTTAGACACTATTATTTAGTCAGCTTTCGACTTGGTCATGAGTAACCATGTGATTTTCAAGTTTGCTTGGAACATCAAACTCAATGTCACAGACACCACAAATATATCCAATACCAGTTGGTTTTGTTGATTCCAATTCTTGGCATAAACCACATTGATAGTTTGTAATATTGCCATGTATATATGTTGAACTAATTTCTTGATGTTACGAAACTTTTCACTGCATTTTTTGCAAACATGTTTTCCAGTGACTTCATCCTTGAAAAAATGTTCTTGTAAATCTTGTAGTTGAGTGATTTCTCTACGACATGTGCTACACAACAAATGCATTTTTTTATGCCTTTCAAGGCTGGCTCGTTGGGAAAATTTCTTCTTACAAACATCACATTCATAAGGTTTGTCTCCAGTGTGTGTTCTTTTATGTGTTGCTAAATTGCTTGATCGAGAAAATTTCTTCTCACAAACATCACATTCATAAGGTTTGTCTCCAGTGTGTGTTCTTTCATGTCTTACCAAATCATTTGATTGAGAAAATCTCTTCTTACAAACATCACATTCATAAGGTTTGTCTCCAGTGTGTGTTCTTTTATGCTTTGCTAAATAGCTTGATAGAGAAAATTTCTTCTTACAAACATCACATTCATAAGGTTTGTCTCCAGTGTGTGTTCTTCTATGTCTTCCCAAATCACTTGATGTTGAATATTTCTTCTCGCAAACATCACATTCATAAGGTTTGTCTCTAGTGTGTGTTCTTTTATGTGTTGCTAAATTGCTTGATTGCAAAAATCTCTTCTTGCAAACATCACATTCATAAGGTTTGTCTCCAGTGTGTGTTCGTTTATGTTTTACCAAATCATAAGACTTAGAAAATCTCTTCTCACAAGCATCACATTCATAAAGTTTGTGTGTTCTTTCTTCTCTTGCTAAGTCCAAGCTGCTCGATGTTGAAAACATCTCCTCACAATCATCAGCACGAAGACGCGAAGTAGGCCACAAAATCCATGAAATCTCATGCACTCAGTTCAGCACTCAGTATTCACCAGCCAACAGTAAAATCTATAAAGCTTAAATACTAAGAAATTGAGGTATTCACTTTTATAAAACTGCAATCAGCGAGAAAATAGAATAAAGTTTGGCAGTTTCACTGTTTCAAATATTTCAAAATGGCTGCTTGTGTGAATTTTGCGCTAGAGTATAATGGAAATGATTCTGAAATCCGCTGAGATTTCGAACACGGGCGGTCAACACTGACCTATATACTAGAGTGGAATATGGAAGTGGAAAAAAATTATCTTATTTTGGTCGAAAAAAACGAAGATACAGGCTATTTTAATATTTGTTAGGTAGTAAAGTCAATTTTGATTTCATCATTACGCCTCGGTGAGAGTGACTGCGTATGGCTTTTCTGTGGGAAATCCAGTCCAAGACAACCAAACAGACTAAAACAAACGAAAAAGTCTGTTCATTTTGAGACATTGGATTTTTACTCCAGTTACGTATAAAGATCATCGCTGTCGTGACTCGTGACGTGCCACGCGGGAAAATTCCTCATCAGTACAAGTTTTGGCGGGAAATGGTTGAAGCTATACAGGTAAAATATAATACTCTTCTCAACTTTGACTTTATTGACACTCCCCTAAAGGGGTAGGCTTTATCCAGCCGCTGTGTGAGCCCACAGTCCCTTGCCCCACACACCGGGCTCACACAGCGGCTGGATCGAGCCTACTAAAGGGGCTTTTCAGTGACAAAAATACAAATACAGATCAATTAATTACTATAATTATACATTAGATCCTAAGTTTATATAATAAGATCACACAACTACTTTATACACAACACAACATTAATTATTGACAAGAACATCAACAACCGCTACATAGACATCAGCATCATCAACAACGACAGCAAAAACAACAACAACAACATCAAGGACAATAACAACAACAACAACGCTTACTGATTAACAAAAGAAAACACGCCCCTTAACTATCTAGAAATTGCTGAAGCAGTTCCCGTAAGATTTTACTCAACAGTTTATAGACATTCTTAAAGTATTTTTAAAGAACAATAGTTATAATTAATTATCAAAAAAAAATGTAACATCAAAAAACGAAACATTATCCTCAAATATGATATACTTCAGAAAATGTTCCACTTAATAGTTTATATACATAATTGATAAGAAATATGACTTAAAAACCACATTCAGTCCTTGAAACTCAGGTCGGCATTTGGCAATGCCGACCTGCAAAGCAATATGTGTAGATTTAGGTCGGCAATTTTTTCAGCGAACGCATCTTTCACATACGCATTTTCAACTATGATGTTTTAATTATCAGGTTTTGATCATTTAAGCTTGCGTAGTCAAAATACGCTTTGCGAGTATCAAATTGACATGTTTATGCACAAGCAAATACATATTTTCGTGCTCACGATCTTGTCATTGGCTGTCAATGGAATTTGCTTGCTCATGGTCATGCTATATGTATATATGCACTGTTCGATTGGAGTTCATACATTTTGTTAGTTGTTTTGTTTGCTATTGCAATTAATTGCTGTTTATAAATACGCGTATTTGCAGCAAGCAAATTAAATTTTAATTTGGATATTGTCTATTTGTTTTGAAAATATTTGCCGACATAGATTGAGAATTATCGCTTTTAGGTCGGCAATTTCTTGCCGACCTGAAATTTCGGGAGTTTCAAGGACTGACATTGATAGTTTGTAATATTTCCATGTTGCCTTGTTATATGTTTTCACTGCATTTTTTTGCAAATATATTTTCCAGTGACTTCATCCTTGAAAAAATCTTACTGTAAATCTTGTGGTTGAATGATTTCTCTACGACAAGTGTAACACAACAAATTCATTTTTTTATACCTTTCAAGGCTGCGTTGTTGGGAAAATTTCTTCTTACAAACATCACATTCATGAGGTTTGACTTGGACAGTGTGTGTTCTTTTATGTTGTGCTAAATTACTTGATTGAGAAAATCTCTTCTGGCAAACATCACATTCATAAGGTTTGTCTCCAGTGTGTGTTCTTCTATGTGTTGCTAAATTGTTTGAATCAGAAAATTTCTTCTTACAAACATCACATTCATAAGGTTTCTCTCCAGTGTGTGTTCGTTTATGTGTTGCTAAATTGCTTGATTGAGAAAATTTCTTCTTACAAACATCACATTCATAAGGTTTGTCTCCAGTGTGTGTTCTTCTATGTGTTGCTAAATTGCTTGATTGAGAAAATTTCTTCTTACAAACATCACATTCATAAGGTTTGTCTCCAGTGTGTGTTCTTCTATGTGTTGCTAAATAGCTTGATTCAGAAAATTTCTTCTTACAAACATCACATTCATAAGGTTTGTCCCTAGTGTGTGTTCTTCTATGAACAGCTAATGAGCTGGGTTGAGCAAATTTCTTCTTGCAAACATCACATTCATGGGGTTTGTCCCCAGCGTGTGTTTGTTTATGTGATGCTAAATTGCTTGATTGAGAAAATTTCTTCTTACAAACATCACATTCATAAGGTTTGTCTCCAGTGTGTGTTCTTCTATGTCTTACCAAATCATATGACCGAGAAAATCTCTTCTTACAAACATCACATTCATAAAGTTTTTGTCTTCTTTCTTCTCTTGCTATGTCCAATCTGCTCGATGTTGAAAACATCTCCTCACAATGATCTGACATAATTTGATGACACGTAGTATTTAATAAGCCACAAATCCTAAACACATGAGATTGAACGTTCACCACTCAGTACTCACCACCGAACAGTAAAATCTATAACACTAAAAAATTGAGGTATTCACTTTTATAAAACTGCAATCAGCGAGAAAATAGAATAAAGTTTGGCAGTTTCACTGTTTCAAATATTTCAAAATGGCTGCTTGTGTGAATTTGCGCTAGAGCATAATCCAAATGATTACGAAATCCGCTGATATTTTGAACACGGGCGGCTAAACGTCATTCACACTGATCTATATAATACAATGGGATATATATTTATATATAGAAGTTTTGGCGTTTTGCTCCGATTTCGGTCGAAAGCATCTGGTTGAAAAATGCAGTCCATTGTATTATTTCTTAAGAACGGAGGGTACATTTTGAGTTCTATTTTAGTTTTGTAATTATTTTCAGTTATTTTTCAAATCTTTACAAATACGGGGGGGTTCCCGAATCACACATAGATCACGGACGCCACGACTTTGCTGTGAAAATCCAGTTTTTCATTTTGAGATATTGAACATTGGATTTTTACTCCAGTTACGCATAAAGATCATCGCTGTCGTGACGTATACGCGGGAAAATTCCTTCTCAGTACGAGTTTTGGCGGGAAATAGTTAAAGGAAACAGGTCAAAAACATGATCCGTTATAAATATAATACACTTTCTCCCAACTACAGTAAGATTTTACTCGACAATTCATATACGTTCTTAATATAATTAATATAGTGAATATATTTGTACTCAAAGAGCACAAGATGATATAAAATAGTGAAAATAGGTTTTGGAAGACAGAAAAAGTGCTGGGGACAGGGGAGTAACTAGTGGGGACTTTGGGGGGCGAGTTAGCCCCCCCCCAATGTTTAACAATTGTAACTCCGTAGAGCAAATTTTGCCATGTTGGTTGGGCAAAAATAGATTGAAGGCATTGAAGGCATGTTGAGTAAGAACAAAAAGCCTTGAAGACCAGTTTGGACAATTTGAAAAATTTGTGAATCTAATATACATTTTCTGACCATTATAATTCTATAAAATCTTCCCCCAAAGTGCATAAAATGGCGTTTCAGAGACTCCACATTTCCTTTACATTATGTTTTGACCACACCCTTTCGTCAGGCAACTCAGCCACTCAGCAGTGCAACGTGACCCCCTATTTTTACGCTGTTTTCTGGCCAGAATAATGGCAGACCAGCCAGTTCAGCGTGTTTATTGGTCAGAAAATGCAATTGACTGGTAATGAACATGCGTAATGCGACATGCGAAGCGTCAAAAACTTCAAAGGTTCCGCCTCAAGTGGCCCTTCTAGTCATTTCCTATTCTATGCCGAGGGAGTGGCATTTGACATTTTTAACATAAAAATGTCAAATCCCTACCCTTTGCCCGACACACATCCTCGGGCTAATAACATTGATAGGTGCATAATTAAATATGGCGAGATATATAATATCAACATTTAGTAAAATTACATAGGTGATTATTGAAAATTCTCAATGCTGATTGGTTGCGCTACCTCGGATTAACACGTGATAATCACCTAAAGCGTTTTTAAGCCGCTTTTATCTTAAATATTCAATTAAAATATTTTTGAAATGTGCATTTTTTATTTTTTTCCAAATAATCACCTATGTAATTTTACTAAAACAATTATTCGCCTCAGGCTCAGTGAATAAAAACCTCGACTTCGTCTCGGTAACACACACAGAACGAGACACATGTATAAAACACAATAAATACAATTATTATAAACTATGTATTACTACATACCAAAACATCTAATAAGATATATATATGTATACATCTCATATTAAGAATATGTTTCAAAACAATTATTTTTAATTTTTTTTATGAAAGATTTTGTAGGTAGTAATTTGTCTTCGTTATCAAGTGAACGCCAATCTTTTATTCCTGAGAATCTTAATGAAAATATAAACTTAGTGTTAACAAAAAAATGTAGCATCAAAAAACAAAAACAGTTTTCAAGGTGCCACTTAACAGTTTATATACGTTCTCAAAATAGTTTTAGGCAACAATATCCATATAAACTCAGTGTAAATATAACTTTAAAAACGAAAACAGTTTAGATAGTATTATTTAGTCATGAGTAACCATATGATTTTCAAGTTTGCTTGGAACATCAAACTTCATGTCACAGACACCACGAATATATCCAATACCAGTTGGTTTTGTTGATTCCAATTCTTGGCATAAACCACATTGATAGTTTGTAATATTGCCATGTTGCCTTGCTATATGTCGAACTAATTTCTTCACGTTACCAAACTTTTCACTGCATGTTTTGCAAACAAATTCTCCAGTGACTTCATCCTTGAAAAAATGTTCTTGTAAATCTTGTGGTTGAATGATTTCTCTACGACAAGTGCTACACAACAAGTGCAATTTTTTATGCTTTTCAAGGTTGTGTCGTTGGGAAAATCTCTTCTCACAAACATCACATTCATAAGGTTTCTCTCCAGTGTGTGTTCTTTGATGTCTTGCTAAATTGCTTGATGTTGAAAATTTCTTCTTACAAACATCACATTCATAAGGTTTCTCTCCAGTGTGTGTGCTTTTATGTGTTGCTAAATGGTTTGCTCTAGAAAATCTCTTGTTGCAAACATCACATTCATAAGCTTTGACCCCGGTGTGTGTTTGTTTATGTAGCTCTAAAGAGCTTGATTGAGAAAATGTCTTCTTGCAAACCTTACACTCATAAGGTTTGTCCCCAGTGTGTGTTCTTTGATGTGTTGTCAAATCAGAAGACCTTGAAAATCTCTTCTCACAAACATCACATTCATAAGGTTTCTCTCCAGTGTGTGTTCTTTTATGTTGTGCTAAATTGCTTGATGTTGAAAATTTCTTCTCGCAAACATCACATTCATAAGGTTTGTCCCCTGTGTGTATTCGTCTATGCACAGCTAATGAGCTGGGTCGAGCAAATTTCTTCTTGCAAACATCGCATTCATAAGGTTTCTCTCCAGTGTGTGTTCTTTGATGTTTTACCAAATCATATGACCGAGAAAATTTCTTCTTACAAACATCACATTCATGGGGTTTGTCTCCAGTGTGTGTTCTTTGATGTATTACCAAATTATATGACCGAGAAAATCTCTTCTTACAAACATCACATTCATAAAGTTTTTGTCTTCGTTCTTCTCTTGCTAAGTCCAAGCTGCTCGATGTTGAAAACATCTCCTACCAATGATCAGAATTGAGGTAATCACTTCATAAAACTGCAATCCGTAAGAAAAGAAAATAACGTTTGGCAGTTTGGCTGTTTCTCACTGTTTCAAATATTTCAAAAATTAATATGGGTCACTTGTTTTCCATCTTCCATAATGACGTGACGTCATTTTCTCAAGTTTGAAGAAATGTAAAATAGCTTTGTGACTGACCCCAGCCCTAAACCCTAGCCTAACCCCTACCCTAAACTTAACCCCTACCCTAGACTTGCTCCAAGTCTGTCTCTTTTAGGGGTTTTTATTGGGGGGTGCGAAAATGCGGGCAGAAGGAATTAAGGCGGGCGGCCGGCCGCCGTCTCCAGCCCGCATTGTCGCGCGCCCTAATATACTCCCCCTATAAAAGACAGACTTGGAGCATGTCTACCCCTACCCTAAACTTAACCCTAACCAAATTGGTCAAGAAAAACAAAATTTAAAAATTGCGTAATGTCGGTTTGGTGGATGGAAACAAGTGAAAACCTTAAAATGGCTGCTTTATGGAAATTTTGCGCTAGAGTATAATGAAAATGATTATGAAATCCGCTGAGAACACGGGTGGCCAACAATGAGCTATATACTAAAGTGGAATATTATGGAAGGTTTCCTCTTATTTCGGTCGAAAAAATCATGCATATTAGATCAGGGGCGCCATAGTCGTTTTGCCGCGCGTGTTTTCAGCACTACGCTCGATGAGAGTGACTGTGTACATCCAAAAACTCGAACAAAGAAAATACATTGTACATTGGATATTTACTCCAGGTACGTACAAAGATCATCGCTGTCGTGATGCGTCACGCGCGGGAAAATTCATCAATACGAGTTTTGGCGGGAAATGGGCAATAATAAATATGGCGTTCGTTTGAATGACTAGTTCCATAAAAAAAGTTCCATATTTTTGAAATATAAAGATTCTAGATAATGAAGCGAAAGAGGGCAGAAGATGTAAGTACTTTAGTTAGTGATAAGGTAAATTACAAGATGTTTTAAAGATGTAAATTACAAACAACATCTTGTAATTTACCTTATCACAACCCGCAGTACCCGCATCTATATATATATACATGAACTTGTGGTTAACGCTTGGCAGATTTCCAGTCCTCGCACGAAGCAGCTCGCTGCGAGTGTTTTGCCGCTTGCGGGAAATAGTTCAAAATGTTGAACTATTTTTTACTTGCTGCGAGAGCTCGCAATAATAAACCAATCATAAAACGGCGCGTGGTGGCAACGGAATGACATTCGTGCGAGGACTGGAAATCCGCCTTTAGACAGAGTAAAATACTACAGTCGGGCAACATTGCCAACTAATGGGTTAACAAGTGATACTGGCAGATAGTTTTGTTAACCCATTAACTGGCAGTACCCTACCACTGACGAGTAAAATGGAGTACTCACTATTTTAGACTGTGACACGAGTCGGACTCGAGCCACAATTTTTGTGACTTGACTTCCTTCTCCACAGGAGTGGCTTGTGACTTGACTTTGATTCAGACCAAATGACTTGGGACTTGACTTAGAATAATTGTGACTATAGACTTTAACTGGCAAAATTCAACTCTGACAGTACAGTCTATGTTGGTTAGCTTGTCATGGTTGTGCTGAGAAAATCAGCTAACTACAGGTAAAAAAGGACCTGATAGTTTGTCTAATGCCATATTTATACAATCACATAGATGGATTGTACATCAAAACAAACTGCAAACGAAATAGATAGAGAGCTCATCTTCAGTTGATGGATGATCTGTTTGTTTTTCTGCATGCCATTGTTACAGTATATGCAGACCACGGTCTTAGCCAGCCTGCCTGCTGTCCAGCCATCTTATGGTCGGCCATCTTAGAATTTGGACGGTCACTTGAAAATGACGGCTTTTGGACGGCTGATTATATTGACAAAAATATTGACACCTTTTTATAAAAATCTGTACATTGTACACTGTGGTTGATAACTCCAATTCGCAAACCGATCATGTACAATAGGTTGTCAGAGTACAGTCTAATATCTTGTCATTGATTCCTATCATTGTCTAAGAACTCTCGTTGTCTCCACTGATCATTGACAGTCAAATTCGAGGCAATTCCAGTCAAATAGCTTATTTCGCTAACATTGGAATGTGAATTGATCATGCAAGTTTGTAACTGAATCTTATCTGTGATTTTGTCCTCTTAATAAGCCATCAAATTCCCTATCTTGGCTCTGACCCTGACAGAGTTTCCCCTCCCATGATGCAAATAGTTAAGGTGCCACGTTCGTATTCATGTTGCCAATTACATAATTGAGTCGATGTTATCTCATGGCAAACTGGCAATATTATTCAAATTAGTTGACTGATATGCAACTGCTGTTGTGCCAAAACAGATTTACTTGCCATTTTGAAAAGCCTACTCTATGCAGTTATGAACAAACTATAAATTGTCTTAAATCAATCATTACAGATCTCACTGGGACGAAAACGCCTGAACCTTGAAATTACCCTACAAGGACTAAATCTTGGAAAAAACTTGGCACAAGCTACAAATACATGTACCATTAAATCGGAATATGATTCGGTGGCACAGTCTACACAAAGCCTAAACTCTGAATGTGAAGTGGAGCAGTGGACAGAAAGTGTAAAGGAAGAAAAGTCAGACAATGTAAGTATGAAATATAATTTGATTGTATATATTATACAATATGCTGTTACTTTTCTATAAATAATTTTGCAAAGCTCAACCTTTTCACATATGAGTCTGGTTACCTAGGACAGTCAGAACATTGAAGGTTTTTTGTAGATGATTTACATGAACTTTTGCTTAGGTTTTGGCAAGTACTGGACTCTGTAGCTCACTATACTGGAATTGCAGGGGTGGACAGTCAATTCAATCAGTCAACTAATCAACTAATTAAAGATGATCAATTAACTAATTGATCAATCAGTCAGGCAACTAATCGACCAATTAACTAATTGATCAATCAGTCAAGTGATCAATCAATTAGCTATTTGATTAATCTGCAGTCAGTCAACTAATTACTTAATTATTAATCAGTCAACTAATCAGCCAATTAACTAATCAATCAGTCAGTCAAGTAATCGATTAATTAGTTATTTGATTAATCAATCAGTCAACTAATCAATCACTTAACTAATTAATCAATCAGAGAATTCATTTAGTTGATACAACTAAATACAACCAGCAATGGTGAATACAAACAACACAATACAATCAATGGTGAATACAATCAATGGTGAATACAATCAACACAATACAATCAATGGTGAATACAATCAATGGTGAATACAATCAACACAATACAATCAATGGTGAATACAATCAATGGTGAATACAATCAACACAATACAATCAATGGTGAATACAATCAATACAATACAATCAATGATGAATACAATCAACACAATACAATCAATGGTGAATACAATCAACACAATACAATCAATGATGAATACAATCAATGGTGAATACAATCAACACAATACAATCAATGGTGAATACAATCAACACAATACAATCAATGGTGAATACAATCAACACAATACAATCAATGGTGAATACAATCAACACAATACAATCAATGGTGAATACAATCAACACAATACAATCAATGATGAATACAGTCAACACAATACAATCAATGGTGAATACAATCAACACAATACAATCAATGGTGAATACAATCAACACAATACAATCAATGGTGAATACAATCAACACAATACAATCAATGGTGAATACAATCAATGATGAATACAATCAACACAATACAATCAATGGTGAATACAATCAACACAATACAATCAATGGTGAATACAATCAACACAATACAATCAATGATGAATACAATCAATACAATACAATCAATGATGAATACAATCAACACAATACAATCAATGATGAATACAATCAACACAATACAATCAATGGTGAATACAATCAATACAATACAATCAATGATGAATACAATCAACACAATACAATCAATGATGAATACAATCAACACAATACAATCAATACAATACAATCAATGATGAATACAATCAACACAATACAATCAATGATGAATACAATCAACACAATACAATCAATGGTGAATACAATCAATACAATACAATCAATGATGAATACAATCAACACAATACAATCAATGATGAATACAATCAACACAATACAATCAATACAATACAATCAATGATGAATACAATCAACACAATACAATCAATGATGAATACAATCAATACAATACAATCAATGATGAATACAATCAATACAATACAATCAACACAATACAATCAATGATGAATACAATCAACACAATACAATCAATGGTGAATACAATCAATACAATACAATCAATGATGAATACAATCAACACAATACAATCAATGATGAATACAATCAACACAATACAATCAATGGTGAATACAATCAATACAATACAATCAATGGTGAATACAATCAATACAATACAATCAATGATGAATACAATCAACACAATACAATCAATGATGAATACAATCAACACAATACAATCAATGGTGAATACAATCAATGGTGAATACAGTCAACACAATACAATCAATGGTGAATACAATCAATGGTGAATACAATCAATGGTGAATACAATCAATGGTGAATACAATCAACACAATACAATCAATGGTGAATACAATCAATACAATACAATCAATGATGAATGCAATCAACACAATACAATCAATGATGAATACAATCAACACAATACAATCAATGATGAATACAATCAACACAATACAATCAATGGTGAATACAATCAATACAATACAATCAATGATGAATACAATCAACACAATACAATCAATGATGAATACAATCAACACAATACAATAAATGATGAATACAATCAACACAATACAATCAATGGTGAATACAATCAATGGTGAATACAGTCAACACAATACAATACAATCAATGGTGAATACAATCAACACAATACAATCAATGGTGAATACAATCAACACAATACAATCAATGGTGAATACAATCAACACAATACAATCAATGGTGAATACAATCAACACAATACAATCAATGGTGAATACAATCAACACAATACAATCAATGGTGAATCGTTTACAATCAACACAATACAATATCAATGGTGAATACAATCAATGATGAATTAATCAACACATCCAATCAATGGTGAATACAACAATACAATCAATGATGAATTACAAATTAGTGTGTGACTGAGAATGTTCAATGGTGCCTCAGAGAAAAGCGAACAGTCTTCCACAAGCGTGAAGTTGATGCAAGGGACATTGAACTATCTGAGAATAATTCTCAACTATATTAATAGTTAAATTCGAACTTGATTTTTTTAACCATTTTCATACAAACAACTGTATGCTTTTATGCATTTTGTTAATATTAAAATAATTTTCATTCATTTAGTTGATTGATTGGTTGACTGATTGATCAATTAGTTAAGTGATTGATTAGTTGACTGATTAATTAGTTAAATGATTTATTGGTTGACTAAATAATTAATTAATTAGACTGATTGATTAATTAAGCAATTGGGTATTTGGTTGATTAGTTGACTGATTAATTAGTTGATTGATTGATTAGTTGACTAAAAAATTTACCAAATAGCTAATTGATTGATTAGTGACTGATTGATTAATCAAATAGCTAATCAATTGATTAATTTTCTGATTGATTAATTAATTAGTTAATTGATTGATTAGTTGACTGATTGATCAATTAGTTAATTGGTTAATAATTCAGTCAACTAAACAATCAATTACATGTAACTAATTGATAAATCAATTAGTCAAATAATCAATTAACCAGATGATCAATCTATCAATCAGTCAGTCAATTAAAACCAGTCGTGTACTTACATGTTTTAGAATATTGATGATGGGTTATCTGAATACGAAAGAAGGAGGCTTGCTAATATTAGACGAAATAATGAAATGTTGAATTCGTTGGATATAAAAACGGTATGTTTATAACCACAATTCCACAAAAACCTATTTAATGTTAAGGGCATGACGCTTTCGTTAATGAAAAAATATATATTCGTTGATGTAGTTTACTAAATAAAACAGAGAATTCTGTTGTCTAAGTTTCGCGCGAAAGCCCTTCGTCTCACCCCAAATCTATTAGAAGAAACTCTTAGACAATATCTGCTCCTCGATCTGCTTTAGATTGTCTCCAATATCTTGACAATAAAGTTACTGTTTGTCTTTAAGGAGGCAAGCGTTTTAAAAGTGGAAGGGAAATCGACGTAAGTATCTTAACAACACGAGGATCCTAACGACACAAAATAACGGCCGATAGGTCTCCGGTCAAAATGACCGGTCAGCTTGATTTTAGCTCGGTCAAAATCTGTTTTTGACCGGTCACTAATACGCATATACTAACAGTGAAACAAATCATAAGAATTTGTTCAGAGACATCGCTTTTATTGTTTCACGGTGACGTTCTAAACGCTCAAGACGTTAGCAAATAGCAATCGCCGTGTATTTAGATGAATAGGCAACGTTATCAGTGTTACTGTAGTGCTTTCGGGGAAATCTTTATCATGACCGGCGAGGTTTAAAAGTGACCGGTCAGCAGGCATTTTTGGCCGGTCATTGACCGTTGACCGGCGTTATTTTGAGCCCTGTAACGACACAAGTATCTTGCCACTTTGCCCAAATCTGAACGAATCTGGCCAAAGCAACCATCGACCAACAAATTAAACAGATTCCAGTTATTGCAAAGAAAACAAATTCCCTATCGTAAGTCTTGTTTGTCAGCCTATGCATAGCGTATTCTTTGAATATCAAGCGATTGATATCAAAGAGCTATAATAACTTGTAAATATACAAATGCTCACCACTTGCCTTAATTCAATGTATCGCTCATTTAACTCTAAGAATTAGATCGGAGCGCTTACTCAATCGACTAACAATGGTTAAAGAGGTCAAATTGTTCTGTTTGTAGTCCGAGGCCAAAGATGCACCCGGAGAAACTCGAACCATCGCGACGATCGTCGAGGATCAGTGGAAGGAAGTCTGAAGACTTACAAATAGCGTATTACATGCCTAATACTGCTACTGTTACAGTGAGTGTAGAATGGTCACACTGGCTGGCTATTACCTCCACCAGAGGGTTATATTTTCATCTGGATTTGCTTGCTTGCTTGTTTGTTTGTTTGTTTGTATTTGCTTGCTTGTTTGTTTGTTTGCTTGTTTGTTTGTTTGCTTGTTTGTTTGTTTGTTTGTTTGTTTGTTTGTTTGTTTGCTTGCTTGCTTGTTTGTTTGTTTGTTTGTTTGCTTGCTTGTTTGTTTGTTTGTTTGTTTGTTTGCTTGTTTGTTTGTTTGTTTGTTTGTTTGTTTGTTTGTTTGTTTGTTTGCTTGTTTGTTTGTTTGTTTGTTTGTTTGTTTGTTTGTTTATATGCGTGTCTTGTCTGTATGCACGATAACTAAAAAAAATGAAACATTGATAATGAGACCAAGGAGAAATCGATTAAATATTGGTTCAATTTCGATAAAAATTGGATGAGAATTTTATTATTGAGAAATTTCAAAAAAAAGTCTCACTTTCCATGAAAACTAATGAACGTGGATAGATTCTTCTGTCTGTACCGTATACAGTCGAACCTGTATTAAGAGCAAGGGAATGGGTTGCAGGTCGCTTAATACAGGGTGGTCGCTTAAAGCAGGTTCACTAAGAATAGACTCAGGGCGTGGTCAAGTTATCGTTCTATTCAATTGTACTATTTAAATAAAGCGTAGTCGCAAAAGATAGCTACAAAGTCGTTAAAGACGTAAATTGCAAATTAAACTAAATGTATTGAGTAAGTGAAGAACAGATCAATGTAACAACGAAACAAATTACAGAATCCGTTCAGTAAAAGCCTCCTGTATAACACTGATATAGCCTGTGGTAAACGAGGTTTCGAGTTACTTACTCAATTAGAAACACTATAGTATACTGTATTCTCATATGTATTAGCATTGATCTACAGTTGAAAATCTGAATTTTTTGTTAAAACAACCAAGTGAAGCATTGAAAGCACCATGTAAATTCAGTCTGGCCGTTTAGTACAGGTTAATCCGTTCAATGGGACTACGCGCAAGTGGCCGCGGTCGCTTAATGGAGGTGGCCCTTTAATAGAGGTAGTTTTACAGAATATTCCTGAGTAAACAATCGGGACTTAATAACTGGTCGTTTAATGCAAGGTAGTAGGCCCTTCCCGATTGTGCTAGTAAAACTGGCAATATTATACACATATGCTTGCTTTTTTTTTCCAATTATTATGCAATTTTATGCTTCTTTTTCAAAATTATGCTCATTTGAAAAAAAAAATGGCACCAGTGATTGGTCATAAACGATTGGGCTGGGCAATTTTGCAGGGTGCCCATTTTCCTGCCTCGTTAGTGCTTCCTTTGTATGGCCTGTGTTACAGAAGTTGTGACGCCATTTTCTTTTTTTGTTTTTGGCAGTGCTTCTTTCTTGATTGTATTTTGATGACCATTCCGTAAATCATTATCAGAAATTAGTAAAACAAATTTATTTTGAGTTTATGGGGAAATAAAAAAAAATATAATATTAAATTATGTGAACTAAAACTGCATGAAACTGAAAAATAAAAAAAGCTTTGAGGTAACACCCAAAATTCAAAATTCTAAATTAATTAATTAATTCTAACTGAATTAAATTTTCTTGAAAAAAATCTAAATGCCAAAAAATGCTGAAAATTAAAAATTATGCTCGAAAAAAGAAGGCTACAAGGTAGCCGCTAAGATACTGGGCTGCTTAATACAGATTCGACTGTATATCGTTTACTGACCGTAATTTTCTTCCACTGTGTGTAGGAAAAGAGACTGTCTGGTCCAGTGGACGCCACGCCAACAAACAACATTGAAGAAGCCGACAGTCGGGCGTTTTTTAATTCTCTCGACGTTCTTGCAAAAGACACAAAGGTTTGTGTGAGAATTATTCTCTCTCGAACTTAAAATCCTACCTGGAGGAATGTTGATGAGAACGATCATATTCGTCAATAATCTTAAGGTACCTTTACACACTGCGATTTGTCTGGCCGATTTCAGATGCACGTTAATGATATTTGAAAAATACGTAGCAAACGTCATCTGACAACATCGCCAACTGAAAATATTTGTCATTAACATTCAGAGAAACCTAAAATCGGACCGACAAATCGAAGCGTGTAAACGTACCTTTAAAGACGTTTGGTGTGAGAAATACACTAAAGCCCAGGTCGATCGAGGATGAGAGTTGGAAAGCGAGAGTTTGCATGAGAGTTTCATCAACTCTCATGCCCCCAGTCAAACGAGAACAAGATTTGCATGGGAGTTGACTGGGGATCACCACCAGGCCTTGAAATATCGGCCGGTCACGGACATTGTCCGACCCATTCGTGAAATTGTCCGACCAAGAAAGAAACGCACCGGACATTCTGTCCGATCGAAGGAAAATTGAAGTTTACCGTTTGTCCGACCCAACTGTATTGATGTCCGACCAAACTTTAACTTTGTCCGACGTAAATTTACCCCGTGAATGTTTATCAGAGCTGTTATGTGGTCCGCTAAGCGTGACAGCGGAGCCGGGTATTCGTTTGACCAGTCGCATCGTAAGTCAACGCAGGTTTACTTGCGATGACTTGCGTTCTCGGACGTTTGATCGGGCCTTAACGTATCAATGCATAACTGCCCAACATTTAGCGATTTTAAAAGAATACATTTTCGCGCCAAACTAAACATAAGGCCATCGGACATAATTATAAAAATGTCCGACCCATCGGCACTGCTGACCGATATTTTAAGGCCTGACCACGCGTACCGGTCAAACGAGCAAAGGTTTTATCAACTACCATATGAACCAGCTCAATGTTGGTGAGAGTTTGCGATCAAACGCGAGCTAGAATGTCAACACTCATTGACTTTAATAAACTCTCATTTTCGTTGGATCAGGGCTTTAAAGTTTATGTTAATCCTCAGGATTTGTGTCAGATATTTTCAAGCTCCATTACGGTCACGATTTCCTTTGTGTTTTGCTCATGAATTATTAATGAGAATTGCATTGTACAATATTATATGGGATAGCTGTTATTTCATTTAGATAACCACAAATATTATCTCCGAGGAATTGTCTTGTTCTGAAAGGTAAAGTGAAAAATCGCGCTTGTTCCAGCAACTTGTTATCGTCCTGCAATTCTACAACTTGTTAACAAATTGTGAGTGACAACCTCAGGGCTCAAAATAACGGCCAAAAATGCCTGTTGACCGGTCACTTTTCAACCTCGCCGGTCATTTTGACCGGCCACATTTTCATGCCTTCCGCTAGAATTTTAAATCCTTATGATAAAGATTTCCCCGAAAGTACCACTGATAACGGTAACTACCACTGATAACTACAGTAACACGGATAACGTTGCCTATTCACCTAAATACACGGTGATTGCTAACGTCTTGAGCGTTTAGAACGTCGCCGTGAAACAATAAAAGCGATGTCTCTGAACAAATTCTTATCATTTGTTTCACTTTAGTATATGCGTATTACTGACCGGTCAAAACAGATTTTGACCGAGCTAAAATCAAGCTCAGCGGTCATTTTGACGGGGACTATATATCGTTATTTTTTTGAGCTGCTGAACCTAACTTGTGGGCATAAAGATAAATGACAACGTTGTTACAACTGACAAGATGCCTACAAATACCAGACATTGACGAATACATTGAGAGAGATGAGATTTGTGAGATGTGTATGAAATGTGCATTTCATATATTTCGTATCAAGCTCAGCGGTCATTTTGACGGGACGGAATAACATGTGAAATTCCATAGGGGGGGGGATGAATTAAAAAAATCTCGTATATTCGTGCAGTTTGCAACAATGTGACACTACCACAGTATAGAGACGACCAGTAGGGCCACTCGACGATGCAACATGTAGCCGGCTTTTTATGCAAAAATATGCAGTTTACTGGCCAGGAAAGTTCAGCTTGCTTATTGGCCAGAAAAAGCAATTGACTGGCTTCCAATGCGTAATGAGCGGCCATACAAAATTTCAAATGAGTGGCTCTACTGGTCGTCTCTATACTGTGTCACTACTGTAAATATATATTGCATATTTTATCAAATTATGCGTGCCACGGGACGTTTTAAAAACCATACAAGTCCATTTTGCAAAATTGAAAACAAAATAATATGTTCTGCAAGGCGTATAAAGAAGTAAAAGGTGGCGGTTATTAGCTGCTCACGTGTATTCCTATATAATTTCAATGGGATTGAATGCAATGTTTATATTTTCAGTTATAAAGAGAGATGTCAAAACTACGAGTCCATCCAGACAATGTGCGTAAAGTTGTTTATAGTAGAATTACAACATTGGCAGTTCATCCAAGCTGCGAGAAAACTATCATCTGTGCTGGGGATAAGTGGGGAAATGTTGGATTTTGGGATGTGGTAAAGAATATTTGCGTTTGTTATCGACGATACCATGTCATGATTATCATCATCAGCATCATAATTATCAACATCACTTTTTCGTCACTTCATCATCACTTCATCGTCATAATCATCATCACTAACCAATAATCATCATCACTAACCAATAATCAATTATCATCAATAATCATCATCAATCATCAATCATCGTCAATCATTATCATCATCGTCAATTATCATCAATTATCATCAATTATCAGTCATCATCATCACTATCAATCATCATCAATTATCACCAAAAGGGGTGCATAGTTCCAGCTGTCATAAAAATTGTATAGACGAGTCCGTAAAAATAAATGTTGAGTTCATGTTGATTATTTTGTTGATGGAAGTTTCTTTGGATATTACACAACCTTAATATTAATTCTGCACCATTTGCAGGTGTCAACCTGTCAAATTTTGCTGTCTGAAAAAAGTTGTTGTAAAAGGGGGGGGATGAAAAGTTTTAGAAAAGAGGGGACATTGGTAAAAGGGGAGATATTTTTAAAAAGGGGGATATAAAACCCCTTTCCGAACTATGCGGCCATTAATCATCATCACTATCATCATTTAGTGCTGTGCCGGAGGGCCGGAGCCGAGTTTGGCCTATTTTGCGGAGCCGGAGTTTGTTCAACTCGGTAAAACTGCACTTATTTGTGCTGCAAACTACTGTCGAACATCAAAACCTGGATCCATCGACGAAAAATTAAATACTCGCAGTGATAAATGTGTAGCTTGGCACAAACATTAAATATAGTATTCTATGTCGCATGAAGTATTGGTATTGGTTGCACAAGACAAGAAGCAGTCGCTTAAACTCACAAACGCAAAGTCAATGTGGTTAAAACTTTTTATAATTAAAATTGTTGACAATTGCAAACGTAGCATCGTAGCGTCTGATAAAATTCTCAGGCTGTCAATCATAAATTAGAACGCACTCTCGCGCCATGCAGACGACAGCTATGACGACAGTCATAAGTGTTAAAATCAAAAACAAAGATAGTGCTTCCACTTTGAAATTGGAAATTTCCATTAATTTCGTCATCAATCGTCATCACCACCATCATCATCACCATCATCATCATCATCATCATCATCATCATCATCATCATCATCATCATCATCATCATCATCATCATCATCATCCTCTTTTAAAACAAAATCTTTTCACCTTTTTTTTCTTAATTAGTGTACTCCTTGTATATATTATGTGTTTATAACAACATTTAATTAACTATGCGTTTATACATTTTAGGGAGCAACAAATACGAAAAATAATGGAGTATACCAATATCGTCCGCACACTGGCAATGTGAGAGCAATGTGTTTTTATCCAGAGAAAAATAATGATCTGATGTCCTGCAGTGTTGATGGAACATTAAGACGCGCAGATCTCAACACTTGTGTTTTTGATGAGGTAAGTAAATCTGATCTAATCGACAAATTCCTCAAATTAACTTTCAAATATGTGACAAGGAAACCTCTATATAGTAGAATTTTGTTTATGTAAACAATACTTTTGATCATTTGATGATTATTTGGTGTAATTTAACAACAGAGTGCTCATATGAAATGCTGGCTACCAGGAATTTGGTAGAAAGCAATATGCATCAAAAGCCAGATTGCACTGTTTTATTACCACTGATCTGAAAACAAGGACTGTATAGTGCATCTGCTATTCATAAATGAAGCCGATGGCAGCCATATTGGTGTGACCACCACAAATCAACTGTGGTGTTTGCGACGTGTTTAAAGAGGTTCTAAAGGTTTCTAGTTATTGGTGGGAAAGGACACGTATTGTCTAGATAAGAATTCATCATCAGTGGCCTCTCTTTCTTCCTTAATTTGCCGGTGAATAACTAATGAGGTCACACCAATATGGCCGCCATAACCCTCATTATGTGGTGTTTAAAACGTTCTAAAACTCATTAGAAGAGATGTTGGAAGCTATATTTTTCAAGTTACATAGGAAATTATATTTACTTCATAGTATAACTAATTTAAACAGCTAACAGATTTAAAAATCTGATCTAACTGAGCAGAATATTTTTATATTCTGAATTTTAAATTGGCTCATTGAATTCAATAGAATATTGGCTCAATAGAGCTTATTACCATTATAACAATATACATAAAAATATTGCTCGACTGTGATTGGTTGATTTCAGTGCAATTAATTCCAAACAGCAGTGCAAAAATCTGTAACAACAGTGCAATTTTCTGTAATACAGTGCAATTTTCTGTAATACAGTGCAAAAATCTGTAATCACTGTAAGAACCAATCAAATTTGAGCTAGGTCTGTGCAAATTGCTCAAAACAAAACAACATGGCTCCCGCTCGCCTAAACTTAATTTGAATTTTCGGAACGAAATTGACGACTTAAAAGTTATTTAAAAGGTGGAAAATTTAGTTTATATGAAATTTATAAGAAATCCACATATTTCAGTTCACTTTCAAATGCTTGGCAATTCATACAGATAATAATAAATGGAGCGAAAACTTCATATCAGTGGACGGTTCACCGAAGGCCCGAAGCTAGTAAGTTGAAAGTATAATTGTCTCGAACATTTTTATGCATATTATTAATAAGTAATAGCATGGTTTCTCGTGAAATTTGGATATAACATGCACTCGTGAGTTTTTCAAAGACCTCAAATAGCACTCGTCCTTCGGTCTCGTACTATTTTGAGGTCTTTGAAAAACTCACTCGTGCATGTTATATCCAAATTGCACTCGAAACCATGCTATTACCTATACAAAGTTGAAAAGTTGCCAAATGAGGAACGCTTCAGGGCCAGCAGTTACCCAGCAATTACTTGGTCATGTGCAGAGTCCATTTTCTCAACAACTTTAACATTTTAAAGTCTATTTATTAGGTTTTTGCATCAGACGATTACGCCATTAATAGTTTCTCATACCCGTACAACACACGCAACACATTTCTGTTGGGATTTGAGGATGGCAAAGTGGGAGTTCTGGACACAAGGGACTCGAAGTAAGTGCAACATATTTACAACAGAAATGACATTTTGTAAAATATTGAGCAAGATATTCTATCGTCCATTGCTTACATACACCACACTCGTGTACACACGTAAGAATCTCGCATCTTGTCAACAAGACGTGTTCGTAACAGGCTTGTAGCAAGCTTGTCAACAAGTTGTTACATTGTTACAATGTTGTCACTCGTGTGTGTCAACTTGATAACAAGTTGTTGAATTGCAGGACGATAACAAGTTGTTGGAACAACTTGTAACACGTCTGTTGAGTCAAAAACCTTGTAGCAAGTTGTCAACAAGCCGTTGACAATTTTTCAACAAGCTGGATACAAGCAGTGCGAACACATCCTGAAAACAAGTTGTTGAAACAGCATTGGTACAAGTCCGATGCAGGTTTGTAACAACTTGTGTGTTGCAAATTTCTCACCCATTTACTGCATGGCTCATATGTAGCTTAAAGTCTAGATTTATTGACACAAACTTCATTATGGCTCTAACTTTTTAAATACTTAAATATATGTGCACTAATACGAGGCTTATAGGCAGTGGCGGATTACCAAATTGTCTTCTTTCTTCTCTTGCTAAGTCCAATCTGCTCGATGTTGAAAACATCTCCTCACAATGATCTGACATAATTTGATGACACGTAGTATTTAATAAGCCACAAATCCTAAACACATGAGATTGAACGTTCACCACTCAGTACTCACCACCGAACAGTAAAATCTATAACACTAAGAAATTGAGGTATTCACTTTTATAAAACTGCAATCAGCGAGAAAATAGAATAAAGTTTGGCAGTTTCACTGTTTCAAATATTTCAAAATGGCTGCTTGTGTGAATTTGCGCTAGAGCATAATCCAAATGATTACGAAATCCGCTGATATTTTGAACACGGGCGGCTAAAACGTCATTCACACTGATCTATATAATACAATGGGATATATATTTATATATAGAAGTTTTGGCGTTTTGCTCCGATTTCGGTCGAAAGCATCTGGTTGAAAAATGCAGTCCATTGTATTATTTCTTAAGAACGGAGGGTACATTTTGAGTTCTATTTTAGTTTTGTAATTATTTTCAGTTATTTTTCAAATCTTTACAAATACGGGGGGGTTCCCGAATCACACATAGATCACGGACGCCATAGTCCTTTCGTCGCCCATCAGAGTGACTGTGTACGACTTTGCTGTGAAAATCCAGTTTTTCATTTTGAGATATTGAACATTGGATTTTTACTCCAGTTACGCATAAAGATCATCGCTGTCGTGACGTATACGCGGGAAAATTCCTTCTCAGTACGAGTTTTGGCGGGAAATAGTTAAAGGAAACAGGTCAAAAACATGATCCGTTATAAATATAATACACTTTCTCCCAACTACAGTAAGATTTTACTCGACAATTCATATACGTTCTTAATATAATTAATATAGTGAATATATTTGTACTCAAAGAGCACAAGATGATATAAAATAGTGAAAATAGGTTTTGGAAGACAGAAAAAGTGCTGGGGACAGGGGAGTAACTAGTGGGGACTTTGGGGGGCGAGTTAGCCCCCCCCCCCAATGTTTAACAATTGTAACTCCGTAGAGCAAATTTTGCCATGTTGGTTGGGCAAAAATAGATTGAAGGCATTGAAGGCATGTTGAGTAAGAACAAAAAGCCTTGAAGACCAGTTTGGACAATTTGAAAAATTTGTGAATCTAATATACATTTTCTGACCATTATAATTCTATAAAATCTTCCCCCAAAGTGCATAAAATGGCGTTTCAGAGACTCCACATTTCCTTTACATTATGTTTTGACCACACCCTTTCGTCAGGCAACTCAGCAGTGCAACGTGACCCCCTATTTTTACGCTGTTTTCTGGCCAGAATAATGGCAGACCAGCCAGTTCAGCGTGTTTATTGCTCAGAAAATGCAATTGACTGGTAATGAACATGCGTAATGCGACATGCGAAGCGTCAAAAACTTCAAAGGTTCCGCCTCAAGTGGCCCTTCTAGTCATTTCCTATTCTATGCCGAGGGAGTGGCATTTGACATTTTTAACATAAAAATGTCAAATCCCTACCCTTTGCCCGACACGCATCCTCGGGCTAATAACATTGATAGGTGCATAATTAAATATGGCGAGATATATAATATCAACATTTAGTAAAATTACATAGGTGATTATTGAAAATTCTCAATGCTGATTGGTTGCGCTACCTCGGATTAACACGTGATAATCACCTAAAGCGTTTTTAAGCCGCTTTTATCTTAAATATTCAATTAAAATATTTTTGAAATGTGCATTTTTTATTTTTTTCCAAATAATCACCTATGTAATTTTACTAAAACAATTATTCGCCTCAGGCTCAGTGAATAAAAACCTCGACTTCGTCTCGGTAACACACACAGAACGAGACACATGTATAAAACACAATAAATACAATTATTATAAACTATGTATTACTACATACCAAAACATCTAATAAGATATATATATGTATACATCTCATATTAAGAATATGTTTCAAAACAATTATTTTTAATTTTTTTTATGAAAGATTTTGTAGGTAGTAATTTGTCTTCGTTATCAAGTGAACGCCAATCTTTTATTCCTGAGAATCTTAATGAAAATATAAACTTAGTGTTAACAAAAAAATGTAGCATCAAAAAACAAAAACAGTTTTCAAGGTAAAAACATGATCCCCAAATATGATACACTTCAGAAAATGTGCCACTTAACAGTTTATATACGTTCTCAAAATAGTTTTAAGCAACAATATCCATATAAACTCAGTGTAAATATAACTTTAAAAACGAAAACAGTTTAGATAGTATTATTTAGTCATGAGTAACCATATGATTTTCAAGTTTGCTTGGAACATCAAACTCCATGTCACAGACACCACGAATATATCCAATACCAGTTGGTTTTGTTGATTCCAATTCTTGGCATAAACCACATTGATAGTTTGTATTATTGTCATGTTGCCTTGCTATATGTCGAACTAATTTCTTCACGTTACCAAACTTTTCACTGCATGTTTTGCAAACAAATTCTCCAGTGACTTCATCCTTGAACAAATGTTCTTGTAAATCTTGTGGTTGAATGATTTCTCTACGACAAGTGCTACACAACAAGTGCAATTTTTTATGCTTTTCAAGGTTGTGTCGTTGGGAAAATCTCTTCTCACAAACATCACATTCATAAGGTTTCTCTCCAGTGTGTGTTCTTTGATGTCTTGCTAAATTGCTTGATGTTGAAAATTTCTTCTTACAAACATCACATTCATAAGGTTTCTCTCCAGTGTGTGTGCTTTTATGTGTTGCTAAATGGTTTGCTCTAGAAAATCTCTTGTTGCAAACATCACATTCATAAGCTTTGACCCCGGTGTGTGTTTGTTTATGTAGCTCTAAAGAGCTTGATTGAGAAAATGTCTTCTTGCAAACCTTACACTCATAAGGTTTGTCCCCAGTGTGTGTTCTTTGATGTGTTGTCAAATCAGAAGACCTTGAAAATCTCTTCTCACAAACATCACATTCATAAGGTTTCTCTCCAGTGTGTGTTCTTTTATGTTGTGCTAAATTGCTTGATGTTGAAAATTTCTTCTCGCAAACATCACATTCATAAGGTTTGTCCCCTGTGTGTATTCGTCTATGCACAGCTAATGAGCTGGGTCGAGCAAATTTCTTCTTGCAAACATCACATTCATAAGGTTTGTCTCCAGTGTGTGTTCTTTGATGTTTTACCAAATCATATGACCGAGAAAATTTCTTCTTACAAACATCACATTCATGGGGTTTGTCTCCAGTGTGTGTTCTTTGATGTATTACCAAATTATATGACCGAGAAAATCTCTTCTTACAAACATCACATTCATAAAGTTTTTGTCTTCGTTCTTCTCTTGCTAAGTCCAAGCTGCTCGATGTTGAAAACATCTCCTACCAATGATCAGAATTGAGGTAATCACTTCATAAAACTGCAATCCGTAAGAAAATAAAATAACGTTTGGCTGTTTCTCACTGTTTCAAATATTTCAAAAATTAATATGGGTCACTTGTTTTCCATCTTCCATAATGACGTGACGTCATTTTCTCAAGTTTGAAGAAATGTAAAATAGCTTTGTGACTGACCCCAGCCCTAAACTTAACCCCTACCCTAGACTTGCTCCAAGTCTGTCTCTTTTAGGGGTTTTTATTGGGGGGTGCGAAAATGCGGGCAGAAGGAATTAAGGCGGACGGCGGGCGGGCGGCCGCCGTCTCCAGCCCGCATTGTCGCGCGCCCTAATATACTCCCCCTATAAGAGACAGACTTGGAGCAAGTCTACCCCTACCCTAAACTTAACCCTAACCAAATTGATCAAGAAAAATCAAGAAAAAAATATTTAAAAATTGCGTAATGTCGGTTTGGTGGATGGAAACAAGTGAAAACCTTAAAATGGCTGCTTTGTGGAAATTTTGCGCTAGAGTATAATGAAAATGATTATGAAATCCGCTGAGAACACGGGCGGCCAACAATGAGCTATATACTAAAGTGGAATATTATGGAAGGTTTCCTCTTATTTCGGTCGAAAAAAACGGAAAGATGCAGGCTATTGTAATATTTGTTAGAGTAGATTAAAAGTTGAGTTCTTTTTTAGTTTTGTAATTGTTTTGAGTTCTATTTCATATCTCTACAAATACGGGGGGTCTGAGAATCATGCATATTAGATCAGGGGCGCCATAGTCGTTTTGCCGCCCGTGTTTTCAGCACTACGCTCGATGAGAGTGACTGTGTACATCCAAAAACTCGAACAAAGAAAATACATTGTACATTGGATATTTACTCCAGGTACGTACAAAGATCATCGCTGTCGTGACGCGTCACGCGCGGGAAAATGCCATCAATACGAGTTTTGGCGGGAAATGGGCAATAAATATTATGATAAATATGGCGTTCGTTTGAATGACTAGTTCCATTAAAAAAGTTCCATATTTTTGAAATATAAAGATTCTAGATAATGAAGCGAAAGAGGGCAGAAGATGTAAGTACTTTAGTTAGTGATAAGGTAAATTACAAGATGTTTAAATTACAAACAACATCTTGTAATTTACCTTATCACAACCCGCAGCACCCGCATCTATATATATACATGAACTTGTGGTTAACGCTTGGCAGATTTCCAGTCCTCGCACAAAGCTCCTCGCTGCGAGTGTTTTGCCGCTTGCGGGAAATAGTTCAAAATGTTGAACTATTTTTTACTTGCTGCGAGAGCTCGCAATAATAAACCAATCATAAAACGGCGCGTGGTGGCAACGGAATGACATTCGTGCGAGGACTGGAAATCTGCCTTTAGACAGAGTAAAATACTACAGTCGGGCACATTGCCAACTAATGGGTTAACAAGTGATACTGGCAGATAGTTTTGTTAACCCATTAACTTGCAGTACCCTACCACTGACGAGTAAAATGGAGTACTCACTATTTTAGACTGTGACACGAGTCGGACTCGAGCCACAATTTTTGTGACTTGACTTCCTTCTCCACAGGAGTGGCTTGTGACTTGACTTTGATTCAGACCAAATGACTTGGGACTTGACTTAGAATAATTGTGACTATAGACTTTAACTGGCAAAATTCAACTCTGACAGTACAGTCTATGTTGGTTAGCTTGTCATGGTTGTGCTGAGAAAATCAGCTAACTACAGGTAAAAAAGGACCTGATAGTTTGTCTAATGCCATATTTATACAATCACATAGATGGATTGTACATCAAAACAAACTGCAAACGAAATAGATAGAGAGCTCATCTTCAGTTGATGGATGATCTGTTTGTTTTTCTGCATGCCATTGTTACAGTATATGCAGACCACGGTCTTAGCCAGCATGCCTGCTGTCCAGCCATCTTATGGTCGGCCATCTTAGAATTTGGACGGTCACTTGAAAATGACGGCTTTTGGACGACTGATTATATTGACAAAAATATTGACACCTTTTTATAAAAATCTGTACATTGTACACTGTGGTTGATAACTCCAATTCGCAAACCGATCATGTACAATAGGTTGTCAGAGTACAGTCTAATATCTTGTCATTGATTCCTATCATTGTCTAAGAACTCTCGTTGTCTCCACTGATCATTGACAGTCAAATTCGAGGCAATTCCAGTCAAATGGCTTATTTCGCTAACATTGGAATGTGAATTGATCATGCAAGTTTGTAACTGAATCTTATCTGTGATTTTGTCCTCTTAATAAGCCATCAAATTCCCTATCTTGGCTCTGACCCTGACAGAGTTTCCCCTCCCATGATGCAAATAGTTAAGGTGCCATGTTCGTATTCATGTTGCCAATTACATAATTGAGTCGATGTTATCTCATGGCAAACTGGCAATATTATTCAAATTAGTTGACTGGTATGCAACTGCTGTTGTGCCAAAACAGATTTACTTGCCATTTTGAAAAGCCTACTCCATGCAGTCATGAACAAACTATAAGTGGTCTTAAATCAATCATTACAGATCTCACTGGGAAGAAAACGCCTGAACCTTGAAATTACCCTACAAGGACTAAATCTTGGAAAAAACTTGGCACAACCTACAAATACATGTACCATTAAATCGGAATATGATTTGGTGGCACAGTCTACACAAAGCCTAAACTCTGAATGTGAAATGGACAGTGGACAGAAAGTGTAAAGGAAGAAAAGTCAGACAATGTAAGTATGAAATATAATTTGATTGTATATATTATACAATATGCTGTTACTTTTCTATAAATAATTTTGCAAGGCTCAACTTTTTCGCATATAAGTCTGGTTACCTAGGACAGTCAGAACATTGAAGGTTTTTTGTAGACGATTTACATGAACTTTTGCTTAGGTTTTGGCAAGTACTGGACTCTGTAGCTCAGTGGTGAGAACACTATACTGGAGTTGCAGGGGTGGACAGTCAATTCAATCAGTCAACTAATCAACTAATTAAAGATGATCAATTAACTAATTAATCAATTAACTAATATATCAATCAGTCAGGCAACTAATCGACCAATTAACTAATTGATCAATCAGTCAAGTGATCAATCAATTAGCTATTTGATTAATCTGCAGTCAGTCAACTAATTACTTAATTATTAATCAGTCAACTAATCAGCCAATTAACTAATCAATCAGTCAGTCAAGTAATCTATTAATTAGTTATTTGATTAATCAATCAGTCAACTAATCAATCACTTAACTAATTAATCAATCAGAGAATTCATTTAGTTGATACAACTAAATACAACCAGCAATGGTGAATACAATCAACACAATACAATCAATGGTGAATACAATCAATACAATACAATCATTGATGAATACAATCAACACAATACAATCAATGGTGAATACAATCAATACAATACAATCAATGATGAATACAATCAATACAATACAATCAATGATGAATACAATCAAAACAATACAATCAATGGTGAATACAATCAATACAATACAATCAATGATGAATACAATCAACACAATACAATCAATGGTGAATACAATCAACACAATACAATCAATGATGAATGCAATCAACACAATACAATCAATGGTGAATACAATCAATACAATACAATCAATGGTGAATACAATCAACACAATACAATCAATGGTGAATACAATCAATACAATACAATCAATGATGAATGCAATCAACACAATACAATCAATGATGAATGCAATCAACACAATACAATCAATGATGAATACAATCAACACAATACAATCAATGGTGAATACAATCAACACAATACAATCAATGGTGAATACAATCAACACAATACAATCAATGATGAATGCAATCAACACAATACAATCAATGGTGAATACAATCAATACAATACAATCAATGATGAATACAATCAACACAATACAATCAATGGTGAGTACAATCAACACAATACAATCAATGATGAATGCAATCAACACAATACAATCAATGGTGAATACAATCAATACAATACAATCAATGGTGAATACAATCAACACAATACAATCAATGGTGAATACAATCAATACAATACAATCAATGATGAATACAATCAACACAATACAATCAATGGTGAATACAATCAATGGTGAATACAATCAATACAATACAATCAATGATGAATACAATCAACACAATACAATCAATGGTGAATACAATCAATGATGAATTCAATCAACACAATACAATCAATGGTGAATACAACAATACAATCAATGATGAATCGTTTGCACGGCTTGTCTTTAGCGCATATCAGGTGGGTGTTGTAGAGAAACTCAACACTTCCTGTCAACTCTGGCCGCCCTTATTGCAGCTAAAAGACATTTTCAGAAGAGTATTGTGATGAACTGGCTACGTAGAAAGATTGCCTTTGCCCTACTGAGAGCCCAATCAATGGTGAATACAATCAACACAATACAATCAATGGTGAATACAATCAATGGTGAATACAATCAATGATGAATTCAATCAACACAATACAATCAATGGTGAATACAACAATACAATCAATGATGAATCGTTTGCACGGCTTGTCTTTAGCGCATATCAGGTGGGTGTTGTAGAGAAACTCAACACTTCCTGTCAACTCTGGCCGCCCTTATTGCAGCTAAAAGACATTTTCAGAAGAGTATTGTGATGAACTGGCTACGTAGAAAGATTGCCTTTGCCCTACTGAGAGCCCAAGTACTCTGCCTCAGAGGAAGTAGAACAGTCTTCCACAATAAGCGTAAACTTGATGCAAGGGACATTGAACTATCTGAGAATAATTCTCAACTATATTAATAGTTAAATTCGAACTTGACTTTTTTAACCATTTTCATTTATCCTTTATATACAAACAACTGTATGCTTTTATGCACTTTGTTAATATTAAAATTATTTTCATTCATTTAGTTGATTGATTGGTTGACTGATTGATCAATTAGTTAAGTGATTGATTAGTTGACTGATTAATTAGTTAAATGATTTATTGGTTGACTAAATAATTAATTAATCAGACTGATTGATTAATTAAGCAATTGGGTATTTGGTTGATTAGTTGACTGATTAATTAGTTGATTGACTGATTAGTTGACTAATTAATTTACCAAATAGCTAATTGATTGATTAGTGACTGATTGATTAATCAAATAGCTAATCAATTGATTAATTTTCTGATTGATTAATTAATTAGTTAATTGATTGATTAGTTGACTGATTGATCAATTAGTTAATTGGTTAATAATTCAGTCAACTAATCAATCAATTACATGTAACCAATTGCTAAATCAATTAATCAAATAATCAATTAACCAGATGATCAATCTATCAATCAGTCAGTCAATTAAAACCAGTCGTGTACTTACATGTTTTAGAATATTGATGATGGGTTATCTGAATACGAAAGAAGGAGGCTTGCTAATATTAGACGAAATAATGAAATGTTGAATTCGTTGGATATAAAAACGGTATGTTTATAACCACAATTCCACAAAAACCTATTTAATGTTAAGGGCATGACGCTTTCGTTAATGAAAAAATATATATTCGTTGATGTAGTTTACTAAATAAAACAGAGAATTCTGTTGTCTAAGTTTCGCGCGAAAGCCCTTCGTCTCACCCCAAATCTATTAGAAGAAACTCTTAGACAATATCTGCTCCTCGATCTGCTTTAGATTGTCTCCAATATCTTGACAATAAAGTTACTGTTTGTCTTTAAGGAGGCAAGCGTTTTAAAAGTGGAAGGGAAATCGACGTAAGTATCCTAACGACACAAGGATCCTAACGACAGGGCTCAAAATAACGGCCGATAGGTCTCCGGTCAAAATGACCGGTCAGCTTGATTTTAGCTCGGTCAAAATCTGTTTTTGACCGGTCACTAATACGCATATACTAACAGTGAAACAAATCATAAGAATTTGTTCAGAGACATCGCTTTTATTGTTTCACGGTGACGTTCTAAACGCTCAAGACGTTAGCAAATAGCAATCACCGTGTATTTAGATGAATAGGCAACGTTATCAGTGTTACTGTAGTGCTTTCGGGGAAATCTTTATCATGAGGATTTAAAATTCTAGTGGAAGGCATGAAAATGTGACCGGTCAAAATGACCGGCGAGGTTTAAAAGTGACCGGTCAGCAGGCATTTTTGGCCGGTCGTTGACCGTTGACCGGCCGTTATTTTGAGTCCTGTAACGACACAAGTATCTTGCCACTTTGCCCAAATCTGAACGAATCTGGCCAAAGCAACCATCGACCAACAAATTAAACAGATTCCAGTTATTGCAAAGCCAAAGTCGAATTGGGAATATACTATTTTAACTTTTAATGCAGAGAATGAAGTAGCCTATGACTATATCTCGTTTTCATTTTGGCAATTCACAGAGGTACACACGCATGTTCGCTGCATGGATTACATTTCATTTGTCGGCGACAATATGTACAGAAATTTTTACAAAATAGTGACAAACGGTTAAAGTTTGTAAGTAATAAGGTTGCTTCTTTCACGTCGAATTCTATTATTTCTGTCAAGAAAACAAATTCTCTATCGTAAGTCTTGTTTGTCAGCCTATGCATAGCGTATTCTTTGAATATCAAGCGATTGATATCAAAGAGCTATTATAACTTGTAAATATGCAGATATGATAAATGCTCACCACTTGCCTTAATTCAATGTATCGCTCATTTAACTCTAAGAATTAGATCGGAGCGCTTACTCAATCGACTAACAATGGATAAAGAGGTCAAATTGTTCTGTTTGTAGTCCGAGGCCAAAGATACACCCGGAGAAACTCGAGCCATCGCGACGATCGTCGAGGATCAGTGGAAGGAAGTCTGAAGACTTACAAATAGCGTATTACATGCCTAATACTGCTACTGTTACAGTAAGTGTACAATGGTCATACTTGATGTATTACCTCGGTCAGGGGGTTATATTTTCACCTGGGTTTGTTTGTTTGTTTGTTTTCTTTGTTTGTTTGTTGGTTTGTTTGTTTGTTTGCTTTTGTTTGTTTGCTGGTTTGTTTGTTTGTTGGTTGGTTGGTTGGTTTGTTTGTTTGTTTGTTGGTTTGCTTGTTTGTTTGTTTGTTGGTTTGCTTGTTTGCTTGTTTGTTTGTTTGTTTGTTTGTTTGCTTGTTTGTTTGTTTGCTTGTTTGCTTTTGTTTGTTGGTTTGTTTGTTGGTTTGCTTGCTTGCTTGTTTGTTTGTTTGTTTGTTTGTTTGTTTGTTTGTTTATTTGTTTGTTTGTTTGTTTGCTTGCTTGTTTGCTTGCTTGCTGGTTTGTTTGTTTATCTGCGTGTCTTGTCTGTATACACGATAACTAAAAAAATGTGAAACATTGATAATGAGACCAAGGAGAAATCGATTAAATATTGGTTCAAGAAATTTAAAAAAAAAGTTTCACTTTCCATGAAAACTAATGAACGTAGATAGATTCTTCTGTCTGTACCGTATACAGTCGAACCTGTATTAGGCGACCACCCTTGGGGAATGGGTTGCTGGCCGCTTAATACAGGGTGGTCGCTTAATACAGGGTGGTCGCTTAAAGCAGGTTCACTAAGAATAGACTCTGGACGTGCATGGTCAAGTTATCATTCTATTCAATTATACTATTTAAATAAAGCGTAGTCGCAAGAGATAGCTACAAAGTCGTTAAAGACGTAAATTGCAAATTGAACTAAATGTATTGAGTAAGTAAAGAGCAGATCAATGCAACAACAAAACAAATTACAGAATTCGTTTCGGCAAATGCCTCCTGTATAACACTGATGTAGCCTGTTGTAAGCGAGGTTTCGAGTTACTTACTCAATTAGAAACACTATAGAATACTGTATTCCCATATGTATTAGCATTGACCTACAATTGAAAAGCTGAATTTTTTGTCAAAACAACCAAGTGAAGCATTGAAAGCACCATGAAAATTCAGTTTGGCCGTTTAGTACAGGTTAATCCGTTCAGTGGAATACGAACAAGTGGCCGCGGTCGCTTAATGGAGGTGGCCTGAGGTAGTGTTTACAGAATATTACTGAGTAAACAATCGGTACTTAATAACTGGTCGTTTAATGCAAGGTAGCCGCTAAGATACTGGGCCGCTTAATACAGATTCGACTGTATATCGTTTACTGACTGTAATTTTCTTCCACTGTGTGTAGGAAAAGAGACTGTCTGGTCCAGTGGACGCCACGCCAACAAACAACATTGAAGAAGCCGACAGTCGGGCGTTTTTTAATTCTCTCGACGTTCTTGCTAAAGACACAAAGGTTTGTGTGAGAATTATTCTCTCTCGAACTTAAAATCCTACCTGGAGGAATGTTGATGAGAACGATCATATTCGTCAGATTTTGTCGGGCCGGTTTCAGATGCACGTTAATGATATTTGAAAAATACGTAGCAAACGTCATCTGACAACATCGCCAACTGAAAATATTTGTCATTAACATTCAGAGAAACCTAAAATCGGGCCGACAAATCGAAGCGTGTAAACGTACCTTTAAAGACGTTTGGTGTGAGAAATACACTAAAGCCCAGGTCGATCGAGGATGAGAGTTGGAAAGCGAGAGTTTGCATGAGAGTTTCATCAACTCTCATGCCCCAGTCAAACGAGAACTGACAAGAGTTGCATGGGAGTTGACTGAGGATCACCACCATGCAGGCCTTAAAATATCGGCCGGTCACGGAAATTGTCCGACCCATTCGTGAAATTGTCCGACCAAGAAAGAAACGCACCGGACATTCTGTCCGACCGAAGGAAAATTGAGGTTTACCGTTTGTCCGACCCAACTGTATTGATGTCCGACCAAACTTTAACTTTGTCCGACGTAAATTTACCCCGTGAATGTTTATCAGAGCTGTTATGTGGTCCGCTAAGCGTGACAGCGGAGCCGGGTATTCGTTTGACCAGCCGCATCGTAAGTCAACGCAGGTTTACTTGCGATGACTTGCGTTCTCGGACGTTTGATCGGGCCTTAAAGTATCAATGCATAACTGCCCAACATTTAGCGATTTTAAAATAATACATTTTCGCGCCAAACTAAACATAAGGCCATCGGACATAATTATAAAAATTGTCCGACCCATCGGCACTGCTGACCGATATTTTAAGGCCTGACCACGCGTACCGGTCAAACGAGCAAAGGTTTTATCAACTACCATATGAACCAGCTCAATGTTGGTGAGAGTTTGCGATCAAACGCGAGCTAGAATGTCAACACTCATTGACTTTAATAAACTCTCATTTTCGTTGGATCAGGGCCCTAAAGTTTATGTTAATCCTCAGGATTTGTGTCAGATATATACAAGCTCCTTTACGGTCACGATTTCCTGTGTGTTTTGCTCATGAATTATTAATAAGAATTACATTGTACAATATTATATGGGATAGCTGTTATTTCATTTAGATAACCACAAATATTATCTCCGAGGAATTGTCTTGTTCTGAAAGGTAAAGTGAAAAAATCGCGCTTGTTCCAACAACTTGTTATCATCCTGCCATTCAACAACTTGTTAACAAATTGTGAGTGACAACCTCAGGGCTCAAAATAACGGCCGGTCAACAGTCAATGACTGGCCAAAAATGCCTGTTGACCGGTCACTTTTAAACCTCGCCTGTCATTTTGACCGACCACATTTTCATGCCTTCCGCTAGAATTTTAAATCCTTATGATAAAGATTTCCCCGAAAGTACCACTGATAACGGTAACTACCACTGATAACTACAGTAACACTGATAACGTTGCCTATTCACCTAAATACACGGTGATTGCTAACGTCTTGAGCGTTTAGAACGTCACCGTGAAACAATAAAAGCGATGTCTCTGAACAAATTCTTATGATTTGTTTCACTGTTAGCATATGCGTATTAGTGACCGGTCAAAAACAGATTTTGACCGAGCTAAAATCAAGCTCACCGGTCATTTTGACGGGAGACCTATCGGCCGTTATTTTGAGCCCTGCAACCTTGTAGCAACTTGATAAAATGACAAGTTTGCTACAAGCCTGTGACGAAAACATCTTGTTGACAAGAGATGAGATTTCTGCGAGATATGATCTCACATTTGAAATAAATTAAAGATAAGTTAAATTCCATAAGGGGGGGGGGGGGTTAATTATAAAAATGAAAATTTTATATTCTTGTATATTCGTGCAGTTTGCAACAATGTGACACTACTGTAAATATATATTGCATATTTTATCAAATTATGCGTGCCATTGGTACGGGATGTTTAAAAACCATACAAGTCCATTTTGCAAAATTGAAAACAAAATAATATGTTCTGCAAGGCGTATAAAGAAGTAAAAGGTGGCGGTTATTAGCTGCTCATGTGTATTCCTATATAATTTCAATGTGATTGAATGCAATGTTTATATTTTCAGTTATAAAGAGAGACTGTCAAAACTACGAGTCCATCCAGACAACGTGCGTAAAGTTGTACATAATAGAATTACAACAATGGCAGTTCATCCAAGCTGCGAGAAAACTATCATCTGTGCTGGGGATAAGTGGGGAAATGTTGGATTTTGGGATGTGGTAAAGAATATTTGCGTTGTTATCGGCGATACCATGTCATCATGATTATCATCATCATCATAATTATCAACATAACTTTTTCGTCACTTCATCATCACTAACCAATAATCAATTATCATCAATCATCATCAATCATTATCAATCATCGTCAATCATCATCAATTATCACCATTAAATGCATAGTTCGAACCCCCCCCGCTTTCTTAACGGGGGGATAAACTTTCTCAAAAAAGACAAGAAAGGGGGGGGGATGATTTAAAATATTTTTTTATAATTATGGGGTTACAGAAAAGGGGTGGGTTGATTTAAAAAAGGGGGGGTGAGCAAAAAAAGCTGTCATAAAAATTGTATAGACGAGTCCGTAAAAATAAATGTTGAGTTCATGTTGATTATTTTGTTGATGGAAGTTTCTTTGGATATTACACAACCTTGATATTAATTCTGCACCATTTGCAGGTGTCAACTTGTCGAACTTTGCTCTCTGAAAAAAGTTGCTGTAAAAGGGGGGGATGAAAAGTTTTAAAAAAGAGGGGACATTGGTAAAAGGGGGGGATAAAACCCCTTTCCGAACTATGCCGGCCATTAATCATCATCACTATCATCATTTAGTGCTGTGCGCCGGAGGGCCGGAGCCGGAGTTTGGCCTATTTTGCCGGAGCCGGAGTTTGTTCAACTCCGGTAAAACTCCGGCAGCACTTATTTGTGCTGCAAACTACTGTCGAACATCGGCGAAAAAACCTGGATCCATCGACGAAAAATTAAATACTCACAGTGATAAGTGTGTAGCTTGGCACAAACATTAAATATAGTATTCTATGTCGCATGAAGTATTGGTATTGGTTGCACAAGACAAGAAGCAGTCGCTTAAACTCACAAACGCAAAGTCAATGTGGTTAAAACTTTTTATAATTAAAATTGTTGACAATTGCAAACGTAGCATCGTAGCGTCTGATAAAATTCTCAGGCTGTCAATCATAAATTAGAACGCACTCTCGCGCCATGCAGACGACAGCTATGACGACAGTCATAAGTGTTAAAATCAAAAACAAAGATAGTGCTTCCACTTTGAAATTGGAAATTTCCATTAATTTCGTCATCAATCGTCATCACCACCATCATCATCACCATCACCATCATCATCATCATCATCATCACCACCATCATCATCATCATCATCATCATCATCATCCTCTTTTAAAACAAAATCTTTTCACCTTTTTTTTCTTAATTCGTGTACTCCTTGTATATATGTGTTTATAACAACATTTAATTAACTATGCGTTTATACATTTTAGGGAGCAACAAATACGAAAAATAATGGAGTATACCAATATCGTCCGCACACTGGCAATGTGAGAGCAATGTGTTTTTATCCAGAGAAAAATAATGATCTGATGTCCTGCGGTGTTGATGGAACATTAAGACGTGCAGATCTCAACACTTGTGTTTTTGATGAAGTAAGTAAATCTGATCTAATCGACAAATTCCTCAAATTAACTTTCAAATATGTGACAAGGAAACCTCTATATAGTAGAATTTTGTTTATGTATACAATACTTTTGATGATTATTTGGTGTAATTTAACAACAGAGTGCTCATATGAAATACTGGCTACCAGGAATTTGGTAGAAAGCAATATGCATCAAAAGCCAGATTGCACCGTTTTATTACCACTGATCTGAAAACAAGGACTGGATAGTGCATCTACTATTCATAAATGAAGCCAATGGCAGCCATATTGGTGTGACCACCACAAATCAACAGTGGTGTTACTGTTTGCGACGTGTTTAAAGAGGTTCTAAAGGTTTCTAGTTATTGGTGGGAAAGGACACGTATTGTCTAGATAAGAATTCATCATCAGTGGCTAGGAAGACCTAAATTTGCCGGTGTATTACTAATGAGGTCACACCAATATGGCCGCCATAAGCCTCATTATGTGGTGTTTAAAACGTTCTAAAACTCATTAGAAGAGATGTTGGAAGCTATATTTTTCAAGTTACATAGGAAATTATATTTACTTCATAGTATAACTAATTTAAACAGCTAACAGATTTAAAAATCTAATAAGAATATTTTTATATTCTGATTTCTGAATTTAAAATTGGCTCATTGAAAGATCAGTGCTTATTACCATTAAAGTGCAATTACTTGGTCATGTGCAGAGTCCATTTTCTCAACAACTTTAACATTTTAAAGTCTATTTTTTTAGGTTTTTGCGTCAGACGATTACGCCATCAATAGTTTCTCATACCCGTACAACACACGCAACACATTTCTGTTGGGATTTGAGGATGGCAAAGTGGGAGTTCTGGACACAAGAGACTCGAAGTAAGTGCAACATATTTACAACAGAAATGACATTTTGTAAAATATTGAGCAAGATATTCTATTGTCCATTGCTTACATACACCACACTCGTGTACATCACAGTTAATAGACTAAGCATCTCGCATCTTCTCAACAAGACGTGTTCGTAACAGGCTTGCAGCAAGCTTGTCAACAAGTTGTTACAATGTTGTCACTCACAACTTGTTATCAAGTTGTTGAATTGCAGGACGATAACAAGTTGTTGGAACAACTTGTAACAAGCCTGTTGAGTCAAAAACCTTGTAGCAAGTTGTCAACAAGGCGTTGACAATTTGTCAACAAGCTGGGAACAAGCAGTGCGAACACATCCTGATAACAAGTTGTTGAAACAGCATTGGTACAAGTCTGCTGCAGGTTTGTAACAACTTGTGTGTTGCAAATTTCTCACTCATTTACTGTATGGCTCATATGTAGGCATGTAGCTTAAAGTCTAGATTTAATGACACAAACTTCATTATGGCTCTAACTTTTTAAATACTTAAATATATGTGCACTAATACGAGGCTTATAGGCAGTGGCGGATTACCAAATAGGCAGAGTAAGCTGAAGCCTACAGGCCCGGGCTTTCAAGAGGCACGTGATTTTCAGAGAATGCCCTTTTTATTAGAATTATTATTTTTTGACATTAATTCAGCAAAACAGCCTCAGAAAGCGGGAAATAGCATTTCCGAGACCTTAAATTTCCAAATATTTAGGCGGAACATGCATTGCCCGTACCTCGCTAGAAGATGTGTCACCGTTTACAGGCGCGAAAATATCATTCTTAAGGCCCGCGAATTTTACTTAGCCTACAGGCCCCGTTACTGGTAATCCGCCACTGCTTATAAGATTCTTTTTATGTCGAATCTAGATGCAAGAAGCATTTGTGTCATACGAGAACGATAAAATGCATTCACTGCAGCCCTGCCAATGAATATCTCTTCTGTACATCTTCAGGTGATACGTAAGTAGCTATTTCAATTAAGGTTATTACAAATTCACAAAATGTTCAATCCACAGAGGAACAGCATTATGGTACACGCCTAAAGAATGACCAGGTTGTTGCAATATTGTTCGCTGAACAACGCTGGGACAATGCTGTTATCAAGATTGAACAACATTGTTGGAATGACGATGTTGATCAATATTGTTCCATCAACAGTGTTCGCTGTTGATGCATGAACAATAGTTGAACAATGGTTGTTGGAACACGGGTCGCCCACAGTTGATGACACAACCTGGTAAATTGTTGTAAGAACAATGTTGTTCAGCATTGTTGAATCGTCATGCCACAAAAATATTGTTGTACAGGTACAAGTGAGAACAAGTATTGTTGGCAACTGTTGTCGATATAGGAGCAGCCAAACATTGATGAGAATAACATTGAACAAGTTGTTGACAATATTGCTTCGACCTGTTGATTTTTACACGTATATACCTCATTTTAATGTTTTTATAACTTTTTACTAAATTTATAGCTACTATTTGCAATTCGCAAGAAAAGCTAATTGATAGAATTATTGAAAGTACTGTACGATTTACTGTGTGTGCATAGGGCAATATGCAGTCCTATTTCTATTCCAAATTATCATTTAAGCCTGGTCAAACGAGGAAGGGAGTTGAGTGTTAGCGTGCGAGGGTTTTTATGTGAGGATTTTCATCAACTCTCATGCCCCGGTCAAACGAGAACAAGAGTTTCACGAGAGTTGACTGGATATTACCACGCGTACCTTTCAAGCATTTTGACTAAATTCTTCTGACATTTGTCATATTCAAAATGATCATCAGAATTCGTCATTTTGACAGGACTGTTGCCATCTGGGATTTACGGAAGATAAAGGGAATGAAGTCAAAATTGGACCAATTTAATGGGCACAGTCGTTCCATTAATTCAGCATACTTCTCTCCTGTGGACGGGAAATACGTGTTGACAACATCCTGGGATGACACAGTCAAGTAAGCTCAACTTAAAACGCTAAACATTTTTATACTGGAGAGCTTTGTCAGTTTTGTCTTTGGATATTCTATATTTTTCGGGTCTTTTGGATCAATCTACCTGAAAAATTCAACAAGAACTTCGACGTTTCGAGCGAAGGCCCTTCGTCTGTAATTTAAGAGGTTCTCCCAGAGATCCAGTTCTGGACATCCTCTATCGGTCCAGTAACATGCACGGTGAAAATGATTTTGTGAGTGCCTTAAAATTGGATGTTTTGAAAGATTTGGAGAGCGTGTTTGGTATCCGGCAAAGTTTGAGGTTTTGATGTGATATCTCAATTCACAAATGAATCAGTACTTTAAGAGAAATTTCAGTTTAAAGTTGATGAAATTCCACGCTACTTAAGATCACATATCCAGTTTCCATTACAGTACTGATTCCTTTTGTGTTTATGGTTCAATTATTCATGATTTGAAATATCGATTTCATTAATGACGTAGCTTCTTCTAATTTTTTCTAGAGTGCTTGAACTAACAACATCGTCAAAGCTCGAAGTCAAGCGAAATTTCAGGTAATTGTATATAATTATTACGACATTACATTGCATTGCATTGACTGAAATTATTATACTGCATTACCATTGATACCTTGCGGTATCTTAGAAATACCGCGGCCTCATCTTTTTTCAAACTTTATATGTTTAGACATTACAATCACACAAACCGTTGGTTGTCCACGTTTAAAGCTACATGGGACCCACGAAATAGTCGTGCATTTGTGATTGGCAGTATGTTGGCCAACCGCAGGGTATGTATGGTGAATATTTTTCTTTATATCAACAATACCGTGAAATTTAGTTTAGCCAGATTGATCAGATTAACTTTAGAAAAAATCGACAGCAATAATCAGGGTTCGTGCTACTCCTTGAAGTCCTTAAATACTCCTTGAATGAAATTCTGACTTTCAAGGGCGCTTGAAATGCCCTTGAATCTTGCAGTTTTCTCAAAACTCCTTAAATACTCCTTGAATTTTTTGTCCTTAATTAATTAATCTTTTCTCTAAATAAAGGTAAAATCCATAGTATATAAGATTTTGTAAGTTGGTAAAATCGTGATGCTACAGACACGAGAAACGGGAAAAGTAACGTTAAAATGATACAACTTGCAGATTGTTTCATCAAGTAACTAATAATTTGTACCTTTCTAAAGTTTTCCTGTTATTACTCATTATAGTTTAACATTAAGCGATATTGTTCTAGGTGTTCGTGATATTTCGGCAGTTTTAACCTCACAAATTTATGCCAATCTGAGGAATTGTTGAATTTATCTTGTGTTTTCTTAAATCATCCTAAATACTCCTTGAAAAATGCTATTTTACTCCTTAAAAACTCCTTAATTACTCCTTGAATTCAACTATTCAAGACCTGCAGCACGAACCCTGAATAATGTGGGGGGTGGATGGGGGCCACAGCACAATTTGAACCAGCTCAAAGTTATAGAGAGTTAATGAAAGTGCACGAGAGTCGATGAGAGTTGGCGGTCAAACGCGAGCAAGAATTTCAATTCTCATTGACTCTCGTCATAAATGTTTTTAGATCCAATTTTATCATGCGGAACAGAGAACGAATGCTCCTCTCGTGGAGAAGTTTGATGACAATTTTACAACGATCACATCAATCAACGTCTTCCACCCTACTAAAAATATCGTTGCTGCGGGAAATTCAAGCGGAAAAGTTATTATATGGTCGGAATAAAGACTTCAAGGCACTTCTGATGATGTAAATATTATATAATGTAAGTACACACATAGAGCGTAACTTTTTATATACAGCGACTTTAACAACAACGATTAATTTTTCAGGTGAAATAATTTTGTTGTAGTCGTAGTATATTTAAGAGTGCTCAATACAAAAAGTATTTGCAGACCGAAATAATAAATTAAATCTTAAATTATTATTGTTGCAACTTCAAGTTTCATGCAATTGTGCAGTGCAATTGAGGCAAAGGGGGGACCAAAGGATTTGAAATCAGGCCCTGTGGTCCCCCCTTTGCTTTTCGATTTTTTTTTTGACTTGGAACTCGCTTGAAAATACTTCCAAACGTTTGGAAACGTTTCATCAAAACAATGCTTTTCAAGTGATAAAAACATGTTTTAAGGCAATTTTGGCTTTAAAGTGATTTAACTCGAAAATAACATCGGTGTCATAGAATTCTTTCTTTTAGTATATTGAATTATTTAACTACACCAAGGTATTCTTCTAAATGTGTGCCGTATATTTAATTTTTGAGTAGAAAACTAGTTGATTTGAATTATTTATTTGATATATCCAAAAAGAATAATATTTTTCATGTATATTGTTGTGTAGCTGTGTTGATGTGCGGTTAGAGATTGATTCCATAGAGATGGGGCATTTATAGAATTTAAGCAATGAGATTGCACTGGAATAGAAAGAAACCTTTCCATTAAGGTGTAATTCTTTAGAGATTATGAATGCTTGCTTTGAAATTGAAGATTCTGGTAACATGTTAAGATGAATTATATGCTTGAGTAATCTTTTATGGATATTTATTAATAGCGGTAATTTTCCTAATTATTAACAATTATTGGATGAGGCGGAGCAGGATATCGATAATTATTCAGACCAAGGTCAACGTTATCTGCCGAAGCGAAGCTGAGGCGGATAACGTTGACCGAGGTCTGAATAATTATCGATATCCTGCGTAAGCCGAATTCAATAATTGTTTTATTATTCATTTTGTAACATGCATTGACGAATAGAACAAGCAAATATTGAAAACAAATATTTTATTACTGTTCATAAATCTCAATACAGAAGAAATATGAGACAAAACAAACTTCAAAACAAACTTGAAGACAAAACAAACTTCAAAACAAACTTGAAGACAAAACAAACTTCAAAACAAACTTGAAGACAAAACAAACTTCAAAACAAACTTGAAGACAAAACAAACTTCAAAACAAACTTGAAGACAAAACAAACTTCAAAAATTTCCCGCTTATTTGTAATTTTATGCGATATACCGCTGGAATATTCCGGGCGCCGTCCAATTATCTCTGCAGATTACTGTTTCCGCTGAAAAATAGCGCGGGCACCGGCAGATATCGATAATAATTCGCAAGTTTTTAGCCAATGAGAAAACGATAACACAGTTCAATGAATAATAATTATTATTATTAAAACATATTTTATTATTTTTACATGGTAACTAATCAAACCATATCAATATTTGTAAAATTCATGAATAATTAATGAGCTAACTACCCAATAAATGAACCATATTTATGTCACATGACATCTTTGTAAACCCCAATACAGGTCAACAATCTGATAAAGCTATGTCCTAATTAGTATTCTTAACTTTTGATACAGCTGTATCCTAATTAGCATGCATTTATTAACTTTGTTAATAATGCTCCTGATTAATATTCATATATTGGACAAGCACGAAACAATTTATTTCTTCCATAACACATATATTTGCTAAAAAGCACACTTTAGATTAAGTATTATTTCTCACTTTTTGTCATTCACCACAAAATTTATCGTACAATTATTGAAGACAGAATGCGTGCAAATGCTATCAGCAATTCTGTTGCTACGAGTCGTTTCAAACTCTGGTAAAGGCATTTCAGCTAAAACACTATCTGCCACATCAAATTGAAAATCTCGCAAATAAATTTGCTGAGCAAAAAGCTAACGCTATTCGGGGACATATGGCCCAAAGATACCGTTAGATCATCAACAATTTCATATTCAAATTCATCATCCTGACCATCTCCGCCTTTATCGTCAGTGCCTGTTTTGTTACTGCGGCTTGCTTGCCATTCTTCGAATATTTTAAAATCGCCCATTTCGTGTTATACCTAGTATTTTTAGGTACAGATTCTTCAAGGAACGACCACTCCTCTTCGTTAGATTTTGGTTGGCGAAAACGACGAGACATTGTTCACTAAGCGGATAACAAACTATACGCCAAGGAAAAGCTATATTACACACACAAGCAGAACACACCCTGTTTATTTTCATTATGTTCTCGTTCAGCGCACATAGAGAGCATCTATACAAAATATTCTCATTAGAATCTTATTATTTCCGCTCCATCTGCCAGCATTGTGTTAAAATCCCATAAGATTGTTTGAAAACCACCTATTAGCGATATCATATTATAAAACCAACAGCCATGAAACAATGCCAAGGCAGAAGCACAATAAAACAACTGATCCATTAAGTGGCCGAGTACTGCATAATATCAAGCTAATGACTTTCCACATTCATTACCTATTGTTTCATTTCACAAGTACGATAAAATACTCGCGTCAGATCTGTATGGGGATTTACAATGGCTCGCGCTGCGCGCTCGCCATTGTAAATCCCCATACAGATCTGCCGCTCGTATTTTATCTATTACTTACAAAATTAAAAAGCTTTATTAATTAAAATTAAAATTCACATGACAACCGCACTAAAATAACTGTAAGTCATGGTATGCTAATTTGTGCGATGCATCGCACAACCGCACATGACAACCACACTACAATAACTGTAAGTCATGGTATGCTAATTTGTGCGATGCATCGCACAACCGCACATGACAACCACACCACAATCACTGTAAGTCATGGTATGCTAATTTGTGCGATGCATCGCACAACCGCACATGACAACCACACTACAATCACTGTAAGTCATGGTATGCTAATTTGTGCGATGCATCGCACAACCACACATGACAACCACACTACAATAACTGTAAGTCATGGTATGCTAATTTGTGCGATGCATCGCACAACCGCACATGACAACCACATCACAATCACTGTAAGTCATGGTATGCTAATTTGTGCGATGCATCGCACAACCGCACATGACAACCACACTAAAATAACTGTAAGTCATGGTATGCTAATTTGTGCGATGCATCGCACAACGGCACATGACAACCACACTACAATCACTGTAAGTCATGGTATGCTAATTTGTGCGATGCATCGCACAACCGCACATGACAACCACATCACAATCACTGTAAGTCATAGTATGCTAATTTGTGCGATGCATCGCACAACCGCACATGACAACCGCACTACAATAACTGTAAGTCATGGTATGCTAATTTGTGCGATGCATCGCACAACCGCACATGACAACCACACTACAATCACTGTAAGTCATGGTATGCTAATTTGTGCGATGCATCGCACAACGGCACATGACAACCACACTACAATCACTGTAAGTCATGGTATGCTAATTTGTGCGATGCATCGCACAACCGCACATGACAACCGCACATGACAACCACACTACAATCACTGTAAGTAATGGTATGCTAATTTGTGCGATGCATCGCACAATGGTGTTTTTATAATCCATGATTTCACCAAACTTTTTGAAATTTAAGACAAAAAAAAGGAAATATTCATTTTGGAAAGTGGAAGTACTGCAGTGGTCGAAACAAATATGGCGATTTCAAATTAAAGTTCTTGAAATAAATGAATGAAAACTATTAAAACTTTGTCACTAACTATTTGAAATATATTTTCATGCAAGATCAAATTTGCAAAAAAAATTCTAGATGGGATATATTAAAAAGCTGTTACCATAAAAAATGCAAGAAATCAAGCCACAGAGGCTCAAGAATATTTCAAAACATTTCTGGGGGAGGACCCACCTACAGCCTCGTACACCTCACCACCTCTTCGTTTAATGGTATGTTTTATATCTCCTAATATAACTTTTTATATACCATGTATTAATATTTTGTATTAAACAGATATTTTTATCCCATTGTAACTATTTTTCAAAGTTTAGCACTAACACTCCATTCTGGAGAAGCTGTTGTAAGGTTGGAATTTGAAAAAAAAATTAGTGCAAAGGATGAGAGGTAAAATTTTTTGACACAAGCGGGAAATAAAAATTTTTTTGTGCAAGTCGAAAAAGTCCACCCCCCCCCCCATCACTTTTCTAATGGTCCGCCCCTTATCGTGTCAAATATATAGCGATGATGTATAGCGCTACTAGTGAAGAAAATGATGTAAAGAGTTGGATTTGCTCGTTATTTTATATAAAGAATTAAAGATTAGTTCAGATTTTTATGCCCAAACTGTCGACACAACTGCCCTACCAAGGTCATGTGAAGCAAGGCTGATTGTGGTTGCCCTATTGTGGTTAATTATTTTGCCACAGTAAAATTGTCACACCATAATAGTTTTGGTCCATTTACCCACCCAAAATGAGAATTTTATATTTTGCATGGCAACTACATTATGAATGTGTGGCATCTTATCAAGCTACTTGTTTAACTATAGGCAGTAAATACTTGATCAAAAGATGAAATGTGAGCATGTATTTGTTGGCCACAAAGGATGTGTAAGTAAATAGCTCACATTATGGATATTTTGATGTCTGTATACACTCTTTGTGGTCGCTGTATTTCTTATGCCTTTATTTACTTGTAACAGTCGTGAATATATCAATGTGACCGGTGTACACATAAAAATTGCACATCTTGTCAAAAAGATGTGTTCGCAATAGACTTGTAGCAAGCTTGTCAACAAGTTGTAACAATGTTGTCATTTTATCAAGTTGCTACAAGGCTGTCACTCACAACTTGTTGACAAGTTGTTGAATTGCAGGACGATAACAAGTTGTTGAATTGCAGGATGATAACAAGTTGTTGGAACAACTTGTAACAAGTCTGGTTGAGTCGTCATCCTTGTGGCAAGTCGTCTACAAGCGATGACCACTTGTCAACAAGCTGGGAACAAGTAGCCTGCGCCGCAGACGGATATAATATATGTCTGCGGCGCAGACTAGGAACAAGCAGTGCGAACACATCCTGATGAGTTGTTGAAACAGCATTGGTACAAGTCTGCTGCAGGTTTGTCACAACTTGTGCATTTTTACAGTATGTGACTTAAAGTAGAATGTCAATATATATCTCTAAAGTCGTTAAAGATTGGTTTGTAGCACACAAAAGACGAGATAAGTCCAGGCCAGTTCTTGTTGAATTTTTCAGGTAGATTGATCCTAAAGACTTCAAGCTTATTGTACAGATACTACCTACACTGGCACCACATGTTTCAGATATTAATTGATACCGTCATTCTTATTAACAGGTGAACACAGTGGTCTGGAATGATTGTGGAGATGTTATGCTGTCAGGGTCTGATCATGATTGTAAACTCTCTTCTATGAAGGTATATTTTGTATAATAATTGGTTATAAATTGCAAGGATAGAAGAGGGAACAATTGCATGTGTTAGAGAAAGAATAGATATAGAGATGATAGCTATAATTGAAGAGAGAAACAGGAACATTAACATTAGCTTGCAATGTGCCCAGATGCACTGTTTAGTATTATACTCTGTCTAACATCAGATGATTTTACTTGTCGGTGGTAGGCAGGTAGGGCACTGCCATAGCAAAACTATATGCCAGTGTCTCTTGTGTTACCCCATTAGTTTGCAACACGCCCAGATAAGCGCTTTAGTGTTTTACTCTGTCTAGTGCCAATATATGTGCAGCAAGAATATTCAACAAAGCAGTGTTTACCTTTATTTCTTAGCCAGTTCAGTCCATTCAAAGTGGTCATCAGGCGAACATTTTCAGTGCAAAGTTTTTTACCTTGCACAGTGGGTACAAAGGTATAATCTTTTGTTTCCTATTTCAGAATACCAGTATATGCTATTTTGCATGTATTTCTGAGGACACACCTATATTGCATGTATTTCTTAGGAGTAAGGACGTTCTGTAGGGCACTACATATAGTGCATAATTTCATAGGATGCTACATATATTGCATGTATTTCATAGGACAGTACCTACATTGCATGTATTTCATAGGACAGTACTTACCTACATTGCATGTATTTCGAAGGACACTATGCATATTGCATGTATTTGATAGGACACTACCTATACAGCATGTATTTCATAGGACACTATCTATATTGCATGTCTTTCATAGGACACTACCTATTCATAGGACACTACCTATATTGCATGTCTTTCATAGGATCTTGAAAAAGATCGAACCGAGACATCAAAGTTGATAAGTAGAAATATTTATGACCTATCATCCATACTACAAATTTCATGTGTTTTATCTCTAATTCTATTCGAGGTTGAATGGATCAAAATGAATCTGTTGTGTCGCTGGCGAACCCAATCTACCCCAACTCCGATAGGCAGATATGCGTTTTTAACTTTATATATATTATAAATTAGTAGCTTAGATTTAGTATAGAATATAGAATAATATAGAATCAATAATTATGTATGCATGTTAATAATGTTATAACATATATCTGGAACATTTAAAAACTGGTAAATAACAGGAAAAGGAACTATAAAAGAAATGAGGAACTTTTAGTGTTATCTAACAAACAAGATAGAATGTGAACGTAAGGCAAGTTGTGTAGGTTGGTTGTGGTGAACCAAGCATGGAAATGTCCCAGATAGATAAGGTGTGTGAGGAAGTTTTCGTGTATAATGTGCGTCATGCATTGACATTCCTCATGGTTAGAACAGCGAGATAGTATAAATATGAGTGATAATTGAATGTTATAGCGAATGATAGAGAGAGAATGACCGATAGCAGCACTTGGTTAGTAATAATATGTACGAATGTTAAAAGAGAAATAAATATTTGAAACGAAAGTATACAGTCCCAATTGAGAATCAGCGAAGGAATAATATCTCACTAGAGAATTTTATAACAATATACACTAATTACCCATTGGCCATATTTTTGCATGCCTTCTTATTATTAGACTTCGTTTATATCCTACCCTTTCTTCATGGCTGCACTCTATAAAAATAGTGTTGAGAAGCAGCAACAATAAAATCTGATTGCAACTAGACTATAGCAAATTAGCCTTGTTAATATTTTACAGCAGGTCAGTGTATAAAATCCTGCAGCGCATTGCGTTCATATTAAAAAGGTTTGAATTAACACCATATTTGCAATACGTTGACTGATGGGTAAAATCACACGAGGGGATAGGTTGGCCATTCGTAGGAGTTCAATGGACACTTTGGCTTCATTTTTCTGGTTGGTCGTGCAAAATAGGCTTGGCAAATCTGCACTTCGGGTGCAAGGCTTAACACGATCAGGAATAACCAGGCAAAAAATGTCATTGAATTTCTACTTGTGGCCAGCTTTTCGCCTGTGTGGCTTCATCTAGCATTCTACCATTGTCATTCTGATGTTGATTTGGCCGTTTTGTATAAATGTGATTGAAACTAGACTAGCAAATTAGCCTTGTTAATACTTTACAGCAGGGTCGTATATTAAAATCCTCAAGCTCGCTTCAACTATGTTTATATTTAAAATGGTTAAATAAACATCATAATTACAACACGTTGACTGATGGGTAAAATCATACGAGGGGATAGGTTGGCCAATCGTAGGAGTTCAATGTCACTTTGGCTTCATTTTTCTGGTTGGTCGTGTAAAATAGGCTTGGCAGATCTGCACTTCGGTGCAAGGCTTGACACGATCAGGAATAACCAGACAAAAATGTCATTGAATTTCTACTTGTGACCAGCTTTTTGCCTGTGTGGCTTCATCTAGCATTCTACCATTGTCATTATGATGTTAATTTGGCCGTTTTGTATAAATATGCAGTAGGGTCGTATATAAAACTCTCAAGCGCGTTTCAACTATGTTTATATTTAAAATGTTTAAATAAACACCATAATTACAACACGTTGACTGATGGGTAAAATCACACGAGGGGATAGGTTGGCCATTCGTAGGAGTTCAATGTCACTTTGGCTTCATCAGTTTTTGTGGTTGGTCGTGCAAAATAAACTATTGCTACCTGGCTTAGCACCCGTTCGCAGTATGGTTCTCATGCTGTGTAATCGTGTTTAACACGACCAGGAATATCCGAGCCAAACTGTCATCAAATTTCTACTTATGACCGGCTTTTCGCCTGTGTGGCTTCATCTGGCATACTACCATTGTCATTTTGATGTTAATTTAGCCGTTTTGTATAAATGTGATTGAAACTAGACTAGCAAATTAGCCTTGTTAATACTTTACAGCAGGGTCGTATATAAAAACCTTCAAGCTCGTTTCAACTATGTTTATATTTAAAATGTTTCAATAAACACCATAATTACAACACGTTGACTGATGGGTAAAATCATACGAGGGGATAGGTTGGCCAATCGTAGGAGTTCAATGTCACTTTGGCTTCATTTTTCTGGTTGGTCGTGTAAAATAGGCTTGGCAGATCTGCACTTCGGTGCAAGGCTTGACACGATCAGGAATAACCAGACAAAAATGTCATTGAATTTCTACTTGTGACCAGCTTTTTGCCTGTGTGGCTTCATCTAGCATTCTACCATTGTCATTCTGATGTTAATTTGGCCATTTTGTATAAATGTGATGGAAACTGGACTAGCAAATTAGCCTTGTTAATACTTTACAGCAGGGTCGTATATTAAAATCCTCAAGCTTGTTTCAACTATGTTTATATTTAAAATGGTTAAATAAACACCATAATTACAACACGTTGACTGATGGGTAAAATCACACGAGGATAGGTTGGCCAATCGTACGAGTTCAATGTCACTTTGGCTTCATTTTTCTGGTTGGTCGTGTAAAATAGGCTTGGCAGATCTGCACTTCGGTGCAAGGCTTGACACGATCAGGAATAACCAGACAAAAATGTCATTGAATTTCTACTTGTGACCAGCTTTTTGCCTGTGTGGCTTCATCTAGCATTCTACCATTGTCATTCTGATGTTAATTTGGCCGTTTTGTATAAATGTGCAGTAGGGTCTTATATAAAACGCTCAAGCTCGTTTCAACTATGTTTATATTTAAAATGTTTAAATAAACACCATAATTACAACACGTTGACTGATGGGTAAAATCACACGAGGGGATAGGTTGGCCATTCGTAGGAGTTCAATGTCACTTTGGCTTCATCAGTTTTGTGGTTGGTCGTGCAAAATAAACTATTGCTACCTGGCTTAGCACCCGTTCGCAGTATGGTTCTCATGCTGTGTAATCGTGTTTAACACGACCAGGAATATCCGAGCCAAATTGTCATCAAATTTCTTCTTATGACCGTCTTTTCGCCTGTGTGGCTTCATCTAGCATACTACCATGGTCATTTTGATGTTAATTTAGCCGTTTTCTATAAATGTGATTGAAACTAGAATAGCAAATTAGCCTTGTTAATACTTTACATCAGGGTCGTATATAAAAACCTTCAAGGGCGTTTCAACTATGTTTATATTTAAAATGTTTAAATAAACATCATAATTACAACACGTTGACTGATGGGTAAAATCATACGAGGGGATAGGTTGGCCAATCGTAGGAGTTCAATGTCACTTTGGCTTCATTTTTCTGGTTGGTCGTGTAAAATAGGCTTGGCAGATCTGCACTTCGGTGCAAGGCTTGACACGATCAGGAATAACCAGACAAAAATGTCATTGAATTTCTACTTGTGACCAGCTTTTTGCCTGTGTGGCTTCATCTAGCATTCTACAATTGTCATTCTGATGTTAATTTGGCCGTTTTGTATAAATGTGCAGTAGGGTCGTATATAAAACTCTCAAGCGCGTTTCAACTATGTTTATATTTAAAATGTTTAAATAAACACCATAATTACAACACGTTGACTGATGGGTAAAATCACACGAGGGGATAGGTTGGCCATTCGTAGGAGTTCAATGTCACTTTGGCTTCATCAGTTTTTGTGGTTGGTCGTGCAAAATAAACTATTGCTACCTGGCTTAGCACCCGTTCGCAGTATGGTTCTCATGCTGTGTAATCGTGTTTAACACGACCAGGAATATCGAGCCAAATTGTCATCAAATTTCTTCTTATGACCGTCTTTTCGCCTGTGTGGCTTCATCTAGCATACTACCATGGTCATTTTGATGTTAATTTAGCCGTTTTGTATAAATGTGATTGAAACTAGAATAGCAAATTAGCCTTGTTAATACTTTACAGCAGGGTCGTATATAAAAACCTTCAAGGGCGTTTCAACTATGTTTATATTTAAAATGTTTAAATAAACATCATAATTACAACACGTTGACTGATGGGTAAAATCATACGAGGATAGGTTGGCCAATCGTAGGAGTTCAATGTCACTTTGGCTTCATTTTTCTGGTTGGTCGTGTAAAATAGGCTTGGCAGATCTGCACTTCGGTGCAAGGCTTGACACGATCAGGAATAACCAGACAAAAATGTCATTGAATTTCTACTTGTGACCAGCTTTTTGCCTGTGTGGCTTCATCTAGCATTCTACAATTGTCATTCTGATGTTGATTTGGCCGTTTTGTATAAATGTGATGGAAACTAGACTAGCAAATTAGCCTTGTTAATACTTTACAGCAGGGTCGTATATTAAAATCCTCAAGCTCGTTTCAACTATGTTTATATTTAAAATGGTTAAATAAACACCATAATTACAACACGTTGACTGATGGGTAAAATCACACGAGGATAGGTTGGCCAATCGTAGGAGTTCAATGTCACTTTGCCTTCATTTTTCTGGTTGGTCGTGTAAAATAGGCTTGGCAAATCTGCACTTCGGGTGCAAGGCTTAACACGATCAGGACTAACCAGGCAAAAATGTCATTGAATTTCTACTTGTGACCAGCTTTTCGCCTGTTTGGCTTCATCTAGCATTCTACCATTGTCATTCTGATGTTAATTTGGCCTTTTGTATAAATGTGCAGTAGGGTCGTATATAAAACTCTCAAGCGCGTTTCAACTATGTTTATATTTAAAATGTTTAAATAAACACCATAATTGCAACACGTTGACTGATGGGTAAAATCACACGAGGGATAGGTTGGCCATTCGTAGGAGTTCAATGTCACTTTGGCTTCATCACTTTTTGTGGTTGGTCGTGCAAAATAAACTATTGCTACCTGGCTTAGCACCCGTTCGCAGTATGGTTCTCATGCTGTGTAATCGTGTTTAACACGACCAGGAATATCCGAGCCAAATTGTCATCAAATTTCTTCTTATGACCGTCTTTTCGCCTGTGTGGCTTCATCTAGCATACTACCATGGTCATTTTGATGTTAATTTAGCCGTTTTGTATAAATGTGATTGAAACTAGAATAGCAAATTAGCCTTGTTAATACTTTACAGCAGGGTCGTATATAAAAACCTTCAAGGGCGTTTCAACTATGTTTATATTTAAAATGTTTAAATAAACATCATAATTACAACACGTTGACTGATGGGTAAAATCATACGAGGGGATAGGTTGGCCAATCGTAGGAGTTCAATGTCACTTTGGCTTCATTTTTCTGGTTGGTCGTGTAAAATAGGCTTGGCAGATCTGCACTTCGGTGCAAGGCTTGACACGATCAGGAATAACCAGACAAAAATGTCATTGAATTTCTACTTGTGACCAGCTTTTTGCCTGTGTGGCTTCATCTAGCATTCTACAATTGTCATTCTGATGTTGATTTGGCCGTTTTGTATAAATGTGATGGAAACTAGACTAGCAAATTAGCCTTGTTAATACTTTACAGCAGGGTCGTATATTAAAATCCTCAAGCTCGTTTCAACTATGTTTATATTTAAAATGGTTAAATAAACACCATAATTACAACACGTTGACTGATGGGTAAAATCACACGAGGGGATAGGTTGGCCAATCGTAGGAGTTCAATGTCACTTTGCCTTCATTTTTCTGGTTGGTCGTGTAAAATAGGCTTGGCAAATCTGCACTTCGGTGCAAGGCTTAACACGATCAGGACTAACCAGGCAAAAATGTCATTGAATTTCTACTTGTGACCAGCTTTTCGCCTGTTTGGCTTCATCTAGCATTCTACCATTGTCATTCTGATGTTAATTTGGCCGTTTTGTATAAATGTGCAGTAGGGTCGTATATAAAACTCTCAAGCGCGTTTCAACTATGTTTATATTTAAAATGTTTAAATAAACATCATAATTACAACACGTTGACTGATGGGTAAAATCACACGAGGGGATAGGTTGGCCATTCGTAGGAGTTCAATGTCACTTTGGCTTCATCAGTTTTTGTGGTTGGTCGTGCAAAATAAACTATTGCTACCTGGCTTAGCACCCGTTCGCAGTATGCATCTCATGCTGTGTAATCGTGTTTAACACGACCAGGAATATCCGAGCCAAACTGTCGTCAAATTTCTACTTATGACCAGCTTTTCGCCTGTGTGGCTTCATCTAGCATACTACCATTGTCATTCTGATGTTAATTTAGCCGTTTTGTATAAATGTGATTGAAACTAGACTAGCAAATTAGCCTTGTTAATACTTTACAGCAGGGTCGTATATTAAAATCCTCAAGCTTGTTTCAACTATGTTTATATTTAAAATGGTTAAATAAACACCATAATTACAACACGTTGACTAATGGGTAAAATCACACGAGGGGATAGGTTGGCCAATCGTAGGAGTTCAATGTCACTTTGGCTTCATTTTTCTGGTTGGTCGTGTAAAATAGGCTTGGCAGATCTGCACTTCGGTGCAAGGCTTGACACGATCAGGAATAACCAGACAAAAATGTCATTGAATTTCTACTTGTGACCAGCTTTTCGCCTGTGAGGCTTCATCTAGCATTCTACCATTGTCATTCTGATGTTAATTTGGCCGTTTTGTATAAATGTGCAGTAGGGTCGTATATAAAACTCTCAAGCGCGTTTCAACTATGTTTATATTTAAAATGTTTAAATAAACACCATAATTACAACACGTTGACTGATGGGTAAAATCACACGAGGGGATAGGTTGGCCATTCGTAGGAGTTCAATGTCACTTTGGCTTCATCAGTTTTTGTGGTTGGTCGTGCAAAATAAACTATTGCTACCTGGCTTAGCACCCGTTCGCAGTATGGTTCTCATGCTGTGTAATCGTGTTTAACACGACCAGGAATATCCGAGCCAAATTGTCATCAAATTTCTTCTTATGACCGTCTTTTCGCCTGTGTGGCTTCATCTAGCATACTACCATGGTCATTTTGATGTTAATTTAGCCGTTTTCTATAAATGTGATTGAAACTAGAATAGCAAATTAGCCTTGTTAATACTTTACAGCAGGGTCGTATATAAAAACCTTCAAGGGCGTTTCAACTATGTTTATATTTAAAATGTTTAAATAAACATCATAATTACAACACGTTGACTGATGGGTAAAATCATACGAGGGGATAGGTTGGCCAATCGTAGGAGTTCAATGTCACTTTGCCTTCATTTTTCTGGTTGGTCGTGTAAAATAGGCTTGGCAGATCTGCACTTCGGTGCAAGGCTTGACACGATCAGGAATAACCAGACAAAAATGTCATTGAATTTCTACTTGTGACCAGCTTTTTGCCTGTGTGGCTTCATCTAGCATTCTACAATTGTCATTCTGATGTTAATTTGGCCGTTTTGTATAAATGTGCAGTAGGGTCGTATATAAAACTCTCAAGCGCGTTTCAACTATGTTTATATTTAAAATGTTTAAATAAACACCATAATTACAACACGTTGACTGATGGGTAAAATCACACGAGGGGATAGGTTGGCCATTCGTAGGAGTTCAATGTCACTTTGGCTTCATCAGTTTTTGTGGTTGGTCGTGCAAAATAAACTATTGCTACCTGGCTTAGCACCCGTTCGCAGTATGGTTCTCATGCTGTGTAATCGTGTTTAACACGACCAGGAATATCCGAGCCAAATTGTCATCAAATTTCTTCTTATGACCGTCTTTTCGCCTGTGTGGCTTCATCTAGCATACTACCATGGTCATTTTGATGTTAATTTAGCCGTTTTGTATAAATGTGATTGAAACTAGAATAGCAAATTAGCCTTGTTAATACTTTACAGCAGGGTCGTATATAAAAACCTTCAAGCTCGTTTCAACTATGTTTATATTTAAAATGTTTCAATAAACACCATAATTACAACACGTTGACTGATGGGTAAAATCATACGAGGGGATAGGTTGGCCAATCGTAGGAGTTCAATGTCACTTTGGCTTCATTTTTCTGGTTGGTCGTGTAAAATAGGCTTGGCAGATCTGCACTTCGGTGCAAGGCTTGACACGATCAGGAATAACCAGACAAAAATGTCATTGAATTTCTACTTGTGACCAGCTTTTTGCCTGTGTGGCTTCATCTAGCATTCTACCATTGTCATTCTGATGTTAATTTGGCCATTTTGTATAAATGTGATGGAAACTGGACTAGCAAATTAGCCTTGTTAATACTTTACAGCAGGGTCGTATATTAAAATCCTCAAGCTTGTTTCAACTATGTTTATATTTAAAATGGTTAAATAAACACCATAATTACAACACGTTGACTGATGGGTAAAATCACACGAGGGGATAGGTTGGCCAATCGTAGGAGTTCAATGTCACTTTGGCTTCATTTTTCTGGTTGGTCGTGTAAAATAGGCTTGGCAGATCTGCACTTCGGTGCAAGGCTTGACACGATCAGGAATAACCAGACAAAAATGTCATTGAATTTCTACTTGTGACCAGCTTTTCGCCTGTGAGGCTTCATCTAGCATTCTACCATTGTCATTCTGATGTTAATTTGGCCGTTTTGTATAAATGTGCAGTAGGGTCGTATATAAAACTCTCAAGCGCGTTTCAACTATGTTTATATTTAAAATGTTTAAATAAACACCATAATTACAACACGTTGACTGATGGGTAAAATCACACGAGGGGATAGGTTGGCCATTCGTAGGAGTTCAATGTCACTTTGGCTTCATCAGTTTTTGTGGTTGGTCGTGCAAAATAAACTATTGCTACCTGGCTTAGCACCCGTTCGCAGTATGGTTCTCATGCTGTGTAATCGTGTTTAACACGACCAGGAATATCCGAGCCAAATTGTCATCAAATTTCTTCTTATGACCGTCTTTTCGCCTGTGTGGCTTCATCTAGCATACTACCATGGTCATTTTGATGTTAATTTAGCCGTTTTATATAAATGTGATTGAAACTAGAATAGCAAATTAGCCTTGTTAATACTTTACAGCAGGGTCGTATATAAAAACCTTCAAGGGCGTTTCAACTATGTTTATATTTAAAATGTTTAAATAAACATCATAATTACAACACGTTGACTGATGGGTAAAATCATACGAGGGGATAGGTTGGCCAATCGTAGGAGTTCAATGTCACTTTGGCTTCATTTTTCTGGTTGGTCGTGTAAAATAGGCTTGGCAGATCTGCACTTCGGTGCAAGGCTTGACACGATCAGGAATAACCAGACAAAAATGTCATTGAATTTCTACTTGTGACCAGCTTTTTGCCTGTGGCTTCATCTAGCATTCTACAATTGTCATTCTGATGTTGATTTGGCCGTTTTGTATAAATGTGATGGAAACTAGACTAGCAAATTTAGCTTTGTTAACTTTTTACAGCAGGGTCGTATATTAAAATCCTCAAGCTCGTTTCAACTATGTTTATATTTAAAATGGTTAAATAAACACCATAATTACAACACGTTGACTGATGGGTAAAATCACACGAGGGGATAGGTTGGTCATTCGTAGGAGTTCAATGCCACTTTGGCTTCCTTTTTCTGGTTGGTCGTGTAAAATAGGCTTGGCAGATCTGCACTTCGGGTGCAGGGCTTAACACGATCAGGACTAACCAGGCAATGTCATTGAATTTCTACTTGTGACCAGCTTTTCGCCTCTGTGGCTTCGTCTAGCATTCTACCATTGTCATTCTGATGTTAATTTGGCCGTTTTGTATAAATGTGCAGTAGGGTCGTATATAAAACTCTCAAGCGCGTTTCAACTATGTTTATATTTAAAATGTTTAAATAAACATCATAATTACAACACGTTGACTGATGGGTAAAATCACACGAGGGGATAGGTTGGCCATTCGTAGGAGTTCAATGTCACTTTGGCTTCATCAGTTTTTGTGGTTGGTCGTGCAAAATAAACTATTGCTACCTGGCTTAGCACCCGTTCGCAGTATGCATCTCATGCTGTGTAATCGTGTTTAACACGACCAGGAATATCCGAGCCAAACTGTCATTGAATTTCTACTTGTGACCAGCTTTTCGCCTCTGTGGCTTCATCTAGCATTCTACCATTGTCATTCTGATGTTGATTTACCCGTTTTGTATAAATGTGATTGAAACTAGACTAGCAAATTAGCCTTGTTAATAGTTTACAGCAGGGTCGTATATAAAAACCCTCAACAGGGATTTCAGAATGATTTGAAGTAGGAGGTTGCCCCAAAAAAGTAGCCGTCTGTGACTAATAGTGATCGAGAGTAAAAATAAAGTAAAAACTAGACGGATCTGGGTGCATGCTCTCGCATGGAACTTTAAAAAACGCGCGGAGATATAAAGAAAAAGGACAACTTAACTCTGCAGCAATTTCAATATAGTATCGCTTTTTCGTCTACAAACAAACGAAATTAAGGTAGCTCCTTTATTTGTTACTTTAAATTTGCATTAATCTTCCCAATTTAAGGGTGGATAGGCCGTGTTTGGCAAATTCCGTGTGGGACATCGATTTGCTTTTAATTTTTGCTCTGATAAAATTTGGCAAATCGGAAGTAGCCGGCGCTAAAACTTAAAGTAGTCGGCGGAACTCCGGCGGGCGCCGGCTTATTTTGAAAGCCTTGCTCAAGCTAGCCTGTGTGGCAGACTGTCTACCCGCGGAGAACACCCAAAAGGCGGGCGAGGCGAAGGAGGGGAAAGACGATAGATATTATATCTATGGGAAAGACTGTCTGCCGGGTTTGGCAGTGTATTTTAGCGAACGCCCCCCATCATGCATTAACTATTAGAGCAAAATGTCGGGTTGTTTATGTAAACAGACATAATAATGATCGAAATTAATGTGAAAATATAATGATAGCAAGAGAGCAGTGTGGATGCTTTTCAAGATAAATTCTAAGCATTTACTATATAGAAACAAGTGCAGTTAATATTTATAGGCCTATATAAATATGGCCACTCTGTTTGTGTTTTTAAAAATAGAGCGAAATCTTCAATCTCGCGGCTGGACTGTTGGGGTTACTGAGTGTCTGACAGTGTCAGCATGAGACAATATGGAAAATACTCGCAATATGATAAACAAATGAATATTCTGGACATTTCTTCTAGGCCAGAGCAACTAAAACATGTTTTCCAACAAGTAATTCACTAACCATGATCTCTTATTAATGATCCAGATTAAGTTCGCGTCTTGTATACTGAGAAATATATCATTTGCACCACACACATCTACTTCACACAATTCTACAGTGTATTTTAAATACCCGCACGCCTTTTGGGTGTTCGCCAAGTGGCCATATTTATAGGCCTATAAATATTAACTGCACTTGTTTCTATATAGTAAATGCTTAGAATTTATCTTGAAAAGCATCCACAGTGCTCTATTGTTATCATTATATTTTCACATTAATTGCGTTCATTGTTGTGTGTTTACATAAGCAACCCGACATTTTGCTCTAATAGTTAATGCATGATAGGGGGCGGTCGCTAAAATACACTGCCAAACCCGGCAGACGGTCTTTCGCCTCCTTCGCCTCGCCCGCCTTTTGGGTGTTCGCCACGGGTAGACCGTCTGCCACGCAGGCTATGCTCAAGCGCGTTTCAACTATGTTTATATTTAAAATGTTTAAATAAACACCATAATTGCAACACGTTGACTGATGGGTAAAATCACACGAGGGGATAGGTTGGCCATTTTTATTTTTTTTATTATTTAAAAGGATATTTATTAACCCAAAGGTTATTTTCATACGGGCCATTCGTAGGAGTTCAATGTCATTTTGGCTTCATTTTTCTGGTTGGTCGTGCAAAATAAACTATTGCTACCTGGCTTAGCACCCGTTCGCAGTATGCATCTGTGTAATCGTGTTTAACACGATCAGGAATATCTGAGCCAAAATGTCATCAAATTTCTACTTGTGACCGACTTTTCGCCTGTGTGGCTTCGTCTAGCATTCTACCATTGTCATTCTGATGTTAATTTAGCCGTTTTGTATAAATGTGATTTAAACTATAAGTTGCTATTGTGGCAGAAATGGTACCTTGTAAATGGATGTCTCGCTAGGATTTTACATGAACATGTCAAGTGCATTTGGTATCTTACTTAGTTTAAGACCAACATGAGCGAGTGAGCTAAACTCGACTAGCTAGTTATGCAAGGCATCAAGCGTGAAATCCACGCACTAGGCCCTTCAGGATCGGATCCCAAACCTTCTTTTTCAACATTAATGATAAAAAAATTCCCACCTTACCACATCGCACTACATTGGTGGATACCTTGAGCAAATGTGGAATATTGGTTGCTCTCCTGGGCAAATGTGCAATATTGGTGCATATGTTGGGCACATGTGTGCCATATTGGTGCTTATCTTGGGCAAATGTGCAATATTGGTGGATATGTTGAGAAATGTGCTACATTGGTGGATATCTTGGGGAAATGTGCACTATTGAGGGATATCTTGGGCATATGTAAGGTTAGTGGACGATTTCATAGGAACTACCTATATTGCATGTATTTCATAGGAACTACCTATATTGCATGTCTTTCATAGGACACTACGTATATTGCATGCATTTCATATAGGACACTACCTATATTAAAAAACTACTATTAAAAACTTTGGTCAGAGGCAAAGGGGGGACCAAAGGATTTGAAATCAGGCCCTGTGGTTTCCCTTTTGGTTTTCGATTTTTTTCGATCTTGCTTCAGGCTACTCCCAAACGTTTGGACAAACGCCAAAATCTCTTTCTTTCATCAAAACAATGCTTTTCCAGTGATAAAAACATGTTTAGGGCAGTTGAAAATTTGTGGTCAGAGGCAAGGGGGGACGGGGGGGGGGGAGTGACCAAGGGATTTGAAATCTGCCCGGTGAGAAGCAAACGCGTTGCACGCGTGAAGTGAGAATTTGAAATGACAAGAAAAATCGAAGTTCTTGAAATAAATGAATGGAAACTTTATTAAAACAACCCAAACCAATTAGTAAACGACAAGAATGGTTATCCTTATTTATTTCTTGGAATTCTTGGAAATTCGCATTGAAAGAAGTGAGCTCCAACTTAAGGAATCTGTAGCAAGCAAATCTAAACTTGGTAAGATTTCAAGATTTCAAGTTCACTAGAACCAGGTTCAATATCAGACATACTTTCGCTCGCTACTCAGATCAAACGCTGATGATGACACTAGAGTGGAGTGTCCTCGCGTTGGGTCGTGAATTTAATTCACCAGAGTAGTGATTGAAAAATGTTTGGTAAGATAAGTTTGTTGTCTTGAGCGGGATTTGAACTACCACAATTGTCTTGCCCTACTCTAGAGTTCCAGTGCAAGCTGTTGACGTCGGATCTTCATGTGACCTCCTCCGCCCACAGATGTCATATTGATGTCTTTTTGGCAGGATACATTGAGTTAGACTTACACACATTTTTTTTGTCTTCTTTCAGTCTGGCAATAAAGACAAAAAGCTGACAAGCTTAGAAAACACTGTTGCAGAGATGAAACAAGAAATCTACATGATTCAAGGCCATGTGAAGAAGACATCCTCTCAAACCAGTCCGCTTAAGGGCGAAATGAAAAAAACATTCGAAAACCAAAACGTCGCCAAAATATTCATCTTATCTCATACGGTGGATCTTAACCTAGAAGGTCTGTCTCAAGCCGACGATGTGAAGGATGACTAAGACTTGTAAAGATGTACCGGCACAAACGTACGACACTGCTTTCGTGCCTTGTGAGGCTTGCAGTCGGGTGCAAGCAAATCTTATCGCAGTTGGACAAATGGTGATGAAAGTATGCGAGTCTCAAGGTCTCTCCTACAGTTTGGCAAAGCAAAACCTTTATTCAAACAGTCCTTACCAGCTGCAGCGGCCAACAATTCCCGATGGGCCGCTGAGCAGAACCGAGATCTGTTTAGAATTAACAACCAACTGGACAACCTCTATGCACAAATCAACCCTCTTCAAGAGATATTGAAGAGATCTCGCGAGAGACGGAAAGCTCTCGAGGAACGGGTAAAAAGTCTCGAGGAAAGTGTGGAGACAAAAAGATAAAGAGCTTGGAGGCGAAGACGAGTGAGGAGAGATGAGAATTGAAGAAAGGGAAGGAATTCGCATTGAAAGGAGTGGGCTGCAACTTAAGGAATCTGTAACAAGCAAATCTAAACTTGGTAAGATTTCAAGTTCACTAGAACCAGGTTAAATATCAGACATACTTTCGCTCGCTACTCAGATCAAACGCTGATGATGACACTAGAGTGGAGTGTCCTCGCGTTCAGGGGCGCACATTCCAAAAAAGTTTGGGGGGTGTCCATTGTTCAGGGACCGACTTTTTATATTTGATTGACCACATCAAAACATGTATTACGAGTTAATGTAAAATTATGTGTAGTGCCAGGGGTGTAGGTTTGTTAAAAAATAGTGGGCTGACTCCGACTTGAAAAACTTGAGTCTGTAGATCGTCGGAAATGGCATTTTCAGAGTCTTCTCAACCTCTTTCGTTATAGGCCCTTTCATTAATATATATAAGATTTCAAACACGATAGTTTAGAATTCAAATATTTCGCTGCAATTTTCTTTAAATGCAGTTATTTAAAGAAAACGCCCCCCAAAACGTAACCTTCAACATCATAAAGACCCAATTAGAAACTCCATTTTTACAACAGAGTTGACTTAATTTAACTCGAGAATACTGACGTGGAAATAGAACGCACAATGCAGCAGAGCAAAAGTTAGGAGGTTTTGCGCAGTCGTGTATATGGCTTACATTTGAGTATATTGCTTTAAGAGGAAAATATATCTCTGGGTTTTGCAATGTTGATTTATTTTATCGACAATTTTTGTATCGTTTATTATACGTTTTAGACAGGATGTTTCGGACCAACTCAAGTTGTGTAATTTTACAGTTTGGGACCGACTTTTTTGAAAAATTCACAAATGAAGGGGCGGGGGGTTGACACCCCCCACACAGCCCCCTAATGTGCGCCCCTGCTCGCGTTTGGTCGTGAATTTAATTCACCAGAGTAGTGATTGAAAAATGTTTGGTTAGATAAGTTTGTTGTCTTGAGCGGGATTTGAACTACCACAATTTTCTTGCCCTACTCTAGAGTCCCAGTGTAAGCTGTTGACGTCGGATCTTGAAAAAGAACGAACCGAGACATCAAAATTGCAAAAGATGAATGAAGACTTGACAAAAACAAAACAGATCTTGAACGACATGCAGAGTAAACTGGAGAAAACCACATTGGAACTTGGCAAGATGGCAGCTAAGAACAGAACACTTTCCCAACATGATCAAGTGAGTCTCTTTTGTGTTTGAGCTTTCAATTCTAAACTGTCCTTCCTAGAAGTCCAGTCAGGGTAACCACTTATTCGTCCAGTGTTACTTCAGGAGCAAACTCGAGTACCTTTAGAAATTAAACCTGTGGTGTTTGGTAACTTCCAACTGGAAGCAGTGGCGTTAAGGCAATTTTCCATAAGGTCGTTTTGCCCGCGCGGGCGGAGCGACCATGTTTCAACTTTCGCTGTAGGTGTCTAGCGTGAGATTTTTTTGTCCGCTTTACACCTCGCGGACACGCCTGAAAGTTGAACTACATTTAACTTTCTTGGCGTGCCCGCGCGACTAATTATTCACGTGATTCGAATCGGTCGCTTCGCCCGTGCGGGCAAAACGATGGAAAATGGCCTTAACGCTCATATGATAGGGTTAGGGCGAGAACTAAGGACCCCTTGGGGCCCCCCAGTTTGCTGTCCCCTGCCCCCGCTAAAATTATAATACAGTATTATAACAACTAAAAAAAATACAGGTTAACATCGAGGTGCGACCCTGTTGATGCATGAAATTCTTGAACTTTCCATGTTGGTGAATGCAAACCACTGACCTGATTCAAAATAGAATGTCTGCCTGTGAAAAGCTACACTACAAATCTGGGCTGCAAAAGAGTAAAACGCTAACAGTGGCGTAGCCAGCCCGCCGATTTGGTCCCGCTATGCAAATTTCAAATCATTATTGTTCATTTCTTTAGAAATTGATTGTTTTCACCGTCAATGAACACGAACAAATTTGCATAGCGGGATTAAATCGGCAGGCTGGCTACGCTACTGATTACGCTAATACAGGCACCTTTCAAACAAATCCAATATTCCGTGGCAGTAAAATCATGACAACAGCGGCCCCCACGCCAAATATGCGTAAGGGTCCCGTCTTTCTTCATTACGCCACTATGTTTATATATTATAAAATGGTTTTCATGGTTTAGCGTGCTCAATCAAGTTATTGAGCACTTGGGAAGTTGGGAGAGCACTCAAGCGCTAGAATTGGTCTCGGCTAGCGCCTCAACCAACTCTTACACTTTTTCGTGCTCTCCCAATTAATTCCTGCATGCTCAATAACTCGATTCATCGATTGAGCACGCTAAACCATCTCCTTTAAAAACAATCGTCATGCTTCTTTAAGAAATATTGAGCTGGGTACTTCAACCATCCAGTCAAGGATGGGGTACTTCATCTTGTATAGATAAAATGGTTCGACCATCCAGTTAGTTCAATATAGATCAGTATACTTCGTTCACTTTGGTACTTCATCTTGTATAAATGAAATGGTTCAAGCATCCAGTCAATACAATACAATACAGATCAGTAAACTTCGTTCACATCGGTACTTCATCTTGTATATATGAAATTGCCCACTGATCTGAATTGAATTGACTGGATGGTTAAACCATTTCGTCTATACAAGATGAAGTACCATAGTGAACGAAGTCTACTGATCTATATTGAACTGACTGGATGGTTGAACCATTTCATTCATACAAGATGAAGTACCACAGTGAACGAAGTCTACTGATCTATATTGAACTGACTGGATGGTTGAACCATTTCATTTATACAAGATGAAGTACCGTAGTGAACGAAGTCTACTGATCTATATTGCATTGACTGGATGGTTGAACCATTTCATATATGCAAGATGAAGTACCTGAGTGAACGAAGTCTACTGATCTGTAATGAATTGACTGGATGGTTAAATCATTTCATTTATACAAGATGAAGTACCATAGTGAACGAAGTCTACTGATCTATAGTGCATTGACTGGATGGTCGAACCATTTCATATATGCAAGATGAAGTACCTGAGTGAACGAAGTCCACTGATCTGTAATGAATTGACTGGATGGTTAAATCATTTCATTTATACAAGATGAAGTATACATGTGAACGAAGAATGCTGATCTATATTAAATTGACTGGATGGTTGAACCATTTCATTTATACAAGATGAAGTACCATACTGAACGAAGTCTACTGATCTATATTCCATTGACTGGATGGTCGACTCATTTCATATATGCAAGATGAAGTACCTGAGTGAACGAAGTCTACTGATCTGTAATGAATTGACTGGATGGTTGAACCATTTCATTTATACAAGATGAAGTATAAATGTGGACGAAGAATACTGATCTATATTGAACTGACTGGATGGTTGAACCATTTCATTTATACAAGATGAAGTACCATAGTGAACGAAGTCTACTGATCTATATTGCATTGACTGGATGGTCGAACCATTTCATATATGCAAGATGAAGTACCTGAGTGAACGAAGTCTACTGATCTGTAATGAATTGACTGGATGGTTGAACCATTTCATTTATACAAGATGAAGTACCATAGTGAACGAAGTCTACTGATCTATATTGCATTGACTGGATGGTTGAACCATTTCATTTATACAAGATGAAGTACCATAGTGAACGAAGTCTACTGATCTATATTCCATTGACTGGATGGTCGACTCATTTCATATATGCAAGATGAAGTACCTGAGTGAACGAAGTCTACTGATCTGTAATGAATTGACTGGATGGTTAAACCATTTCATTTATACAAGATGAAGTATAAATGTGAACGAAGAATGCTGATCTATATTGAACTGACTGGATGGTTGAACCATTTCATTTATACAAGATGAAGTACCATAGTGAACGAAGTCTACTGATCTATATTGAACTGACTGGATGGTTGAACCATTTCATCTATACGAGATGAAGTACCCAGCTCAATATTCTTAAAGAAGCATGGCGATTATAAACAAACATTTTTATCATAAAAATCTGTGGAATAATACCAAACGTTTCGTGAAAAATATTTGAGTGAAATGGAAAAAAAGGAGTCTATATTTTTCTCTTTGAATGACAGAACAATTGGCTATAGATACCGAACAAATTTACACGGAAATGATTTAGGTAAATTATCCCTCTATTAAAATCTACAATATACATTTGCTACATTCTTGTCGAAATAAGTTGTATTTTAAGACGTCTACTTTGTGCTAGGCGAGGAATAGTTATGGGCTTTTAAAGTTTAGATTTAATCAATATATCTGTTTCTTTTTCATACGAGTTAAATCGTCTGGTGTTAGACAGTAAAATACTGAAGTAGGGCGCATCTGAGTGGAGAGGTGGAAAAAGTTTTTTTCTTTCTGGGAACCTGGGTTTCAGACTCAAAATTAATAATTAATGAGGTTCAATGATCATTGATTGATTTTGACATTGAACTGATTGGAGTGTTGTTTCTTGATATTCAGTGGTGTTCCATTTGATATAGTGAATACAAAATGCATTACAATTGCTAGTCTAGACTTGAGCATACTCTAGTTTTGTTATTACTCATCAGTTAATTATTAACTTTCAGAAATTTCTGTTAAAGTTTTCTGCAAAAGTTCAGATCCAAAAATATTTCTGGGAACTAGGTTCCCAGGATCCGATACTCTTTTTTCGGGGACAACTTTTTGCGCCCCTGGATGTCTTCTAAAATGGGTACATTTTTGTGCCCCTGGCCGCCCTTGAGTCTGCCCCTGGGCCCTGGGGCAGGTTTTGCGCCCCTGCCCTTGGATTCAGTAGCTTTTGCGCCCCCAAGATCTCCTCGAAAACCGCCCGAATTTCCAGCCTGGCTCTGTCTGAGTGCATTGCATGCTAATGCTATTAATGGTTAATTATTTTGCCACAGTAAAATTGTCACACCATAATAGTTTATTAGTTTTGGTCCATCTACCCACCCAAATGACAATTTTATATTTTTCATGGCAACTTCATTATGAATGCGTGGCATATATTATCAAGCTATTTGTTTGTTAACTATAGGCAGTGAATACTTGATGAAAAGATGAAATGTGAGCATGTATTTGTTGGCCACAAAGGATGTGTAAGTATATAGCTCCCATTATGGATATTTTGATGTCTGTATACACTCTTTGTGGTCGCTGCATTTCTCATGCCTTTATTTACTTGTAACAGTCGTGAATATATCAATGTGACCGGTGTACACATGTAAAAATCTCACATCTTGTCAACAAGATGCGTTCGCAACAGACTTGTAGCAAGCTTGTCAACAAGTTGTAACAATGTTGTCATTTTATCAAGTTGCTACAAGTTCGTAACCCACAACTTGTTAACAAGTTGTTGAATTGCAGGACAATAACAAATTGTTGGAATAACTTGTAACAAGTCTGGTTGAGCTAGTCCTCGTCCTTGTGGCAAGTTGTCTACAAGCCGATGACCACTTGTCAACAAGCTGGGAACAAGCAGTGCGAACCCATCCTGATAACAAGTTGTTGAAACAGCATTGGTACAAGCCTGCTGCAGCCAGGGGTTGAAATAAGCGGGCGCCAGGTTGGTGACCTGAGACTTTCCTAATATCCTATTTGAAATAACCAATTATGAATGTTCAGCAAACGTCAATCCGACTCCAACAACATTGTTTACATTGAGGTTTACATTACAATTATGTCATATATTCTTTACAATTTTTCAATCTTCTTTTGCCTATGATTTGCCACATATGAAACGGCCGTTTCTTTTTGCTTTTATTATATACAAAGATAATAAATACTTCATAATACATATCTACCTATGGATGAGAAATATTCATGCATTGTTTTTATACTCAGAGAGGTCATCTGTCAAATAGCCCAATATTATATATCGGCTGTGGTAGCTATATTTTTGTTCACGCTAGTGAAAATTACTGGTAATAAATCAAGTTAAAGACTGCTTTGTAGTACACAAAAGACGAGATAAGTCCAGGCCAGTTCTTGTTGAATTTTTCAGGTAGAATGATCCTAAAGACTTGAAGCTTATTCTATAGAAACGACTTACCCTGGCACCACATGTTTCAGATATTAATTGATGCCATCATTCTTATTAAACAGGTGAACACAGTGGTCTGGAATGATTGTGGAGATGTTCTGCTGTCAGGGTCTGATCATGATTGTAAACTGAATATCTATAAACTCTCTTCTATGAAGGTATATTTTGTATAATAATTGGTTATAAATTGCAAGGATAGAAGAGGGAACAATTGCATGTATTAAAGAAAGGATAGATATAGATATGATAGCTATAATTGAAGAGAGAAACAGGAACATTAACCATTAGCTTGCAATGTGCCCAGATGCACCGTTTAGTATTATACTCTGTCTAACGTCAGACGATTTTACTTGTCAGTGGTAGGCAGGTAGGGCACTGCCCTAGAAAAACTATCTGCCAATATAGGACACTACCTATATTGCATGTATTTCTTAGGACACTACGTATATTGCATGTATTTCATGGGACACTACCTATATTCAGCGGTTGACTGTTATGTAAAACTACCTGAAAAATACAATAAAAACTTCGACGTTTCGAGCGAAGGCCCTTCGTCTGGAAGTTAGTAGAATGGGTTGGGGAAAAACATGTGCTTTTATAGTGAATGCAAAAGCGATCACGTGATAACAAATAAACCAATCAGATGGATTTAATCAAAACAAACTATAAACAAAATATGGAAATCACATCACAAAATATATTAGCATATAAGGAGAAGCGAACAAAGCAAGAAAGACAGAAATTAAGGAACTATATATGAGAGGAGGTGAGATGTAGAGTATCTGCTGATTGCAGGCATAAACAGATAGGAGTTAAATGTAAGAGAAGCGCTCATTATTGCTATTATAGAGCTACACGTGTATTCATTTGACAATGTTGACATCATCACTCTGTGTTCAAGTCTCAAATCACTCCGTGCTCGGGAAGACATTGTTATCAAACCTGCTGATAAGGGTGGTGCCTTGGTTGTTGGGAGGGCTGACTTATATCGCAATGAAGCTCATCGACAGTTGAGTGACACCACTTTTTACAGCAAAATTGACGAGGATTTGACTTCTACCAGTCAAACCACCATTTCCACCACTATCAAGAATTTCATCGCCTCTGGTGATCTTCCTGAAACTGCCAAGCATCTCATAACCACCACACCTCGCACATTCATACATACATTATTCAGCTCACTCCCCATTGGGGCTTTTCAGTGACTGATTACATCAAGTATCTAGCTTACCTACAATTGAAGTTAACGACCCCCCTGCCCCAAGGAAATCGTATACTTCAATGCCCATTGAAGTATACGACCCCCCCAAAAAATAGCTTTTTGTCATGATTCATGATTTTTATTCATGCTTTTTATATCGAGAATTTCGTTTAGCTTCTTTTTATGTATTTGGTGGTTCCTAAAGGAGCCGGTTTTGTTTATCTTTGTCTTCTCACATTGCGTACTCCAGAGCGATTGCTTCCAAGATGGCATCGAAGTTGTTTTCGCCGACTCGTTCTCGCCACATAAATTCGTCAAGATACCCGGGCAACATGTCGCGTCTTACACCTCTCGTTGTCTTTAATTTCACCTTGCTTGAGTTGCTTCTATTCCAGTACGATTCGATATTCTGAGTGTGCACACCCGTTGAGCGTTGACAGTTGACTTACTCTTTTCACATGAGTGTGATGGGTGTCCTCAACGAGAATCGAACTCAAGACTCAGAGGTGAAAGGCGCTTGCTCTGACGACTGGCCACCGAAGCCCCATAAAAGGCATGTACTTCTTCCACAACCCAGGTAGACCCATTGTCTCTGCTTGCGGTTGTCCCACCGTGTCGTAAATTGCCTCCTCAAGTATCTACGACAAGTCACAAGTTATATACAGTATGTTCCAAGGAATTATCTTATTTAAACATTTTAAAGTACAAACAATCTCGCTCGCTCTCAAACCATGTTCAACCGCATGTCCCTTTTCCAAAACATGTGTTCATTTCACCGGACGTGCACTATACCAACTAACTTCCGGCTTCTAGCGAATGTTAATTAACTGTATGTTTATGCCTAATGTTCGTAATTAGAACTATACTGTTTATCTCAAACAACCGAGCTTATCTCTAGCTACCTCGATCGTGTCATGGCACCCTTGGTTAAGGACTTACCATCCTATATCAAGGACACCAAACATGCTCTCCAAATCTTTCAGAACATTCAATTTCTTAACACTCATAAATTCATTTTCACCATGGATGTCAAATCCTTGTACACTGTCATTCCCCATCATGATGGTTCGAGAGCACTCAAATTATTCTTAGATAAGCGCCCCAACCAGGAACCGTCTACCACTGTCTTGATCCGTTTGGCTGAGTTAGTGCTCACCCTCAACAATTTTTTATTTGACGTTGAGCATTACCAACAAGTAAGTGATGTAGCCATGGGAACTCAGATGAGTCCCAACTATACCAATTTATTCGTTGGTTTTGTGGAAAAGCAGATGCACAGCAACCTGTTCCCGCGGAGAGTTGGAGAAGTTCATTAACTTTGTTAATAACTTCCACCCAGCACTCCAGTTTACGTGGGAGATCAGTGAGACCAGTGTCTATCAATGGCAATAGACTTGTTACTTCTGTGTTCTACAAGCCGACTGACTCCCATAGCTATCTTCTCTTTACCTCTTCCCACCCCAACACACTAAAGGTCTATTCCCTTCTCTCAGTTCCTTCGCCACATTTGCAGTGAAGATGAGGACTTTCATACCAAAAGTCAGGAAATGAGAAACGTTTTTGTCCAACGCGGTTATCCAACCGCTCTCTTAGATACTGCCTTTTCGAAGGCCTCCAATATTCCCCGATCCAAAACCCTTAGAGACCCTGTGTCCAATGTTCCCAACAACAAAATACCCCTAGTTCTCAATTACATCCCTTCAATTTCAAAGTAAGGGATGTCATTAGGAAGAATTTTCATATCTTGAAAAACGACCCTGAAACATCTTCCATTTTCACCGATAATCCCTTAGTCTCGTTTCGACATAGTAAAAATATCCGTGAGACTAGGGTCCACAGCTCTCTACCACAGGACTCGTCGTCACCTAATGGCACGTTTCCTTGTGGTGTGAAGCTGTGTAAAACCTGTAAGTATATAGATTCTTCCACTACAATTTCGGCACCAAAATCTAAGTACACTATTAAGCACCATTTCACGTGCACCTCCTCACATCTCAACTACTGTATTTCATGCAGTAAATGTGGGACGCTCTATATTGGTGAAACTGGTAGATATTTAAGGATAAGGTTTGGCGAGCATCGTCGTGCTGTCGTAAACAATGATGCTAAACAACCTGTTGCCAGACATTTCAACACTGGCAATCACATGCAGTGTTTCACAAATGAAAATTCGAGCTCTGTGTCCCATTTCTGGTAGTAATGATAGCCGCAAAAGGCAAGAAATGCGTCTCATTTCCCAATTTGGCACCATTCATACAGGGGCGCACATTCCAACAAAGTTTGGGGGGGTGTCCATTGTTCAGGGACCGACTTTTTATATTTGTTTGACCACATCAAAACATGTATTACGAGTTAATGTAAAAATATGGGTAGTGCCAGGGGTGTAGAAGGATTGTTAAAACATAGGGGGCCGAAATTTTTTCAAAAACGTCCGTCTGTAGATCGTCGGAAATGGCATTTTCAGAATCTTCTCTACCTCTTTCGTTATAGGCCCTTTCATTAATATATATAAGATTTCAAACACTCTAGTTTCGAATTCAATTTTTGTATCGTTTATCATACGTTTTTTAGACAGGATGTTTCGGACCAACTCGGACCGAATTAAGTAGTGTAATTTTACAATTTGGTACCGACCTTTTTGAAAAATTCACAAATGATGGGGGGTGTCACACCTCCCACACCCCCCTAATGTGCGCACCTGCATTCATCCTCTCGGCATTAATGAGCGCCTCTTACATTTAACTCCTATCTGTTTATGCCTGCAATCAGCAGATACTCTACATCTCACCTCCTCTATAATATATAGTTCCTTATTTCAGTCTTTCTTGCTTTGTTCGCTTCTCCTTATATGCTAATATATTTTGTGATGTGATTTCCATATTTTGTTTATAGTTTGTTTTGATTAAATCCATCTGATTGGTTTATTTTTTATCATGTGATCGCCTTTGCATTCACTATAAAAGCACATGTTTTCCCCCGACCCATTCTACCAACTTCCAGACGAAGGGCCTTCGCTCGAAACGTCGAAGTTCTTATTGTATTTTTCAGGTAGTTTTACACAACAGTCAACCTATATATTGTATGTCTTTCATAAGACACTATCTATATTGCCTGTATTTCATAGGACGCTACGTATATTGCATTTATTTCATAGGACACTCCTTTATTGCATGTGTTTCATAGGACACTACCTATATTGCATGTATTTCATAGGACACTATAATGCATGTATTTCATAGGAGATGCCAACAAAATCATGATATTTACCCACAACTTAACATGGCAGTACCCTAGTATATATACATGAACTTGTGGTTAGAGCTCGACAACTGGACTCTGTAGCTCAGTTGGTTAGAGCGCTGCACCGGAATCGCAGGGCCGCAGGTTCGATTCCTGCCAGGGACCTATAGTTGCATTTTTCGCAGCTGTTCCTGGTTAGGTCTAATAAATGTATATAATTTACACTCAATAATTTTCCATCTACAAAACCCTTCAATTATTATTCAATCGAGTGAGATGCCAACAAAATCTAGATACTACCTATATTGCATGTCTTTCATAGACACTACGTTCTAGAGTCCCAATGTAAGCTGTTGACGTTGGATCTTGAAAAAGAACGAACCGAGACATCAAAGTTGAAAAGAAAAAATAGTTATGACCTATCATCCATACTACAAATTTCATGTGTTTTATCTCTTATTCTATTCTAGGTTGAATGGATCAAAATGAATATGTTGTGTCGCTGGCGAACCCAATCTACCCCAACTGCGATAGGCAGTCAAGCATTTTTAACCTTGTACACTAATTACCCATTGGCCATATTTTTCATGCCTTCTGCTTACATGGTACCCTTTCTTCATGGCTGCACTCTATAAAAATAGTGTTGAGAAGCAGCAACTATAAAATGTGATTGCAACTAGACTAGCAAATTAGCCTTGTTAATATTTTACAGCAGGTCAGTGTATAAAATCCTACAGCGCATTGCGTTCAATTATATTTATATTAAAAAGGTTTAAATTAACACCATAATTGCAACGCGTTGACTGATGGGTAAAATCACACTAGAGGATAGGGTGGCCATTCGTAGGAGTTCAATGTCACTTTGGTTTGATTTTTCTGGTGTGCAAAATAAACTATTGCTACCTGGCTTAGCACCCGTTCGTAGGTATGCATCAATGCGAATCGTGTTTAACACGGCCAGGAATATCCGAGTCAAAATGTCATCAAATTTCTACTTGTGACCGGCTTTTCGCCTGTGTGGCTTCATCTAGCATTCTACCATTGTCATTCTGATGTTGATTTAGCCGTTTTGTATAAATGTGATTGAAACTAGACTAGCAAATTAGCCTTGTTAATACTTTACAGCAGCGTCGTATGTAAAACCCTCAAGCGCGTTTCAACTATGTTTATATTTAAAATGTTTAAATAAACACCATAATTACAAAACGTTGACTGATGGGTAAAATCACACGAGGGGATAGGTTGGCCATTCGTAGGAGTTCAATGTCACTTCGGCTTGATTTTTCTGGTGTGCAATAAACTATTGCTACCTGGCTTAGCACCCGTTCGCAGTATGCATCTGTGAATCGTGTTTAACGCGACCAGGAATATCCGAGCCAAAATGTCATGAAATTTTTACTTGTGATCGGCTTTTCGCCTGTGTGGCTTCATCTAGCATTCTACAATTGTCATTCTGATGTTGATTTGGCCATTTTGTATAAATGTGATTGAAACTATAAGTTGCTATTGTGGCAGAAATGGTACCTTGTGAATGGATCTCTCGCTAGGATTTTACATGAACATGTCAAGTGCATTAGGTCTCTTAGGTTAGTTTAAGACCAACATGAGCGAGTGAGATAAACTCGACTAGCTTAGGTAAGGCATCAAGCGTGAAATCCACGCACTAGGCCCTTCAGGATCGGACCCCAAACCTTCTTTTTCAACACTAATGATAAAAATTTCCCACCTTACCACATCGCACTACATTGGTGGATATCTTGGGCAAATGTGCAATACTGGTGGATATCTTGGGCAAATGTGCAATACTGGTGGATATCTTGGGCAAATGTGCAATACTGGTGGATATCTTGGGCAAATGTGCAATACTGGTGGATATCTTGGGCAAATGTGCAATACTGGTGGATATCTTGGGCAAATGTGCAATACTGGTGGATATCTTGGGCAAATGTGCAATACTGGTGGATATCTTGGGCAAATGTGCAATACTGGTGGATATCTTGGGCAAATGTGCAATATTGGTGCATATCTTGGGCAAATGTGCAATATTTGTGCATATCTTGGGCAAATGTACAATATTGGTGAATATCCTGCGCAATTTAATGTGCTACATTGATGGATATCTTGGGCAAATGTGCAATGTTGAGGGATATCTTGGGCAAATGTGCTACATTGATGGATATCTTGGGCAAATGTGCAATATTGAGGGATATCTTGGGCATTATGTGCAATAGTACTGAAGAAGACGTCGTAAGGTTAGTGGATGATTTGATAGAACCGTACGTATATTGCATGTAAGACACTACGTAAATTATACAGTAAAACCCGCGTATAAGAACCTGTTTGGCGAAAAAAGTTTATTTAAACCGCCTTTAAATAAGAACCTGTGTAGTCTAGAAATTCAAAGCAGGTTCTTATTTTATTAAATAGTCAAAACTAAAAATGTATAAATCAAAGAAAATAAGCTCTTCACAAAGTAAAGAAAATGACCCAGAACCCTGACTGGCGCGTACAGATATGTTTTGGTTTAAATTTATCCCTTCTCCAGTTTGTCCATTCTCTGTTATTCCTCATTGGCAAAGATTTTATTATACCAAAACAATAGAATGGATAAAAATAAAAAAGGGATAAATGTATATATGTCTACAGTTGAATGCAGCGTTTGTTTAGGTCATAGTTAATATAGAGATAACATGGTTAGGAAACTCGTCAAATTGCAAAGCAGCTAACAATTGAATGGGATTTATGTTGAACGGTACCTGACCCAAACAATTTTTTTGTTTTACATTCATATTTTATTATTGATTAGGATAACACATGATGATTGGATGAGGAGGTTGTACATTTTTTTAATTGTACTGCTTGTAAGTAATTAATGATTTTCCCAAAAGAAAAAAAATGGCGGAAATGTCATTTTGTCAATAACAGTAATCATGCGATGTTGCAAGTTGCAATTAAATGATACTCGTGATAGATTAATTCGAAAATTTTAATTTGAACAATGCCGACTCGCTGGCGGCTCGTCCAATTTTGGCAAAATTTCCAAACATCACTCGTACTATTAATCCCTAATTGTACTCGCCATCGCATGATAACCTATACTAATATTTCTATTGGTCGATTCATAAAACTACAATATATTCAGTAACCGTGCCCGTGCACGAATGCAAACAAAAACAGAACAAAAGCGAAAGACGAGTTTCCTAACCATGTTATCTCTATATTAACTATGTTTAAGTCGCAAGTTACATTCACCGTACTTTAAAAAGTGCCGAATTTCATGGTAAGCACCATTTACGTAAGAACCTGTTTAGGCTAACTTGGAAAAATCTAGGTTCTTAAACGCGGGGTTTTACTGTATTGCATGTCTTTTCATATAGAACACTGCCTATGTTGCATGTATCTCACAGGACACTACCTATACTGAATGTATTTCATAGCACACTACCTATATTGCATGTATTTATAGGACACTACCTATATTGCATGTATTTCATAGGACACTACGTATATTGCATGTATTTCATAGGACACTACCTATATTGCATGTGTTTCATAGGACACTACCTATATTGCATATAATTCACGGGACACTACCTATATTACATGTATTTCAAAGGACACTTGGTATATTGCATGTATTTCATAGGACACTACCTATATTGCATGTCTTTCATAAGACCCTACGTCGGATCTTGAAAAAGAACGAACCGAGACATCAAAATTGCAAAAGATTAATGAAAACTTGACAAAGACAAAACAGTCGAACTGGAAGCACTCTTCTCACATGTGACTGAGATGAAATTACAATCAGACAACTGCATATTGTAGGAATCAAATGCCAGTCACAGAGGTGAAAGACCCAAGATAATTTTATCCTACAGAGTTCTAATTACATGCACCATACTTGCTTCTAACCAATTCCATAAACAATTAGAATGTTTGTTTATTTCGTAGGTCCTTCAAAGTAAACATGACGCATCACTTAAACGTATTGATGAGCTGGACCAGGAATGTGAGGCACTGGACAAATAAAGGGCATCCTTACTCGACCTCTAGAAAGAGCAGTTAAGACCTGGTGGAGCTATCCAGAATATGCATTTTTTTGCATTTACACGTGAATAGTCATCTGCGAAATCTGTTTCTTCATCCGACCACAGCAGAACAATGTCTGCATAATGCTGTGCAAGTCGTTAAAGCTTTTAAAATGAAACCCTTGGACTATGATGTTGTGGTAAGTATAAGGTTGTGAGTACTTGGTAGTTACTTAAAACCCACTGTGACAAGTCCCTAGCCCAAAGGGAGGGGGGAGGATTGGAAGGGCCAGCATTTCCTCTCTTCATAAAACAAATTCTATTTTTACGGATATTCCTTCTAAAGTAAAGCAGAAAGGAATGCACATTCTGTTAATAAAGTACTAATACTTTTACGTGCGGTGCCAGTGTGGGTAGAGTGTAACAAAGTTTCGGCGGTTGGCTGTTGTGTAAAACTACCTGAAAAATACAATAAGAACTTTGACGTTTCGAGCAAAGCTCCTTCATCTGGAAGTTACGACTAATATTTCACTTACTAATACTTTTGCTCATTTCATGGTGGTTTTAGGCAACCAACATCACAGAAGCTAACTCACTCGTACCACTGTTGAGTTCACTGGCAGTCTATACTCGCTACCATAACCAAGCATGTAAGTACCAATATACTAGTCCCATACTACGCATCGATTCCTGCAATGTGCAGTTTTTTATTGTAATTATGCCTCAGTCCCATGTTTCTGAAAAACTATAGCCAAAAATGCCCCAAAATAACCCCTTAACATTTTTCGACCAAAAGTGAAGGCTAACTCCTTTACATTTTGGCCATTTTTTGCTGGCTTCTCATAAACTCAAATATTGGCTAAAAATGGCCAAAAAGTAAAGACTAACCCCTTAACATTTTTTCGACAAAAAATAAGGCCAACGCCTTTACTTTTTGGCCATTTTATGTTAGTTGTCAAAAACTTAAAAAGTGGATAAAAATGGCCAAAAAGTAAAGGCTAACCCCTTTACTTTTTGGCCATTTGATGCTAATTTTCAAAAACTCAAAAAATGGCCAAACATTTTTTTAACCTAACGAAGGCTAACCCCGTTACTTTTGGCTATTTTTTCAAAAACTCAAAAAGTGGCTAAGCATTACCATAAAGTAAAAGCTAACCCTTAACATTTTTTCGACCAAACGTTAAGGTAGACGACCAGCCAAGCGAGCAAAAAGTGCTTAGAAAACACCTTCGATGGCATTTTGTGTTACAAGCGGGCAACCACCACCAAAATGTAGCTTGAACTCTCGCAAACACGACTATGTAGGTTGCCATCTCGATTTCGGCGTTTAAAACGTAAAATTTTGATGATTATTCTGTTAAATTTCAAGCTCCACGGCTCTGTTTGTAAAAGCCGTGAATATTTTCCCGCGTGTCCATGGCAACAAGCGTGTTGGTGATAATCATTCTGATTGGTCAGATTATTTCATTTTGACCAATGAGATTGCTTTAACTAAAAAAATGAGCCCGCACGCCGCAGGATATGGAAATCTCGAAGCGCAATAAACGTGCTTGAAACAAGGTTTTTATGAAACAAATCATAGTGAAACAGCCGGAAAAGACAGCAAATTTCTTCATAAAGTTTGTATAATACATTTATTAACATATTATTTGATTATTATTGTTAAAACTAAACTGGTTTTTATAATATTTTACTTGATATTGTTTATAGTTTTTTGGGCATCTTACTCAAATACTATTTATTTCACTATGCCACCTGAGAAATACTTATGATTAGAAGCTTTACAATAGCTACCAGCATCAATCAGAAAAGTATATTGAGGAGTAAAAGGGGTGAACAGAAAAAAACACACAGAAAAAACAAAAAATAAATAAAAAAATAAAGAGAAAATAAAGAAAAAAAAAAATGGAAAAAAAAGATGTCAAAAATAAATACCCCAGTTACTCCCTGTGTATGTTGGAAAATATTTTTTAAATTAAATCAATTCAATTTCAAAAGCTTTCGATAAAACTTGTAGTCTGCCATAGGGAAATCTTTTGGTTGAGAAATTCAAAGAACTAACAAGGCCAAGCCAAGGGACCTTGAACATTGTGATGAATGAATACTAATGGTGGCAATAAATGGAAACATTCAAATAATAAAATAACTTTATTGGTCGAAATGAAATGAACTGTATTATCGCCAGAAGGACAATTTATGTTCAAATAGTTCAAAGTCAATCCACATCTGGGAACATACATTGATTAATATTGTTGAAGTTAAAACACTGAACGCTACCTACGTGATATTCTGCACAAGCCAAGACCATTAAATTGGGATTAAATTGTCAAAATGGTTGCAATAAATGGAAATATTCAAATGATAAAAGAACTTTATTAGTCTGAAGGAAAATTTATGTTCAAAGAGCTCAAAGTGCACAAGCGAAGACCATGTTGTTGGAAGGATGAAGTTTATAGACAAGCAGCAAGTTACAACGCTGAACGCTACATTTGTCATATTTGATATTCGCACAAACCAAGATGAAGGAGTATAGTTTCTCGTGTCATGTTGATGTTTCAACAATACCTTTTATAAATATTAAATTATCAAATTGAGTTAAAAAGATAGTCTCACTTTTACAATTTTAAAATATTCGAGCAAGCATATCTCATGGTGGCCTTGTTTTGATACTAAACAAGAAACAGCAATCGGCTTGAAAGTTTAAATCGTATTGAAACATTTCGTTAAAAAATCAAATTATGTGATTTAAGATTCCGTACCCCAATTCGAAACAAATACCTACATATAAATTCATGCTGTTTCCCTTAAGAACCGTTGTAACACTTTTTATTGCGTTATAAATCATATAGTCTCATTTTCGCACGATGCAAGCTATAATCGAGTGGAAAAATAGCTTCCTTGTATCAGCAAATCAGGGAAACCACAATCATCACATATTTCTTTAGACATGTAATTACTTTTTAAACGTATTAAAAACTCAAAATATTTCTGTATTACCTCTTTCTGGGGTTGTTCTTCTATCTGTTCGCCAGAAGTTTCTTCCTTGCGCGCCATATTTGCTTTTGTTTATAATTGTGAGCGATGATAGATACATTACGCAATATTTTGTATCCTCTGATTGGTTAGTACTCGCTACGAGCAAACCATATTTGGCATAATATATATACTACATTAAATACCATACTTTAACAAAGCGGCACTTCAAAGTCGAAGAAACACCACAAAAAACCTTGATTTTTTCAATTTCTATCCAAAATTACGCGTGGCAACCGGGCAAATCTTCTTAACAACATCAATCCGAAGCTGCCTGGCTAGGTTGCCTGCTTGTAACAAAAAATGCCATCGACAGTCAATTTTTTTGCACTTGGCTGGTCGTCTAAGGCTAGCTCTTTCTTTTTGGCCATTTTAGGCTAGCTCTTCAAAAACTCAAAAAGTTGCTCAAAATGGCCATAAAGTAAAGGCTAACCCTTAACAGTTTTCAACCAAAAAATGGCAAGACTAACCCCTTTACCTTTTGTGCAAAAATGGCAAGGCTAACCCCTTTACTTTTTGGTGGGAAAAATGTCAAGGCTAACCCCTTTACTTTTTGTCCAAAAAATGGCAAGGCTAACCCCTTTACTTTTTGTCCAAAAAATGGCAATGCTAACCCCTTTACTTTTTGTCCAAAAAATGGCAAGGCTAACCCCTTTACTTTTTGTCCAAAAAATGGCAAGGCTAACCCCTTTACTTTTTGTCCAAAAAATGGCAATGCTAACCCCTTTACTTTTTGTCCAAAAAATGGCAAGGCTAACCCCTTTACTTTTTGTCCAAAAAATGGCAAGGCTATCCCCTTTTCCTTTTGTCCAAAAAATGGCAAGGCTAACCCCTTTACTTTTTGTCCAAAAAATGGCAAGGCTAACCCCTTTACTTTTTGTCCAAAAAATGGCAAGGCTATCCCCTTTTCCTTTTGTCCAAAAAATGGCAAGGCTAACCCCTTTACTTTTTGTCCAAAAAATGGCAAGGCTAACCCATTTACTTTTTGTCCAAAAAATGGCAATGCTAACCCCTTTACTTTTTGTCCAAAAAATGGCAAGGCTAACCCCTTTACTTTTTGTCCAAAAAATGGCAAGGCTAACCCCTTTACTTTTTGTCCAAAAAATGGCAAGGCTAACCCCTTTACTTTTTGTCCAAAAAATGGCAAGGCTATCCCCTTTTCCTTTTGTCCAAAAAATGGCAAGGCTAACCCCTTTACTTTTTGTCCAAAAAATGGCAAGGCTAACCCCTTTACTTTTTGTCCAAAAAATGGCAAGGCTAACCCCTTTACTTTTTGTCCAAAAAATGGCAATGCTAACCTCTTTACTTTTTACTTAGGATTGTTCACCTTGACTAGAATCCTGAATGCTTATCACCTGGGGTACCTGTACATTTTGACTTGCTGGTATGTCACATAAACCATTGGCCAACAGAAATAGAACATTCACCATCACCATATCAACATACAAATAGAACAATCACCATACAACATACAGGTATGTCTCATTCATGCAAGTTTTTAAAAATGGCCAAAAGGTTAAGGCTAACCCCTTTACTTTTTGGTGGGAAAAATGGCAAGGCTAACCCCTTTACTTCATGGCCATTTTATTATACATTTGAAAAACTCAAGAAGTGGCTAAAAATGCCCAAAAAGTAAAGGTTAACCCTAACATTTTTTCGACAAAAAGTTAAGTCTAACCCCATTACTTTTTAGCCATTTATGCTAGTTTTCAAAAAATCGCTAAAAATGGCCAAAAAGTAAAGGCTAACACCTTAACATTTTTTCGACCAAGAGTTAAGGCCCTTTACTTTTTGGCCATTTTGGCTAGCTTTTCAAAAACGCAAATAGTGGCTAAAAGGGCAAAAAGTAAAGGCTAACCCTTAGAATTTAATGACTTAAATGGCATCAATAAATGTGTGACTGAGTTTCAAAATATTATAATTGATGCATCCAAAAAATCACTAAAAATCAAGAAAAAGAAAGTTAGGCGAAAAATAAACAATGTAACCAATAAAAAATGGTTTGACAAAGAATGCCGAATTAAGAGGCATGAACTTCGAAAACTTGCAAACAAAAAACATAGAGACCCAACAAATCTTGATCTAAGAGAAGCTTATCATACTACACTTAAAATATACAAAGAGACTTTACAAATAAAGAAAAATAATTTCCATAGTGAATAGATAAAGGAACTAGAAAAGACAACTGAAAATGATCCTAATCTCTTTTGGAGAGACAACTTTGAGAACAATACTAATCCCAGTAACTCGCCAAATGAAGGCGACTGGTTTAACCATTTCGAAAAGCTACATGATAAACCCAAGTTAAATATAGAACATGAACAGATCATTGAAAACCTTGAAAATAAAGAAAATAATGTCATTCAAAAACAATCGCTCAGTTGTCTCAATATAAAAAATCGTTTTTATAGTAATTTCCGCATTTTTAAAGGCCCGTTTACACCATATCTATAGACAAACCCGTACTGCAATAGGCATTAGGTCCGGTCATCATAGGGAATTTTGTTCCGAGGGGAAACAGATTTCACGGGGAAACACAAATCACTGTGACAGCGCTATACCAAAACATACCCCGCGAATAAAGATATTGTAAAACCTGCGGAACTGGCGCGGTTGAAGATGAATTTCACTTTTCTTTTGAATGTGAAAGTTACAAGAACATTAGAAACAATATTTAAAAAAATATTTTTCTGATGAAACTTACAACAACGAATCAAAACAAAATCAAAACAAAATCTATTGACTCACGTAATGTCGTCCAATGATTCAGTTTTAATAATGCTATTCTCAGACTTCATTTCCAAATGTTTTAATGCCAGAGACAAATGCCTTCAACCTGGGGATACCACATAATTATTATCATTATTATGAAATATACTTTAGATAAATACTATATATATATATACTATAAGACTTTATGAACTATACACTCACAGTAGTCGTAACATTATTGTTCGGTCTTCCGAAACATTATATAGCTTATTATATGTTTTGTTATTTACTTATTTAGTGCTAGTTGTAGCAATACCTGTAAATTAGGTCATGCCAATAAAGTGAATTTAAAAAAAACACACAAAAAAAAAACCCTTAACATTTTTTTCGACCAAATGTTAAGGCTAACTAACCCCTTTACTTTTAGCCATTTTATGCTAGTCTTCCAAAAACTCGAAAACATGGCTAAAAATGGCCAAAAAGTAAAGGCTAACCATTAACATTTTTTCGACCAAAAGTTAAGGCTAACCCCTTTACTTCTTTGCCATTTTTGGCTTGTTTTGGCCAGGTTTTCAAAGACTTAAAAAGTGGCTGAAAATGCCCAAAAGTAAAGGCTAACCCCTTAACATTTTTTTGGCCAAACGTTGAGGCTAACCCCTTTACTTTTTGGCCATTTTATTGCAGTTTTCAAGAACTCAAAAAGTGGTCTTAACATTTTTTCGATTAAAAGTTAAGGCTAACCCCTTTACTTTTTAACCATTTTATGCTAGTTTTCAAAAACTCAAAAAAATGGCCAAAACGTAAAGGCTAACTAGCCAACTAGCTTTTCAGAAACTAAAATAGTGGTTAAAAATGGCCAAAAAGTAAAGGCTAACCCCTTAACATTTTTTCGACCAAAAGTTTAAGGCGAACCCCTTTACTTTTTGGCCATTTTATGGTACTTTTCAAAAGCTCAAAAAGTTGCTAAGAATTGCCAAAAAGTAAAGGCTAACCCTTAACATTTTTTCGACCAAAAGTTAAGGCTAACCCCTTTACTTTTTAACCATTTTATGCTAGTTTTCAAAAACTCAAAAAAATGGCCAAAACGTAAAGGCTAACCCCTTAACATTTTTTTTCGACCAAATGTTAAGGCTAACCCCTTTACTTTTAGCCATTTTATGCTAGTTTTCAAGAACTCGAAAAAATGGCTAAAAATGGCCAAAAAGTTAAGGCTAACCCTTAACTTGGATCAATCTACACAAAACCACTAACTCTCATAATATTATATCCTCACAACCCTCATTAACAAAACTGCCACTAAAATATATTTGGACTGATGAATCGAGTGAAACTTTTAGAAAAGAACTGAAATCAGCCGAATTACAAAGAAAATTAAACACATTCCTTAATAATGACTTCTCTTCTGACAGAGAATGCATTAACAAATGTGTCAATGAATTTCAAAATATTATCAATGTAGCATCCAAAAAATCTCTAAAAATCAAAAAGAAAAAATATCGACGTAAGATTAATAACATTGCAAACAAAAAATGGTTCGATAAAGATTGTAGATTTAAAAGACACCAATTACGAAAACTAGCTAACCAGAAACATAGAGATCCAAATAATACTGAAATCAGAATTGCATACCATACCGTTCTGAAAGATTATAAAAACACCTTAGAAACGAAAAAGAACAATTTTCATTTTAATAAAATCCAAGAACTTGAAAATGCTAGCAAAGATCCACTGCTATTTTGGAAAACTCTTAGAAATAGCGGTGATGATCTTGACTTTAATACAACTAAGAAAATACCACAGCCAAGTGAATGGCTAAATCATTTTGAAACCCTGCATTCAGAACATCAATTAAGCAAGGAACAAGATACAATTATTGAATGTCTAAAGGACTACGAGAAAATGAAAGACAATTTTAATGAACTTGATGAGGTCATCACAGAAGATGAACTACTAAAAGCAGCAAAAAAACTAAAATCAAAAAAAGCTGTGTATAACGACAGAATTAGTAATGAAATGATTAAATCTAGTGTTGAAATTCTTTCCAAAGGTTTTTTAAAAGTTTTTAACAATATTTTATCATCGGGGAAGTTTCCTGAATCGTGGACTGAAGGCCTTATAACCCCGATCCATAAATCGGGAAACTCCCTCGATCCCAACAACTATCGAGGTATTTGTGTCTCGAGCTGCATGGGCAAATTATTTTGCTCGATTATGAACAATAGATTAATGAATTTTGCAAATAAAAATAAACTAATTCACCCTACTCAAATCGGATTTATGCCGGGAAATAGAACGGCAGACCATGTTCTCACACTGAAAACTCTGCATGATAAATACGTTAAACAGAGTAACAATGAGAAAATTTATACATGTTTTGTCGACTTTAGAAAAGCTTTTGATTCCGTTTGGCATCAAGGCTTATTCTACCAATTAATCAAAAATAACATAGGAGGACACTTCTATGATTTAATTCAAGACCTCTATTCAAGCACCAAATGTGCAATAAAACTTTCCGATAACAGAACACCGTTTTTCCCCTACAAAAAGGGAGTTCGTCAAGGATGCATTTTGAACAAACACAATCAGATCCATTTGTATTACCAAACGGGGCTGCCATAAACAGTCTCCTATATGCAGATGATCTCATTATACTTTCACGCTCAAAATCAGGTTTACAAAACTGTCTAAACCAACTGCACGAATGGTGTAGTAAGTGGCTAATGGAAGTAAACATCAAGAAAACTAAAATTATGATTCTACAAAAACATAACTCAAAATTACCAAACCTTAATTTCCACATTGGAGATAAAAAGATAGATATAGTCAAAGAATATACCTATCTTGGTCTCAAACTTGTACCCAACGGCAAATTTAAGCTTGCTCAAAAACAGCTATGCGAAAAAGCTCTGCATGCCCTTCATAAAATTCGTAAAAAACTTGATTTTCATAAACTCTCTCCGAAAACAGCTACCAAAATTTTTAACACAGTTATCTCCCCCATTCTACTATACAATTCAGAAGTCTGGGGAGCATATGAAAAAAATGATCTTAACAAATGGGACAATTCCGAAACAGAAAAAGTCCACCTAAGATTTTGCAAATTATATTTAGGTGTGAACAGAAAAGCAAGCAATATAGCTTGCAGAAGTGAACTTGGGAAGTATCCACTTCTGATTTCAATTAAAAAGAATATAATCAACTATTTTAAACATATTCTTAAACTAGACGACAACTCAATTGTTAAACAATCATTCCTAATATCTAAACATTTATATGATAATGGTAAAGAATCTTATTATACCAAGGCGATAGCTATGTTAAAACCATTCTATGATAAAACAAACCTGGAAAATGATATTATCAACTGCTGTACAAAAACTATCGTAAATAAAATGAAAGAGAAATATGAAGAATTTTGGCGTCATAAAATGACTAACTCCTCCAAACTATCTTTCTTTTGTAAATTCAAAAACCAATACAAAATGGAAGAATACTTATCTATAATTAAAAATCCAGCAATAAGGAGAACATTCTCCCAATATCGTGTAAGCAACCATAAGTTACAAATTGAACGAGGAAGATACGAAAATGTTCCTCGTGAAGAACGTATTTGTAAACTATGTGACTCTGGCAATGTGGAAAACGAATTCCACTTCGCCTTCATATGCCAGAAATACCAACATTTACGAGACAACTCAAACAACATTCTCAAAAATCTGTTTGATCTCAACACAACAACAGAAACTAAACAGAAATTACTTGAACACACGATGTCTTCGGACGATCCTGTTCTAATAAATCTATTTTCCAAGTATATTTTTCTCTGCACAACGGAACGAGAAGATAGCCTCAAATTCCAGGAAACCCCAAATAATTAAAAAAAAAACCCATTGGGATACAACCATACATATTATATTAATATTGTAAAGTAGTCATAACATTATAGTTTGGACATTCAAACAATTTATAGATTATCCCATATATATATATTATATTGTTGTTCAGTGCTCTTACAGCACTTATATACTTTAGCAATGCCTGTAATTACAATAGGTCATGCCAATAAAGTTTTATAAAAAAAACAAAAAAAAACCCCTTTACTTTTTGTCCATTTTAGGCTTACAGAAAACCACACTATATCAAGAGTGTTTTATAAAATATTCTATTTTGTTTCTTTAGAGTGGTACAACCGGCCAAGCTATTGGAAAAATCATTGATGTGAATACAACATAAAGGTATGTGTCATTCATGCAAGTCGTTAAAAATGGCCAAAAAGTAAAGGCTAACCCCCTTAACAAAATCATGACTAAAGTTAAGGCTTTACTTCTTGGCTAGTTTTTCAAAAACTCAAAAAGTCACAAAAAATGGTCAAAAAAGGAAAGGCTAACCCCTTAACAAGGGGTCATAAAAAAAACCCAACTTTATTGGCATAGGGGTTAGCCTTTACTTTTTGGCCACTTTCAGTCACTTATTGACATCTTGAAAATGTGACCGAAAATGGCCAAAAAGTAAAGGGGTTAGCCTTAACATTATGTCGAAAAAATGTTAAGGGGTTAGCCTTTACTTTTTGGCCATTTTCAGTCACTTATTGGCATTTTGAAAATATGGCCGAAAATGGCCAAAGAGTAAAGGGGTTAGCCTTAACATTATGTAGAAAAAATGTTAAGGGGTTAGCCTTAACATTATGTCGACAAAATGTTAAGGGGTTAGCCTTTACTTTTTGGCCATTTTCAGTCACTTATTGACATCTTGAAAATGTGACCGAAAATGGCCAAAAAGTAAAGGGGTTAGCCTTAACATTATGTCGAAAAAATGTTAAGGGGTTAGCCTTTACTTTTTGGCCATTTTCAGTCACTTATTGACATTTTGAAAATGTGGCCGAAAATGGCCAAAAAGTAAAGGGGTTAGCCTTAACATTATGTCGAAAAAATGTTAAGGGTTACCTTTACTTTTTGCCCATTTTTTGCATTTTCAAATTGACTTAAAAGTGGCTGAAAATGCCCAAAAGTAAAGGCTAACTTAACATTATGTTTGGCCAAATGTTGAGGCTAACCCCTTTACTTTTGGCCATTTTATTGCAGTTTTCAAGAACTGAAAAAGTGGTCTTAACATTTTTCGATTAAAGGTTAAGGCTAAACCCTTTATTTTTGGGCATTACTGTAGTTTCAGAAACTAAAATATAAGTAAAATAACAACTAAAAAATAAAAGTAACCCCTTTAAAGTATTTACAGTATTATATATAAGTGTAAAATATAGTATAGGAACATATCTCATTTTGGCCATTTGTCTCTATGGTACATTTTCAATCGATTAAAAAGTTGCTCGATAAGACATGACTCAAAAGTTTTGCCTCTTAAAATATTTTTAAAATAACGTTAATGGGTTACCCTTTACTTTTTGGCCATTTTCAGTCACTTATTCACATTTTGAAAATGTGGCCGAAAATGGCCAAAAGAAAATGGGTTATAACATTATGTCGAAAAAATGTTAAGGGCTAACTCTTTACTTTTTAGCCATTTTATGCTAGTTTTCAAGAACTCGAAAAAATGGCTAAAATTATGTCCTAAAAATGTTAAAGGCTAACCCCTTTACTTTTTGTCCATTTTCAGTCACTTACAGAAAACCACACTATATCAAGAGTGTTTTATAAAATATTCTATTTTGTTTCTTTAGAATGTACAGGCCAAGCTATTGGAAAATCATTGATTGAATACAACATAAAGGTATGTGACATTCATGCAAAATGTCCGAAAATGGCCAAAAAGTAAAGGTTAACCCCTTAACAATATCATGACTAAAGTTAAGGCTTTACTTTTGGCTAGTTTTTCAAAACTCAAAAGTCACAAAAATGGTCAAAAAAGGGGCTAACCCTTAACAGGTCATAAAAACAACAATGTTATTGGAGGGGTTAGCCTTACTTTTTGGCCATTTTCAGTCACTTATTGACATTTTGAAAATGTGGCCGAAAATGGCCAAAAAGTAAAGGGGTTAGCCTTAACATTATGTCGAAAAAATGTTAAGGGGTTAGCCTTTACATTTTGGCCATTTTCAGTCACTTATTGACATCTTGAAAATATGGCCGAAAATGGCCAAAAATAAAGGGGTTAGCCTTAACATTATGTCGAAAAATGTTAAGGGGTTAGCCTTTACTTTTTGGCCATTTTCAGTCACTTGTTGACATTTTGAAAATGTGGCCGAAAATGGCCAAAAAGTAAAGGGGTTAGTCTTAACATTATGTCGAAAAAATGTTAAGGGGTTAGCCTTTACTTTTGGCCATTTTCAGTCACTTATTGACATTTTGAAAATGTGGCCGAAAATGGCCAAAAAGTAAAGGGGTTAGCCTTAACATTATGTCGAAAAAATGTTAAGGGTAACCCCTTTACTTTTTGGCCATTTTCAGTCACTTATTGACATTTGAAAATGTGGCCGAAAATGGTCAAAAAGTAAAGGGTTAGCCTTAACATTATGTAGAAAAATGTTAAGGGGTTAGCCTTTACTTTTGGCCATTTTCAGTCACTTATTGGCATTTTGAAAATGTGGCCGAAAATGGCCAAAAAGTAAAGGGGTTAGCCTTAACATTATGTCGAAAAAATGTTAAGGGGTTACCCTTTACTTTGCCATTTTTGGCCATTTTCAGTCAGGTTTTCAAAGACTTAAAAGTGGCTGAAAATGCCCAAAAGTAAAGGCTAACCCTTAACAATTTTGTCGAAAAAAACGTTGAGGCTAACCCTTTACTTTTTGGCCATTTTTTATTGACATTTTCAAGAACTGAAAAGTGGTCTTAACATTTTTCGAAAAAGGTTAAGGCTAAACCCTTTACTTTTTGGGCATTTTTGGTCACTTTTCAGAAACTAAAATAGTGGTTAAAAATGGCCAAAAGTAAGTAACTAGCCTTAACATTATTTCGACCAAAAGTTTAAGGCGAACCCCTTTACTTTTTGGCCATTTTCAGTCACTTATTGACATTTTCAAAAGCTCAAAAGGTTGAAAATTGCCAAAAAGTAAAGGGTTAACCCTTAACATTTTTCGACCAAAAGTTAAGGTTAAGCCTTTACTTTTTAGCCATTTTATGTCACTTGTTGACAACTCGAAAATGTGGCTAAAAATGGCCAAAAGTTAAGGCTAACCCCTTTACTTTTATGTCCATTTTAGGCTTACAGAAAAGCACTATATCAAGAGTTTTGGTTTTCAGTCAAATATTCTATTTTGTTTCTTTAGAGTGGTACAACCGGCCAAGCTATTGAAAATCAGTGATGTGAATACAAATTAAAGGTATGTGTCATTCATGCAAGTCGTTAAAAATGGCCAAAAAGTAAAGCGGTTAGCCTTAACAATATCATGACTAAAGTTAAGGCTTTACTTCTTGTTTTTCAAAACTCAAAATGTCACAAAAATGGTCAAAAGTAAACGCTAAGCCTTAACATCATAAAAACAACAACTTTATTGGCATAGGGGTTAGCCTTTACTTTTGGCCATTTTCAGTCACGTATTGACATTTTGAAAATGTGGCCGAAAATGGCCAAAAAGTAAAGGGGTTAGCCTTAACATTATGTAGAAAAAATGTTAAGGGGTTAGCCTTTACATTTTGGCCATTTTCAGTCACTTATTGACATCTTGAAAATATGGCCGAAAATGGCCAAAAATAAAGGGGTTAGCCTTAACATTATGTCGAAAAAATGGTAAGGGGTTAGCCTTTACTTTTTGGCCATTTTCAGTCACTTGTTGACATTTTGAAAATGTGGCCGAAAATGGCCAAAAAGTAAAGGGGTTAGTCTTAACATTATGTCGAAAAAATGTTAAGGGGTTAGCCTTTACTTTTTGGCCATTTTCAGTCACTTATTGACATCTTGAAAATGTGACCGAAAATGGCCAAAAAGTAAAGGGGTTAGCCTTAACATTATGTCGAAAAAATGTTAAGGGTAACCCCTTTACTTTTTGGCCATTTTCAGTCACTTATTGACATTTTGAAAATGTGGCCGAAAATGGTCAAAAAGTAAAGGGGTTAGCCTTAACATTATGTAGAAAAAATGTTAAGGGGTTAGCCTTAACATTATGTAGAAAAAATGTTAAGGGGTTAGCCTTTACTTTTGGCCATTTTCAGTCACTTATTGGCATTTTGAAAATGTGGCCGAAAATGGCCAAAAAGTAAAGGGGTTAGCCTTAACATTATGTCGAAAAAATGTTAAGGGGTTACCCTTTACTTCTTTGCCATTTTTGGCTTGTTTTGGCCAGGTTTTCAAAGACTTAAAAAGTGGCTGAAAATGCCCAAAAGTAAAGGCTAACCCCTTAACAATTTTTTGGCCAAACGTTGAGGCTAACCCCTTTACTTTTTGGCCATTTTATTGCAGTTTTCAAGAACTGAAAAAGTGGTCTTAACATTTTTTCGATTAAAGGTTAAGGCTAAACCCTTTACTTTTTGGGCATTTTTGGCTAGCTTTTCAGAAACTAAAATAGTGGTTAAAAATGGCCAAAAAGTAAAGGCTAACCCCTTAACATTTTTTCGACCAAAAGTTTAAGGCGAACCCCTTTACTTTTTGGCCATTTTATGGTACTTTTCAAAAGCTCAAAAAGTTGCTAAGAATTGCCAAAAAGTAAAGGCTAACCCTTAACATTTTTTCGACATAATGTTAAGACTAACCCCTTTACTTTTTGGCCATTTTCAGTCACTTATTCACATTTTGAAAATGTGGCCGAAAATGGCCAAAAAGTAAAGGGGTTAGCCTTAACATTATGTCGAAAAAATGTTAAGGGTAACCCCTTTACTTTTTGGCCATTTTCAGTCACTTATTCACATTTTGAAAATGTGGCCGAAAATGGCCAAAAAGTAAAGGGGTTAGCCTTAACATTATGTCGAAAAAATGTTAAGGCTAACCCATTTACTTTTTAGCCATTTTATGCTAGTTTTCAAGAACTCGAAAAAATGGCTAAAAATGGCCTAAAAGTTAAGGCTAACCCCTTTACTTTTTGTCCATTTTAGGCTTACAGAAAACCACACTATATCAAGAGTGTTTTATAAAATATTCTATTTTGTTTCTTTAGAGTGGTACAACCGGCCAAGCTATTGGAAAAATCATTGATGTGAATACAACATAAAGGTATGTGTCATTCATGCAAGTCGTTAAAAATGGCCAAAAAGTAAAGGCTAACCCCCTTAACAATATCATGACTAAAGTTAAGGCTTTACTTCTTGGCTAGTTTTTCAAAAACTCAAAAAGTCACAAAAAATGGTCAAAAAAGGAAACGCTAACCCCTTAACAAGGGGTCATAAAAAAACAACTTTATTGGCATAGGGTTAGCCTTTACTTTTGGCCATTTTCAGTCACGTATTGACATTTTGAAAATGTTGAAAATGGCCAAAAAGTAAAGGGGTTAGCCTTAACATTATGTAGAAAAAATGTTAAGGGGTTAGCCTTTACATTTTGGCCATTTTCAGTCACTTATTGACATCTTGAAAATATGGCCGAAAATGGCCAAAAATAAAGGGGTTAGCCTTAACATTATGTCGAATAATGGTTTAGGGGTTAGCCTTTACTTTTGGCCATTTTCAGTCACTTGTTGACATTTTGAAAATGTGGCCGAAAATGGCCAAAAAGTAAAGGGGTTAGTCTTAACATTATGTCGAAAAAATGTTAAGGGGTTAGCCTTTACTTTTTGGCCATTTTCAGTCACTTATTGACATCTTGAAAATGTGACCGAAAATGGCCAAAAAGTAAAGGGGTTAGCCTTAACATTATGTCGAAAAAATGTTAAGGGTAACCCCTTTACTTTTAGCCATTTTCAGTCACTTATTGACATTTTGAAAATGTGTGAAAAGTAAAGGGGTTAGCCTTAACATTATGTAGAAAAAATGTTAAGGGGTTAGCCTTAACATTATGTAGAAAAAATGTTAAGGGGTTAGCCTTTACTTTTGGCCATTTTCAGTCACTTATTGGCATTTTGAAAATGTGGCCGAAAATGGCCAAAAAGTAAAGGGGTTAGCCTTAACATTATGTCGAAAAAATGTTAAGGGGTTACCCTTTACTTCTTTGCCATTTTTGGCTTGTTTTGGCCAGGTTTTCAAAGACTTAAAAAGTGGCTGAAAATGCCCAAAAGTAAAGGCTAACCCCTTAACAATTTTTTGGCCAAACGTTGAGGCTAACCCCTTTACTTTTTGGCCATTTTATTGCAGTTTTCAAGAACTGAAAAAGTGGTCTTAACATTTTTTCGATTAAAGGTTAAGGCTAAACCCTTTACTTTTTGGGCATTTTTGGCTAGCTTTTCAGAAACTAAAATAGTGGTTAAAAATGGCCAAAAAGTAAAGGCTAACCCCTTAACATTTTTTCGACCAAAAGTTTAAGGCGAACCCCTTTACTTTTTGGCCATTTTATGGTACTTTTCAAAAGCTCAAAAAGTTGCTAAGAATTGCCAAAAAGTAAAGGCTAACCCTTAACATTTTTTCGACCAAAAGTTAAGGCTAACCCCTTTACTTTTTAGCCATTTTATGCTAGTTTTCAAGAACTCGAAAAAATGGCTAAAAATGGCCTAAAAGTTAAGGCTAACCCCTTTACTTTTTGTCCATTTTAGGCTTACAGAAAACCACACTATATCAAGAGTGTTTTATAAAATATTCTATTTTGTTTCTTTAGAGTGGTACAACCGGCCAAGCTATTGGAAAAATCATTGATGTGAATACAACATAAAGGTATGTGTCATTCATGCAAGTCGTTAAAAATGGCCAAAAAGTAAAGGCTAACCCCCTTAACAATATCATGACTAAAGTTAAGGCTTTACTTCTTGGCTAGTTTTTCAAAAACTCAAAAAGTCACAAAAAATGGTCAAAAAAGGAAACGCTAACCCCTTAACAAGGGGTCATAAAAAAACAACAACTTTATTGGCATAGGGGTTAGCCTTTACTTTTGGCCATTTTCAGTCACGTATTGACATTTTGAAAATGTGGCCGAAAATGGCCAAAAAGTAAAGGGGTTAGCCTTAACATTATGTAGAAAAAATGTTAAGGGGTTAGCCTTTACATTTTGGCCATTTTCAGTCACTTATTGACATCTTGAAAATATGGCCGAAAATGGCCAAAAATAAAGGGGTTAGCCTTAACATTATGTCGAAAAAATGGTAAGGGGTTAGCCTTTACTTTTGGCCATTTTCAGTCACTTGTTGACATTTTGAAAATGTACGAAAATGGCCAAAAAGTAAAGGGGTTAGTCTTAACATTATGTCGAAAAAATGTTAAGGGTTAGCCTTTACTTTTTGGCCATTTTCAGTCACTTATTGACATCTTGAAAATGTGACCGAAAATGGCCAAAAAGTAAAGGGGTTAGCCTTAACATTATGTCGAAAAAATGTTAAGGGTAACCCCTTTACTTTTTGGCCATTTTCAGTCACTTATTGACATTTTGAAAATGTGGCCGAAAATGGCCAAAAAGTAAAGGGGTTAGCCTTAACATTATGTCGAAAAAATGTTAAGGGGTTAGCCTTTACATTTTGGCCATTTTCAGTCACTTATTGACATCTTGAAAATATGGCCGAAAATGGCCAAAAATAAAGGGGTTAGCCTTAACATTATGTCGAAAAATGTTAAGGGGTTAGCCTTTACTTTTGGCCATTTTCAGTCACTTGTTGACATTTTGAATATGTGGCCGAAAATGGCCAAAAAGTAAAGGGGTTAGTCTTAACATTATGTCGAAAAAATGTTAAGGGGTTAGCCTTTACTTTTTGGCCATTTTCAGTCACTTATTGACATCTTGAAAATGTGACCGAAAATGGCCAAAAAGTAAAGGGGTTAGCCTTAACATTATGTCGAAAAAATGTTAAGGGTAACCCCTTTACTTTTTGGCCATTTTCAGTCACTTATTGACATTTTGAAAATGTGGCCGAAAATGGTCAAAAAGTAAAGGGGTTAGCCTTAACATTATGTCGAAAAAATGTTAAGGGGTTAGCCTTTACTTTTTGGCCATTTTCAGTCACTTATTGACATCTTGAAAATGTGACCGAAAATGGCCAAAAAGTAAAGGGGTTAGCCTTAACATTATGTCGAAAAAATGTTAAGGGGTTAGCCTTTACTTTTTGGCCATTTTCAGTCACTTATTGACATTTTGAAAATGTGGCCGAAAATGGTCAAAAAGTAAAGGGGTTAGCCTTAACATTATGTCGAAAAAATGTTAAGGGGTTAGCCTTTACTTTTAGCCATTTTCAGTCACTTGTTGACATTTTGAATATGTGGCCGAAAATGGCCAAAAAGTAAAGGGCTTAGTCTTAACATTATGTCGAAAAAATGTTAAGGGGTTAGCCTTTACTTTTTGGCCATTTTCAGTCACTTATTGGCCGAAAATGGCCAAAGAGTAAAGGGGTTAGCCTTAACATTATGTAGAAAAAATGTTAAGGGGTTAGCCTTAACATTATGTAGAAAAAATGTTAAGGTGTTAGCCTTTACATTTTGGCCATTTTCAGTCACTTATTGACATCTTGAAAATATCGCCGAAAATGGCCAAAAATAAAGGGGTTAGCCTTAACATTATGTCGAAAAAATGGTAAGGGGTTAGCCTTTACTTTTTGGCCATTTTCAGTCACTTGTTGACATTTTGAAAATGTGGCCGAAAATGGCCGAAAATGGCCAAAAAGTAAAGGGGTTAGTCTTAACATTATGTCGAAAAAATGTTAAGGGGTTAGCCTTTACTTTTGGCCATTTTCAGTCACTTATTGACATTTTGAAAATGTGGCCGAAAATGGCCAAAAATAAAGGGGTTAGCCTTAACATTATGTCGAAAAAATGTTAAGGGGTTAGCCTTTACTTTTTGGCCATTTTCAGTCACTTATTGACATTTTGAATATGTGGCCGAAAATGGCCAAAAAGTAAAGGGCTTAGTCTTAACATTATGTCGAAAAAATGTTAAGGGGTTAGCCTTTACTTTTGGCCATTTTCAGTCACTTGTTGACATTTTGAATATGTGGCCGAAAATGGCCAAAAAGTAAAGGGCTTAGTCTTAACATTATGTCGAAAAAGTGTTAAGGGGTTAGCCTTTACTTTTTGGCCATTTTACATTATGTAGAAAAAATGTTAAGGGGTTAGCCTTTACATTTTGGCCATTTTCAGTCACTTATTGACATCTTGAAAATATGGCCGAAAATGGCCAAAAATAAAGGGGTTAGCCTTAACATTATGTCGAAAAATGGTAAGGGGTTAGCCTTTACTTTTTGGCCATTTTCAGTCACTTGTTGACATTTTGAAAATGTGGCCGAAAATGGCCAAAAAGTAAAGGGGTTAGTCTCAACATTATGTCGAAAAAATGTTAAGGGGTTAGCCTTTACTTTTTGGCCATTTTCAGTCACTTATTGACATCTTGAAAATGTGACCGAAAATGGCCAAAAAGTAAAGGGGTTAGCCTTAACATTATGTCGAAAAAATGTTAAGGGTAACCCCTTTACTTTTTGGCCATTTTCAGTCACTTATTGACATTTTGAAAATGTGGCCGAAAATGGCCAAAAAGTAAAGGGGTTAGCCTTAACATTATGTCGAAAAAATGTTAAGGGGTTAGCCTTTACATTTTGGCCATTTTCAGTCACTTATTGACATCTTGAAAATATGGCCGAAAATGGCCAAAAATAAAGGGGTTAGCCTTAACATTATGTCGAAAAAATGTTAAGGGGTTAGCCTTTACTTTTTGGCCATTTTCAGTCACTTATTGACATTTTGAAAATGTGGCCGAAAATGGTCAAAAAGTAAAGGGGTTAGCCTTAACATTATGTCGAAAAAATGTTAAGGGGTTAGCCTTTACTTTTGGCCATTTTCAGTCACTTGTTGACATCTTGAAAATATGGCCGAAAATGGCCAAAAAGTAAAGGGGTTAGTCTTAACATTATGTCGAAAAAATGTTAAGGGTAACCCCTTTACTTTTTGGCCATTTTGAAAATGTGGCCGAAAATGGCCAAAAAGTAAAGGCTAACGCCTTAACATTATGGCCATTTTCAGTCATGATTCAAGGGGCATGAATTCATTCTTCTATCCTTTTGCTGTTCTATTGGATGATGTCGGGCGTAGACCTTTAGTACGCCTTTAACATTTTAACCCTGAATTTGTTAAAAATGGTCCAACTAAACCAAAAGCTTTAAAGCCCCCCCTGTTCGCACTAAATAATTCCCCCCTACATATCTTACCAAATGTATTGCCTATCAACCCCATAAAACCAGATTCCCTAATTCTCGCCCCCCTTTCCACCCCGCTATCTCCATCCCTCCCCCCCCCTTATAATTTTTTTTTTTTTAATTTTTGTTTTTCCTTTTTTTTGTTTTTCCTTCTTTTTTTTTTAATTTTTTATCTTTTTTTTTATTTCTTTTTTCTTTTTTTATTTTCTTTTTTTTTTAATTATTTTTTTTATTTTTTACTTTTTTTTTTTACTTTTTTTTTTTTTTAATTTTTTTTTGTCTTTTTTTTAGTTTTTTTTTGTTTTTTTTTTACTTTTTTTAAAAAAAATAACACTTACTTGGCTCGAACTGGTCAGTCTTTATCCTTTACTTTTTAAATAAAAGATTATTTTTTTCCCAAGGAATACTTTTCCCACCCAAATTTTATTTTTTTCAACGGTGGTAACGAACGTTTTTACTTATACGCCCAGATAAAAAACCCACCCACGTCCCTACAGTAAAAATAATTTTATAATGTTATATCTTGAATGTTGGTTGTGGTGCAAAAATCATTATTGCGCATGCGCAGCTCGACTTGTACCTATCTGCGCATGCGTAGAGAATGATTTTTGCACCACAACAAAAGTAGAAGATAACATTATAAAAGTATTTTTACTGTAGGGACGTGGGTGGGTTTTTTCATAAGGCCGTGTAGAAAAACAGGACAAATCGCATGCGTAAGAATGATTTTTGCCGATTTTATCAATTCTTTTAAAAATTTTTATTCCATTTTATCACACCGTTCTCTAATAAAAAAAATACCCCTCCCTTGAAAGATTCCTTGAAAGGGTCGCAGCACATCCCAACCTGCCCACCCCCTCCTCATCAACAAACCTCCTTTTTATGCTCCTTCTTCCAAACATCCCTTGAACTCCTATGTGCATACCATGCCAAGAGGAAGTACGAGCAAAGAATAGGAGACCAATTCAGTGTTCAATCATGCTACTATTTATGTGACATTTCTTTCAATCGTGAATGTGGGACATGTCATATCGGGTGCGCATCCTCAGTATGTGAACATACGGTCCCACAAGCTGTTCAACAATTTTCTTTCTATAAAAAGTCAAGCCTTCCATTTATACTTACATCATTAACCTCCTTCTGTGCTCTCGCTGTCCTCTTGGACGATGTAGAGCCTTGTTCTTTGCTCTCGCTGCCTCTTGGACGATGTTTAAACATGCTCTCGCTACACACACACAGGCGAAAAGCTGGTCACAGTGGAGATTCAATGACAATTTTGCCTGGTTATTCTTGATCGTGTTAGGCCTTGCACCCGAAGGGCAGAGCTTGCCATGCAGAACTGCAGACTTGCCTATTTTGCACGACCACCCAGAAAAATCAAGCCGACCTGACATCGAACAACTACGAATGGCCAACATATCCCCTTATGTGATTTTACCCACCAGTCATAGTTGCCATTCTGGTGCTAATTTATACAACTCAAATATAAATATGAATGCAGGCAGATTTTTTATACTAACTGCCAATTAGAAATGACAATCGTAGAAAGCTAGATCAAGCCACACAGGCGAAAAGCTGGTCACAGTGGAGATTCAATGACAATTTTGCCTGGTTATTCCTGATCGTGTTAGGCCTTGCACCCGAAGGGCAGAGCTTGCCATGCAGTTCTAACTGAGCTGCTGACTTGCCTATTTTGCACGACCAACCAGGAAAATCAAGCCGAACTACCATCAAACAACTACGAATGGCCAACATATCCCCTTATGTGATTTTACCCATCAGTCAAGTATGGTGTTAATTTAAACATTTTAAATATAAATATAGTTGAAACCTGCTGGAGGGTTTATATTTACAACCCTGCTGTAACATATTAACACGTATAATTTGCTAGCACAGGCAGTTGTTATATACTCACTCTGACTGCCAACTTAATAACACTTATCTATTAAAATATCAAACCCCAGGTTTCAAAATATTTCTACTCAAATGCCTGAGTCAAACCAATGGCTTACCGGGTAAATTAACTCATGCAAATTTTGATAGTCTTTGAAAACTCACACATCCAACATTTTTTTCAAATACGGGAATGCTATTATACCTATAATAATAACTGATTACGTAGCAATATGCGCCCTAGTGCCTAGATGTACCCTACTTTAGTATTTTACTCTGTCAACCACCAGACAATGTTACTTGTCAGTGGTAAGGTACTGCAGTTAATGGGTTAATACACAAGGAATATTCTAACCTGACAAAGCTAGTCTCCTTTCTTCAGCATAGATTGCTTTGCAATTCATTTCAAGAAAAGGTCTATTATATTTCTTGCATTGTATCCAAACTGAAGTTGTATATGGCATCAATGTATAGCATCCATGCTGAACATGTATCCTAATTAAAAAGACAAAATATCAAGTTTTAATGCTTTGATCAAGGTTAGCTTTAAGACATTTGTATCAATTGAGAGTGAGAAATCTGCTGTGGTAGGCCAGATTTGGCCTTTGGACACAGCCTGCAGCTTTTTTTACATTTAATTAAACATTAGGCAGACTCCAACAATATATCCATTATCTAGAATTTCAATTAATAAAATTGTCCTGTTTGGAACCAGTAATGGTTTCCAGGTTAAATTCCTGGAGCAATTTCTTGCAATCAGTAAACAATCTATTGCCAAAATTTCATGTCTTCAATTTCGTTCTCAACATCTATTCACAATGTTGATGTAAAGTATCCTTGTGAGATTAACTGATATATATTGCGCACTAATTAACCAATTAGCTTGTAATGGGCCCAAGTGCACCCTACTTTAGTGTTTTACTTTGTCTAACGCCAGACAATTTTACTTGTTAGTGGTAGGGTACTGCCAGTTATTGATGGGTCAAGGAACATGTTTGACTTTCAATGATTTAACACATCTGTACAATGTATATGTACAATGTTTACTGCTGGCTACTAATTTTCATCTGGTCAGAGCAAAAATAAATGACAATTTTGTGATTTTACCCACCAGTCATAGTTGCCATTCTGGTGCTAATTTATACAACTCAAATATAAATATGAATGCAGGCAGATTTTTTATACTAACTGCCAATTAGAAATGACAATCGCAGAAAGCTAGATCAAGCCACACAGGCGAAAAGCTGGTCACAGTGGAGATTCAATGACAATTTTGCCTGGTTATTCCTGATCGTGTTAGGCCTTGCACCCGAAGGGCAGAGCTTGCCATGCAGTTCTAACTGAGCTGCTGACTTGCCTATTTTGCACGACCAACCAGGAAAATCAAGCCGAACTACCATCAAACAACTACGAATGGCCAACCTATCACCTGATGTGATTTTACCCATCAGTCAACGCGTTGCAATTATGGTGTTAATTTAAACATTTTAAATATAAATATAGTTGAAACCTGCTGGAGGGTTTATATTTACAACCCTGCTGTAACATATTAACACACATAATTTGCTAGCACAGGCAGTTGTTATATACTCACTCTGATTGCCAACTTAATAACACTTATCTATTAAAATATCAAACCCCAGGTTTCAAAATATTTCTACTCAAATGCCCGAGTCAAACCAATGGCTTTCCCGGGTAAATTAACTCATGCAAATTTTGATAGTCTTTGAAAACTCACCCATCAAATATTTTTTCAAATACGGGAAACAATGCTATTATACCTATAATAATAACTGATTACGTGGCAATATGCGTGGCTATATGTACCCTACTTTAGTATTTTACTCTGTCAAACACCAGACAATTTTACTTGTCAGTGGTAAAGTACTGCAGTTAATGGATTAATACACAAGGAATATTCTAACCTGACAAAGCTAGTCTCCTTTCTTCAGCATAGATTGCTTTGCAATTCATTTCAAGAAAAGGTCTATTATATTTCTTGCATGGTATCCAAACTAAAGTTGTAGATGTCATGGCATCAATGTATGGCATCCATGCATCCTAAATTAAAAAGACAAAATATCAAGTTTTAATGCTTTGTTCAAGGTCAGAGTTGTTTTTATATACGACCCTGCTGCAAGTTTTAATGCTTTGTTCAAGGTTAGGTTTCTTTTATATATGACCCTGCTGACTGTCTAATTTGCTAGCGCAGGCAGTTGTTATATATACTCAAATGCCTGAATCGAACCAATGCCTTTCCTGTGTAAATCAACTCATGCAAAATTTGATTTGATGGTGGCAGATAAGGACTGTACTGCTAGTTAAAGGATTAATACAGAACTCTATCATGCATCATACATTAAAGTTCTGTCAACAAGAGTTGTTTAATTTTCCATGGAAAGTCAGTGCTTAAATCAATCATGCATGAATAGATGTTTATAAGGCCCAGATGAGAAGTAACTGCCTGGTGGTACTACAGTCTCACCATATTAGCTTGGATCTCTGTAAGCAGGCAAACACCATTTCTTGGAAAGAAGCGACAATCGAACCAATGTTTTCCCTTGTAAATTAACTCATGCAAATTTTGATAGTCTTTGAAAACTCACCCATGCACATTTTTTTTTCAAATTATATGGTAAACAATGCTGTCATAACTATAATAATAACCATTAGCTGGCAATCTGCCCTAGCACCTAGATGTACCCTACCTTAGTATTTTACTTGTCAGTGGTAAGGTACTGCCAGTTAATGGGTTAATACACAAGGAATATTCTAACCTGACAAAGTGTCCGTTCTTCAGCATAGATTGCTTCACAATTCATTTCAAGTAAAGGTCTATTATGTTTCTTGCATTGTATCCAAACTGAAGTTGTATATCATGGCATCAATGTATGGCATCAATCATCAATGTATGGCATCCATGCGAACATGTGTCCTAAATTAAACAGACAATTTTAATGCTTTGTTCAAAGTCAGGGTTTTTTTATATACGGCCCTGCTGTAAGTTTTAATGCTTTGTTCAAGGTTAGGTTGTTTTTTATATATGACCCTGCTGTAACATATCAACAAGTCTAATTATAGCCATGGCATAGGCATATTATAGCCATGTTTTCTCTCCTCGGATTTTGGTGCAAACCTCGAAATACTGACCTCCAAAAAGCAGTTAAAAGTATCATCCATAAATGAAGTGATCTTAACCTCATATTTATTATTTTCTCTGTTAAAACTTCCAAGAAATTTGCAACAAATAAATATTTATAAACTGTATTCTGTCAACGCCTCACGAGGACCCAATACTTCATGTAATATTCAAATAGAATGATCGAATTAAGGTGGCTAGAATCGCCTGCGCAGCGCATGCGTGTTATTCTAAATTATAATCGCTTACTGAGTGTGCGCAATCGATTTGGTATCAGTGCTTCCACTTTCTAAAATGAACATTTCCTTCAAAGAGTATTGAAATTTCCTTCAAAAAGTTTGGTGTGGTTGTCATGTGCGGTTGTCATGTGCGGTTGTGCGATGCATCGCACAAATTAGCATACCATGACTTACAGTGATTGTAGTGTGGTTGTCCGATGCATCGCAAAAATTAGCATCCATGACTTGGGTGTCTTTGTAACTGTAACGGTCTAATACCCAGGTCTAATGTTTGTCAAGAACATTTGATTTGACAGGTATTAATAATCTGGTCAGCTTATCATGTTCAATTAGCCTCACGTTGATTGGCTGAGCGAATTGAAACAACAAACATTGAAGTTTCACAGGAGAATAAACAATGTTTTTTATCAGTCTCGTACCCAGAGGCTGCGATCCTTTTGCCTGGGTATGAGATTGTGTTTTTATCTGTAGCTGTTCATCCTAAGTTCCTAACGACGGTATATTTTCGCATTTAATCATATACTATATATAGCATGTTAATTTGCGCAATATAAATATTGAATATTATTATTATCACACACTCTGGTGCCACACGATGACACGAGCAGTGGACACGAGCAGTGGACACGAGTTCGTTCAACTGAGCCTGCTAAGTACCAATCTGAAAATCTGCGGCTTCAACAAAATATGTTTTATCACTTGGAAATCATTGTTTTGATGAAAGAAAAAGGTTTTGACCATTTTCGAAATGTTTGGGGCTAATATCAAAAACCAAAGGGGGGACCACAGAGTCTAATTTCAAATACTGGAGGTCCCCCTTTGCTCTGACCAAAAATTCTAAAACAAGTCTTATCACTTGGAAATCATTGTTTTAATGAAGGAAAAAGGTTTTGGCCATTTTCCAAACGTTTGGGGCTAGTTTGAAGCAAGTTTACTTTGAAAAAATATTCTCAAATCATTAATAATACATGAAACAAAAACAAAATTGACCAACTCTTCTCGGTGTTTAGAAATCGGAGGAAGTCCTCCTGCTCGTGTTTGAACTATTACTTCAAAACGAAAGGGGGGGACAAAAGAACCTAATTTCAAATCCTGGGGTCCCCCTTTGCCTCTGACCAAAAAATTATAAAACATGTTTTATCAGTTGGAAATCATTGTTTTCATGAAACAAAAAGGTTTTGGCCATTTTCCAAACGTTTGGGGCTAGTTTGAAGCAAGTTTGAAAAATATTGAAAACCAAAGGGGGGCCACAGAGCCTAATTTCAAATTGCAGATTAAGACCAAAAATTGACCAAAAATTTCTAACTGCCCTAAGCCATGTTTTGATCACTTAAAAATCATTGTTTTGATGAAAGAAAGAGGTTTTAGCCTGAATTTTAACCTATGATTAATATAACACGCAGACTTCAGGTACAACTCGTGTTCAACAACAAACCAAAATAAAACCTTACCTTTACAATAATTTCCTTCAATGGACAGGCTGTTTGTGATCCAAGTATTGTTTGTTAGTTTATCCACACCAGTTGTCGGCTTGAGGAAGTTCACATTTTCAACGAAGCTTGCATGAACCTTGAACAGCAAATATTATGGGTAAATACTAAGATTTTTCGTGGCATCTCGTTCGATGCAAATAATAGTTGATGATGTTTGTGGATGGGAATATATTCGAACAACAGTTTATTTACATTTTTAGACCTAGCCAGGAGCAGTTGCAAAAATGCACCCCCAGGTTCGATTCCTGCCCGAGGGCCTAAGGTTGCATTTTTAGTAACTGCTCCTGGCTACAGTAGGTCTAAAAATGTATATAAATTTTGTTCGAATATTCCATTCAGTACAAACAGCATCAGCAATTATTATACATTGTAGTCACTAGATGTCTTCTGATTGGCTAATTGCTTACAGTTAATTAAATATGGCAATCACGTAACCTACAGATAACGGAGTTATCTCACAGAGACTCAGATAACTCGGTTATCTCTAGGTTGAGCTCACCGTGCATACTTTTTTTAGTGAGCTGCAGCTTTAAAAATACATTATTTTGAAACTTTTATCAGAACTGTATAGTAAGTAAATTAGGTTTCCAATATTTTGTCGTTCTTGTTTTAATTTATAATTGGTTTTTATCCCAATATTTTAGAACTAAACATTGTTATGTGCGACAGAATTTAAATCATTGTTTATCGAAAGGAGTTCAATAACAATGCAATGTATGACACAAATATTGAATTTGGTTTTTGTTATATCTAGTATTATCAAGGTCACCGTAAGTGTTATCAGTCTCAGCCTTCGGCTTTGCCTAATAACATTTACCTTGACAATTCCAGATATCAAAATCTCAATAACTATTGAATTGAAAACTTTATTTCATGAGAGTAGCACATAATAGCGAATTCACACTAAGGCCCTGTTTACACGAGCCTAGGTTGCCTTGCCAGCCCGGGTCTACCCATCTTACTAATAAATTTATATTAGCATTTACACGATAGCCAGGTCAACCCTTTCACACCTTGCCAACCTGGGGCCCCCTTCTCGAGACCCGGGTGGGCGTAGTGTAAAAATTGTGCTTATTTCTTCATGTAAACCAGGCTTGGCTTGACTCGGGCTTGTGTAAAGCCAAGATAGTACATAAATGTAGATGCAAATTCAAATAAAACATAGTTTAAATCATATTTAAAATGTAATACAACAAAATGCAACGTCCCCTAATATGTCCAAATGAGAAGATGACAGATATTTATCGTAAAAGTGATGATTTTCCTTGAGCTGTGGCCTCCACAAGCTCTAACACTCATTGATATAGAATATTCATATGTTAAATGAGAATTATGGGTCTTGTTAGATCGCCTTGCAACAAGCACACAGACTTGGCTGACATAAGGTGGATGATACAAAGATTCAAAACATTTGTATCAGCAAAATAGTGTACACTGAAAGAGTTATGAACAGAAAAATGCCACAACCTCAGTTGAATGTCAGCCCAGGCAGGGGTTAAAAAATGCTTGAGAAATGCAGTACGAGGTCGTACGCTCTATAACTAAGTTGGCGTACGGTTTATCGATGTTGACGTACGATTTTCTGAACTATAGTTTTACCCATGTTCTAAACCCAACTTCAATTCTAAATCTCCCTAATATGTAAAATACTTTATATAATAATACTATTATACTAGGATCGGGCTATTACATTTAATACCCGCACCCCCCCTGTCGAGGACCTCCGTTTCCAGAGGGGTTTTACATCTGTGTTTTTCCAGAAGGGTCCTCATCATTACCTTTCCAGAGGGGCTATAAAGTTAGAAAAAAATTCCAGTGGGGTGAAAAATTATTTCCAGACAGGTAAAAGAGTAATAAGGGTATTTCCAGAGGGGTAAAGGTTTTTCACAGTGTTAAAAAGTGCATTTCCAGAGGGGGTATGAGGTATTCCAGAGGGGTTGTAAGGCATTTCCACGGTGGTGGTTGGATAATATTTCCAAAGGGTTATTTCTTGTTTCCAAAGGGGATGTCTGCACCAATGGTCTGCACTGCCCTTGATCGGACAGGGTCGAGGACATTTTTTTTCCAAGGTAGGGGGTAAAGTCAAGAAAATTTATTTCCATAGGGGGCTAAACACTATTCCAGAGGGGGCAAAACATCTTTCCTAGGGGGTTTTGAGACGAAATTTCCAAGGGGGGAAAACCATTTTTTCCAGTTTCCAGAGGGGTAAAAACAGTGAAATACGGAGGTCCTCGACAGGGGGGGTGCGGATATTAAATGTAATAGCCCATTACTAGCTAAAAAGCCATTTATATTTCCACGGATAAAATCGTAAAGTTAACTTAAATAACTACCTTTATTTCACTTTATCCCCGAGCCGGCGCGAAGCGCCGTGCGAGGGTACTAATTCCGCTCGGATATTTACACCCGGGTATGTGAAAACACTGTGGAATCCAAAGTCGTCCGCCGCGATGTCATGGACGGTTCAGGGTTTTGTACGTTATACGCATGCGCGAATTCAGGTCGAGAGAAACATACGGATAACATTTTTAAAACTGATTTACGGATAAAGATTTTGTTATTCATCAAAAATGATTTTTAATACTCGGGCTATTGGAAAAACATACCGATAAACAGAGTCTTCAAAACAAGATAAACGAGAAGGAGTCGAATGGCTGAAAAAAGGACACTTTTGAAGTGTTTTAAACGGGTAAGTGTCTATTTTTCATATTTTAGTTTGTGGATTTGCAAAAGCGTATGTCACTCTGTGAGGTTATTATAATATCGATTAAACCTAAAAGGTCAATTTTAGCAAGTTTAAATTTGAATTTTGAAGAAATAACGTAATGTCAAAAACTTAATTTTAAAGATAAATTTAGAAAAAATATACTGTCAAAAAACAGTTGAAGTTTTCTGAATATTTTTTGACGTTTTTGTGAAATGTCTAAGGTTAAATTTTACAACAACCAAAGCTAAAAGAGTACGTAATAACATATCTACTTTATATAGTGGGGCAATTCATAATTTTATAGTTAAAAGTACAAATATTTATATTACTCTATTATCATTTTGTACCAAAAGTAAATGTTGCTATGGTTACAATGATTGACCGAATAGTTCATGTTACAATAAATTTTGGGAAGTATAATTCCTGAGTTCGAATAGGCGAGGGGATTCTGCATGAGTGTATTTCTAGTATTTTAACTACATTGCCGGTTTTGTAGTGTAATTTGTACGCTAAAAACTGTAAAAAAAAATTCTTACTGATCGTGTTGCCATGACTACAGTGCTTCCACAGTTTGAAACAAATTTCCATTGTTTGTCCTTGCAAAAATCCTTAAAATTCCTTTATATAATTCCTTAATATTTAAATTTTCTTCCAGTTTTCCTTTGTTTTCCTTCCAAACTATTACCGTAATATGATTAAAATTGTCATGGCACGGAACTGAACGGAAATACGGAATCACTTAGTAATTACGTCAAGTACTCCATTTAAATGGTAATATCCTTTGGAGGAGGGGGGGATTCAATATCGTTTTCCCCGCCAAAATTTTGTCTGAAACCCAGATATATAAACAGACTCGGTCAGTAGGCCACTAATTTACCGAATGCCATTTCCAGTAGTAAAAATTCTGGTGCAACTGCCATATTTTCCAGTTAAGCAATTAAAAAACCCTAGCTCTCGTAGCCTCTTTTTACCCATTCACGATCTCATTCTGACTAAGTCTATTCTGGTTTTGAACAAATCATGCTTTGCATGCAGATTTTGCAACGAAAAGATTAGAAATGTTTAGGAACTGTCCAGAGGGGAACTGTCGTTGTTTAGCTGTGGCGAGGGGTTACTGCATGCATGTATTTCTAGTAGCAACTTGAACTGTTCTCCGTCCATTGTAGTATAAATTCCATAATGTTTTGTAGCTACAGTATTTAAAAATAAATTAGAAATGTCCTTCAATTCAACACAATCAAACCGTCGCCATTTTGTTTTGGAGTTTTGAAAATTTTCCCGCCAAAAGCGCGAACTCCCAAAATGACGTCACATGGAGTGGAGATAGAGCCCGGAGATCAGTGCCGGGGTCTTTCACCCGGGACTTTTAACCCGTATGTGGGCGGACCATGTCCATATGGGTCCATGTCCACACGGGTGGATGTCCATGGCCCGTTTTCGATATCTGGCAAAATACTGCGAGTTAGAAGGCAAGCTATACCTCGTTGGATCCTTGCACAACGGGAAGTATTTTGTTGTTTTTAGTCACTACTAAAACTATTAATGGTGCTATTAAATTGATGTGATATTTACAACAATATATTCGCAAAACTTCAGTACCGAACTTCAAACATCGTTTTCTCTTTGGCATTAGAGCGTACCGTCTAAAATTTCTATATTTTCGCATCGTTTTAGAGATTATGCATTAGCTAAACATACTTTTTATACACGAGTCCGTTTGTCGAATGAGAAAATGTAATCATAAACAAGTCATACCTAATTTTATGATTTTTTTTATATCATTGCACATTCTATCAGCAATTTCAATTGAGTGAGATGCAGAAAAAAACATCTTGTAATTTACCTTATAATATATTCTTAACACCTATTATATAAAATTCGTTTACAGTTGCAGCCACATGTTACAAGACATTTTATTCTGTTTCAGTTGGAAGTGAAGTTGCCACTTCGAACTGGTTTATACAAGGTTTAGATGGCGTCTTTATTCAGGGTGTCTGCTGCGGACATAATTGATTTGAATACAATGGAAATCTGTCTTTTTATTTCCCCCCAGTCTTCCGCAGTCTTATTGCTCGGAAACATGAGATCAGAGATACCAGGGAAATGGGCACTGGCATAGTTGTTGTTGAAGGGTGGCGCAAAAATAACATGTCGGTTGAACATTTGGTTTGGAAGACCAAGACTGTAAATGAAAGATTTTTCTACGTTCACCATTCTGTCATTTAGATCACGAAGTTCGATATCGTTCTTACTTTCAATGGCTTTGTCTACCTCTTTATGGAACTTCACAGATGCGTTATTGAATCTGCAAACGGAAGAAAACAAATTGATTTCTTCGATATCATTCTTGTGAAAAACATCGTATTCGCTATAAAAGCGAATGTTTTTTCCCGACCCGCGCTACTAACTTCCGGGCGAAGGGCCTTCGCTCGAAACGTCGAAGTTCTTGTTATATTTTTCAGGTAGTTTTGATCCTTCAAACCCTAATGCATATCGTTTAACGCGACCTACACTTGAACCACGCGTGAAAGATTAATGAAAAACACCAGGACATGTTCATTTTACAAGCGTTCAATCCATCAACCTGAATCTTCATCAGTGTAAAGATTATATTAAATTAAATACTATACTATATAAATATTATATCATTCGCACCGTAAAGAAATTGACCCCTTGCGTTGTCTATATTTTACTAGCAGACAATTTTTTTTAAAGCTACCGAGAGTGGTCTTTTGCACATGATGTTAACAATTATTTAATATATATTTTGTCGGTTATAGGCTGTTATGTTTTGACGTGATGGTGTAATTGAATTAATATTTGATAGATTTCACATTTGTTTAATTAAATTAACACGATGGACACGGACGCATTTTTCTATGCTAATCGTGCAGGCTCTATTTCAAATAAAGTGCCTGCTCGCAGGCTATGTGCGCGTGTGACGCAAATGTAAACACCTTTTGGGACAGTGTTCTGGGAATTGAACCCAGAGACCTAAAATAGTGGAAATTCGCTAAATGCTAAGTTTGTTTATCATAAATAGTCAAGGGAGAGGTCAGTCATTACTAAGAGATACAACTTCTTGATTATGGTATTGGTTGAAATTATTTTTGAAAGTCTGAGGTAAAATGTCCAACTTTTGATAGAGTCGAAAACCAGATGGGGGACCATTGGATAAGGTATTCCCCGTTTTCATTAGACCAAGTTGCTTCTATCAAATGAAAACTTTGTTTTGATGAAGAAAACGTTTTTATCCACTTACCAAACGTTTAAAGGGCGAAAATTAATTTCTGAATTAAGTCGAAAATCATTGGCATTTATCAATGGAATATCATTGTTTTGTCGAATGAATACGTTTGGGGTCAATTTTAAGTTTGAAAATACGTCGAAAACCTGGGGGGAGGGGGCTTGCCGGTGGTACCCCTTTTCAAAACCTTTAAACACGTTTCTACGAGTTGAATATCAGTTTTGATGAGTGAAAACGTTTACTTACAAAATGTTTCGTGGTCCCGAACACGGACACTGTTTTTGTTTTAGATTTGAGTCACATTTGTATATCACGAAAGCATATATAAAATATATTACAAAAATGTACTCAAATCTTCAAATATTAATACAATTCGTTTATTTATATAAATATTACAAGAGTCAACGATATATTGTATATTACAAAAATATCTATTTAATATATATTACAAAGACGCCTATATATTTCCTTATATATTACAAAAATACAACATATATTATATATTATTAAACCTCCATTATATTGGGGCCTCCATTTATAAAAATCATGAAGTAAATAAAAAATAAAGTAATCCGCCATTTTGTTACAACATAATCCGCCATTTTGTTACATAGATAATCCGCCATTTTGTTACAATATAATCCGCCATTTTGTTACATTATAATCCGCCATTTTGTTACAATATAATCCGCCATATTGTTTTCATTAAACTATATCATACTCCGCTCTTGACCGCAGGGCAACCCCCCATTTAACCGCTACTATTGCAGATCTCCACTAACCTTGATATGTCTTTATCAGAAAATGACACACTGCTTACCCATGCAAGGTAGTATAGCAACATTTGCCCAAGATATCCCTCAATATTGCACATTTGCCCAAGATATCCCTCAATATTGCACATTTGCCCAAGATATCCCTCAATATTGCACATTTGCCCAAGATATCCCTCAATATTGCACATTTGCCCAAGATATCCCTCAATATTGCACATTTGCCCAAGATATCCCTCGATATTGCACATTTGCCCAAGATATCCCTCAATATTGCACATTTGCCCAAGATATCCCTCAATGTTGCACATTTGCCCAAGATATCCCTCAATGTTGCACATTTGCCCAAGATATCCACCAAAATAGCGCGATGTGGTAAGGTGGGGAAATTTTCATAATTTGTGTAGAAACAAGGTAATTTGGGGTCCGATCCTGAGGGGCCTAGTGCGTGGATTTCACGCTTGATGCCTTACCTAAGCTAGTCGAGTTTATCTCACTCGCTCATGTTGGTCTTAAACTAACCTAAGAGACCTAATGCACTTGACATGCTTGATATGTGCAAATCCTAGTAAGATACCCCATTAACAAGGCACCATTCTGCCACAACAGCAACTTTTCATTACGATTTGAAATTTGAAAACACTATATTTTACTTTTGCCAAGTCAACATCCGAATGACAATGGTAGAACGCAATGAAGCCACACAAGCAAAAAGCTGGTCACAAGTCAAAAATTGACTTTTTAATTTCAACTTTCAAAGTGAAATATTTTGATGTAAATTAGTTTAACACGTTCTATATTTATTTAGGCTTTAGCACACAATTTTTGAACAACATACTGTTACCATGCAGTACAGACTATAGTTGTGCAGCTTGTGCTGTGTTGAGAGCAATTTATTAGCAATCTAAATTCTGGCCAAACTAACTAGTGATATTGACATATTCATAGGCAGTGTATCTTAATGTTTTTGTTACAAAAAATTAAATATCAATAAACTGTCTGCTTTGAAGGCTTGAGCATATAGCACAAGAAACTGCTGCCTTTTATAGAAACAGCACTGAAAAACAATAGGAAAAAATATTGCAATATAGCAAGATGTCATCCTTATGGAAATTACATCTTGAGACTTCTAATAAACTGCACAGCCTATTTTTAGCTAAAACATATAGTGATAGCAATGTAGGCTGTCAATAGAGAAACAGCAGTGAAATCAATATTATTAGGTTAATCAAAAAATACTAAGTACAGTAGGTGCCTCCGTTATAAACATGGCATGTAACATAATAAACTGTACTTTCATTTTTTGGGAAATTATTAATACTTTAATAGCCAAACTGCCCTTTATAGAAACACGAGTGAAAAGAATGTTCTTAATTGAAAAATAACTGGCTATTTTTTGGCCAAGGCATTATAAGCCACAGCAAGCTGCCTTTATAGAAACAGCATTGAAAATAACATTGCAACTATATTAGATATCCCAAGATACCTGCAACACTTCCAACCAGTCAGCAAGGACAAACAGTACACCCAAAAAGTGGCGCCTTTCTTTTTCCATGTACTGCTTGTTCATGCTGAATGATTGGACGTCTCACAGAGACCTTGGAAAAATAATAAAGTTGTAATGCCACTGCCCATGTATGCCTAAGTTGAAATAGTAGACTATAGATAATTTTTCTTCAAATCTCATTTTGTGCTCATATTTGTTCATAGACAGGAGCCATGAACATGTAATTAGACTCTACTCTAATAATCACTTCATCAAATGTCAATTTTATTATTGTGTCCAACATTTTTGTTGCAAGCCATATATTATCGAAGAAAGAGGTTTTGTAGTAACTTGACTATCAAACACTGAATTCCAACTTTCTACCGGGATTGCCCCAGTGCGTACCTATTTTTTTCATTTACACAAAGTATTTATACTCAGGAGCCATGAACATACTCTCATTGGCTCAATACTTTCCAGTCTTTCTATAGTTGCTGCCTCAAATATCAGTAGAATTTTTAGTGGTCAAATGGTACCTTTTCAATGGAGTCTAATAATCATCTTCTTCAAGCCATGAAGTCATGTATTGCATGATATACATTAAAATAAAACAAAAAGATGGGAAATGGGTAATAAAAATAAAAATTGTGCAGGATAAAAAATCTTGACTGCCTACTGCAGTGTGGGGTATATTGGGTTTGCCAGAGACACAGATTTTTCTTTTGATCCATTCAACCTAAAATATAATTATTAAAAAAGTTATTAGTAACAAATCAAATTACAGTAGTTATATATAGGTTGAGACTTGAGAATATTTAGGCAAATATTTTGTGAAGAATATTTAGCATATATAAAATGAGAAATATTAATGCATAAATAATGTGAGGAAGATTTATGCATATATAATGTGAGGAAATTTATGCATATATAATGTGAGGAAGATTTATGCATATATAATGTGAGGAAATTTATGCATATATAATGTGAGGAAATTTATGCATATATAATGTGAGGAAGATTTATGCATATATAATGTGAGGAAGATTTATGCATATATAATGTGAGGAAATTTATGCATATATAATGTGAGGAAATTTATGCATATATAATGTGAGGAAATTTATGCATATATAATGTGAGGAAGATTTATGCATATATAATGTGAGGAAATTTATGCATATATAATGTGAGGAAATTTATGCATATATAATGTGAGGAAATTTATGCATATATAATGCAAGGAAATTTATGCATATATAATGTGAGGAATATTTATGCATATATAATGCGAGGAAATTTATGCATATATAATGTGAGGAAGATTTATGCATATATAATGTGAGGAAATTTATGCATATATGTGAGGAAGATTTATGCATATATAATGTGAGGAAGATTTATGCATATTTTATGTGAGGAAATTTATGCATATATAATGTGAGGAAATTTATGCATATATAATGTGAGGAATATTTATGCATATATAATGCGAGGAATATTTATGCATATATAATGTAAGGAAATATTTATGCATATATAATATCAGGAAATTTATGCATATATAATGTGAGGAATATTTATACATATATAATGTGAGGAATATTTATGCATATATAATGTAAGGAACATCTATGCATATAATATCAGGAATATTTATGCATATATAATGTGAGGAATATTTATGCATATATAATATCAGGAATAATTATGCATATATAATGTGAGGAATATTTATGCATATATAATATCAGGAATATCTATGCATATATAATATGAGGAATATTTATGCATATATAATGCAAGGAACATCTATGCATATATAATGTAAGGAACATCTATGCATATATAATATCAGGAATATTTATGCATATATAATGTGAGGAATATTTATGCATATATAATATACATGTAAATTATGCATATCAAAGTGTATTCAACTGCTCGATTAGTTTCTGCACAGTTAACTTGCTTTAAATTAGAAAATATATTCCCTAAGCTGGTGCGTTTTTCTTTTTTCTGCTTTACACAGAAGTCAAAATATGCTAGTACAAAAATGTAAAACACAACTGATCATTGAAAAGTCACATATTTTGATATGCATATCTTAATTCTTCCAGTCCCAACTACATGTTATGATTCAACTGCAATATTATTCCGACTCCGCACGCGTCATTTGAATGCGCAGACAACACTACAAACAACTAGATTATTGTAAACACCGCGCAAATTTCAACACAAGCTACTAAAGGTACTTAAAACTTACTTAAAAGGCATTTTCATAATATACTCACGGCGCAAAGGAATGTTTATCCATAACATAAGGCATATATATCCATAATATACGACATAAAATAATATTATCATACACATAATATATATATTTAGCATAGATTTTTTGATTCATTCATTATTCCTAAAAATTAATTAATATATAAATAAATCAATTATAGTTTAAAGGCGTGTTTCAGTTCAGGGTTTCTAGTCGATATATCCAAGGATATATCCAAGGACCAAGTCACAGGCCCAGAGTAGGTTTGGGAGCACAGGCCCACCTCACCCTCGCACAGGAAGAAAGGGGTAGGGGTGTGATGAATTGCACTCTTTGGGCCTCACAGTGACTGAGTCGATCGTGCCGGAATTGATCCCAATTAATGCACTAGGCATTCAATTCCTATTTTGTGCAAGGCCTTTAGTACTTAAGGATGCAAGTACTATATAAACATTTATTTTTTCTCAAAAGGTTTAAATCTTATTCTAGAATGCAAAAATATTCATACCCTGGTTCCTGAGGCTCTTAAAGAACGGCGAGGCAACATAAATGGCTGTTTGTAAAAACATGTCAAACCGGTTTGGAAAATAAACAAACATTGAACTAATTATAGCCTGCTAAATGTAGCAATGATTTTAATACTGTATATAAAATCAATCAAGCATGAATACTCCGGTTTGACATGTTTTTACAAACAGCCAATCACATGCGAGGTTCAGATTCTGAACCTAATCAAGTATGGAAGTGAGATTCGCAATCGATTTGACCAGAGGCTCTTTCGCCTCATATTTATTTCGCTTCGCCGTTATTTTGGCTCACCATTCTTTAAGAGCCTCTGGAACCAGGGTAAAATATTCAGTAAGTCATTGTTAAATTCCATTTTTTCCCCAATGAATCAAATGTTCCAATAAATCACACTTTCTGATTAGCCGAGGAATATAGGAGAAAAATAATCTTGGACGGTAATACCCCTAATATAAAATAGAAATAACATACCTCAGTGACATCCTTGCATTTTACATTTTTACTAGAGATTGAGACTTCTTGTTTAATTTTGCTTCTAAAATTTGGGCAAGATGAAGCGACTTGGCCCTTGAGAATCAACATTTCTTGTTTTCACTAAAACAACAATATTTTAAACAAATTTAGCTTTAAAATATCCTAAATACTTTATCAAAACATGTCTCTGCTAATTAAGACTAAAGATAACGAAAAGAAAGGCTAAATTCAGTGTCTTTATGCCAAGATATATAGACGAAAGTCAATTTATGCATGGATCAATTCTTGCTGCTACATCCCCCCCGGGCAACCCCAGGGACAATGCAGCAAATCATGTTCCAGGGGCCGGGATTGGTTTGATGATTTTGTCCCGGGGGGTTAGGCCGGGAATGCGCAAGATCTGGGGTTTGGTGACTGGCAATGTACAGACTAGTCCCTAGTCCTCTGTGCGCGCGTTATTTTTCCGTGACAGGCAAAAGCCCATCAAATGTTGGATATACAGCATCTCAAAAAGATTGTTGACAATAGAAGGGCTGCTGAGAAAGCAAAACAAAGAAGCGCTTTGATTTTCTGTTGAAAGTATCTGTTTTTTTATGTTAAAGTCCTTGCATTAGTTTTTCACCCTTGCCCGGGGGTTGGGAATTGTTAATTTTCAAATTCCCGGGGGCTGGGAATGTGCAGTGAGCTTTAAAAAATTTTACAAATCCCCGGGGTTTTGGCTGGGGGGGATGGTAACAGCAAGAATTGATCCATGCATTACGCCGAAGTAGTTTCAAGTATTTTACTTCGTCAAAACATGCAAATTTTGCATAAAATATAACGCACATACCTCAGTTTCGCCTTTGAGGGTGAGAACTCATCATTTCTTGTTTAATTTTGCTTTACAATTCGAGCGAGAAAGCGACTTTATATACCAATGCAGTCCGCAATGCTGACAAAGGTCAAAGGATCTTGAATTTCGTACTTCATCACTTGTTCTCACTATTAAAAACAACAAATTTTCAGACAAATTTAGCTCTAAAACACTGTAAATACTTTACCTACTTATTTATACCAAGGACAAACAAAAGCACGGCTAAATTAAGCGTCTTGAGAGCAAGACAAGGCGAAGGTCCTGCAACATCATGCCGAAGCGATTTGCAGGTTAGGTTGTCAACTTCGACAAGTCGTTTCAAGCACTTTTAATACTCGCTGAAATATGAACATTTTACACAAAATAGAAAGAACATACCTCAATCCTGTCTTTGACTTGGCGCTTAAACATTTCTTGTTCAATTTTGCTTTACAAATCGGGCAAGAAAGCCCGAAAATTTTACCTCGCTCAACACAGTGGACGCCCCAAAACAAAATGGTGCCACGTGGCGCGAGAATCTTGAATTTTGTAGCACGGGTCACATGATTACAAAACGCCATTCTTATTGGACGAAAATGGCTTCTATGGAAATTAGTTGAATTCCAATGAGTAATAATTGTGACAGTATATTCGCTGAGACAGTATATTATATATTTGCCGATTTTTTTTCTTGCAAACATGCCCAGAAGGCAACAAAAAGTAAGGTGAAGTAAAACGCGGGCCATGTTCATTGTTTTTCTGTGCTTACATTTCTACATAACATGGCTTCGTGCAAAATTTGCAGCGCATATTGAATTAATATAAATTAAATGGTTCATTCATCCAGTCAATTTAAAGCAGATCAGTGGTTCACTGATCGCCTACTCATCTGCATCGAATTGACTGGATGGATGAACCATTTCATCTATATAAGATGAAGTACTAGAATGAAGAACTTCTATCCAGTTTTACTACACAGTCCAGTGAGCCACTGATCTGCATTAAACTCACTGGATGGATGGATGAACCATTTCATCTATATAAGATGAAGTACTACAATGAAGAACTTCTGAACTGAATTTAGTTTGAAGTATCTTTTGTAAGCAAATCTTGTAAACAAAACACGTGAATGAGTCGATTAAATCGCCTCTTTAAAGTATTTTAAAAAGCAAAATATCGTAATCTTTCGCATTATAATCACTATGTTTACCTTCCATAATTTTCAGGATTTCTACAGCGTCACCGTATGGCATGGGCGTTGCTGGGATCTGTGGAAGATCTGCATCATCGGGAGATATTCGGAACACGCCGTCAATAGACGGCAGTCCAGGTGTGATCGGATCGCCACGACGGGTGATAATACTTCCTCGTTGTACACCAGTTTTTGGCAACCAGATGTATTGTGGATATACTTTGTCCTGACCTTCGGGAGCGAAGTCTGCCGGGTCATTGTACAAAATGACGCCGACGGCACCGCATTTACGAGCATTTTTCACCTAAAATGAAGGAAATTTTACATTTGGAATTTGATATTTCATGGAAAGCATGTACTATATCAGAGACAAATTAGGGTTGATTCGCGTGTGCCTAAAAGATATATACAAAATCTCAACGTTTCGAGCTAAAGCCCTTCGTCAGGAGAAATTAGTAGACAGATAAACACATTACATCCAATATATCAGATATGTTTTGGCTGGCTACTCTAGTTTGAGTATAAATGAATGCCATCCACGAAAAAGGACACATTGACGATGATCAGGGATGATCTAAAGTCCCCACACAGCTCCTTATATGCTCGAGGGATAAAGTCATCCGTCAACAAGGTGGGAATATTCTTGTGGCAAACTGCTACCGTCATCTCTGTTCAAAGCTATTATTCTATACGATGTCTCTGGCCAGAATGTCTCCTGAATAACATAAATACCTTGGAACCACGGAATATTTTGCCATATCTCATAATGGCAATGTATCCATTACAGTTTGGAATACTGAAGTTCTTCTTCAGAACATCAAAATCCTCCGTACGACCGTAGTTCACATAAAGCAGTTTACCACTAACTGATCCCTTTTTGGAATATCCAAGAAATGGAGGAATCATTGTGTCATCGTCTTCACTTGGATCTGCCAGCTTCGATATCAAAATAGAATAGTAAATAAGAATATGCATATTTTTCGGTGTCCATAATAAATAAATGATTAATTGAGGATGAAAATGATGATGATGAAAATTATAATAATAATAATAATAATATTTTTAATTATCCATCTTAGGACAAGAAATACAATGGATTTACAAAATTAAATAGTGCTATGATTACAATTAAAAAGATATTTACTATATATGATAGGTAAACTTAAGATTGTGTAAAAGGTTCAAAATCAGTTTCGTAAAATTACTTGGTTACAGCATCGCGGCATAAACGAGTTTTTGTGTCTTTCTGTTTTGGAAGAGATTTGGTACTCTTTAAAACCTCCGCGCAAACCATACGGATTGACTATCTTTTCTGGCAGGCAGAAGCTTGTGACATGGATGGTCTGGGTCTCTACATATCCGTTCAAACTCACGATTTGCTGCACAACCTCTTCTATCTTCTAAGGTTGGTAGGGAGTCATTTCTCAAACCTAATATTCTTAGGCTTCTCAATTGTACCTTTTCCACTTCACTTTGCAAATATCCCGGTAGGCCACACCAGACTGGACTAGCATACTCTAGGATAGGTCTAATCTTTGAGATGTAGGTAGTAAGACCAACCTCTGCAGGCAGATGAGCTTTTTTACACTGCCTCAAATGGTAAAGTCTTTTGTTTGCTTTACGCGTGATTTGCTCAATATGTTCGTTCCATTTCATGTTGTTTTGACACCAAACACCAAGTAGTTTAAAAGTTTTTACTCTTTCAATAGCAGCATCTCCTATTTGGATTGGAGGTGGTTCTTGAACAGAATTTGTAAAGCATATCCACATGTTTTTAGTTTTCTTAGAGTTTAGTTCCATTTTGTTTGTTTCGGCCCACTTACACACACAGTCTATTGCGACTTGCATTGAGCTGTATGTACCTTGTTCGACTAGTTGGTCCTGAGTGCAATCATCAGCGTATTTATCCGTATCTATATTCAGATTATCAGGGATCGAGTCTTCCAAATCATTTATATGTACATTAAAAAGTGCTGGCGAAATTACTGAGCCCTGTGGAATGCCACAAGGGCAGCTGGCAGTTGACGATAAGATTCCGCTTAAATTTACCTGTTGAGTTCTTCCCGTGAGAAAACTTCTAATCCATAACCATAATGATTTGTTAATGTTCATATGCGCAAGTTTTTCAAGTAAAATGTTGTGGTTCACCAGGTCGAAGGCCTTCCGAAAATCTAGAAAAACAGCATGAACGCCTTTTCTACCAGTTAGAGAGTTGTCTGTAGCATTGTACCATTTTTGAGTCATAGATATTAAGGCAGTTACAGTAGACCGTCCGTGGGTAAATGCATGTTGGTTATTTTTAACCTTGAGATCCGTGCCATTCAGTTGGAGTTGAAGTTTTTCTAGGACTTTGGCCATCTGGGGAAGTACTGAGATCTGGCGGAAATCATTATCTATATCACGTGGATTTGGGACCTTAGCTACAGGTGTTATTAAGGCATGTTTGTATATTGATGGGTACTGACATTGATTGATACTACATGTGACAACATTATGTACCACAGGTGCAAGATCTTCCGCGAAACGTTTGAGTAGCCAAGCCGGAATCTCGTCCACACCAGTCGCTTTCCTTGAATTTAAGTGTTTTAGACAACTTTTGACTTGACCAATTGAGGGCAGAGGTGGCGGTGTTTCTTTAAGCAGGTGATTTACTTCATCAACGTCCAATTTATTTTCGTTTCTCAGATTTTCCCAAGGTTTAGTAAACACAGATTTTAGTTTTTCAGCTGCCTCTTCAGTTTCTATTTCAGGGATGTGCACCCTGGAGTTTGTAGCATTGTTCGCTCCAATAAGAGCATTGATTGTCTTATACCACTTTGCTGGATTAGATGAGCGGAAGTCTTTTGCTTTAGAATTGTAATACCTGACTTTGGCTTCTGATATTAATCTACGAACAGACTCGCATAATTGATTGTACCGAGCTGTATCACCGCGGGAAAATTCTCGTTGTCGCTGTTTGATTTTAGTTTTAATGTAGCTAGTCATCCACGGTTTATCAGATTGATGGACCCGAACTGTTTTCTCAGGAATTGTTTCTTCAATTATCTCCGTCAAGGTGGAACTGAAATTCTTCACTTTCTCATCTACACTGTATGTCTTGAGCTTCGTACACCGTTGTCCAGTCTTCCTGAATAATCTTCAAACTAAGAGCATTGAGATTTCCAGTTGTCAAGTGCCTAATTCGTTTGGAATTGGCCGGCGTCTTCTGCTGCTCCTTTGGAGTCAGGAGTAGACATTGATGGTCAGAGCGGCCAATTGGAGGTAGGTGCTGAACTGGGTTGAACCTACTATGCATGTTAGTATAAAATTGATCCAGAATGTTATTGCCTCTCGTTGGAGCTGTCACATGTTTTTTTAAGTCAAAGCGATTACATAGGCGACTTAAGTTTAATTTATTAAAATCACCTGCAATTACAATTCCGCACGATGGTCTATCAATTAGGAAGCTATCAAGGCAGGTTGTAAGGTATTCGATCATGTCATTATTGTTCTCAGCAGGTCGCCCCGGAGGATGATACACCACTCCAACAATTATTGAACTATATGGTCTTGGGGTTCTAGGAGGCTTCAGTAATAACCATAGCACTTCTTTGTCGCTGGTTTCTGTTGTCATCAAGCGAGTGGCCGGAATACTAGAGTGTACATATGTGAGCACCCCGCCACCAATTGCAGAGTCAGGAATGGCTTCGTTCAACCAGGACTCAGTGATTAAAACTACTTCTGGTTTATTTATAGCAACAACAGCAGATAGTTCGTCTATTTTATTAGTTATGTGACATGCATTTAATAGTAGAAAGGTAGGGAGCTTGGATTTCGAGGAATGCGGGACGACAGTAGGAATTTCAATAAGGTTATATCGGCTCCTTCTTATCGTGTTATTTGGTCCCGAGATCAAACTAACGTCTATTCTATTTCTATTGTTCTTGGAGGGACGTCTTTCTCGATTGGTAATTATAACAATAATAGGTTGGTCACGTGATAAGTCAGTAGTATTATGTACATTCTGGGTTATTCCCTCGTTAAGTGATGCACAGTGGGTTTCAAAGGTTATTTGTTCTTGGTGGCTTGTCGAACAAAGTCGAGGTATGTTAGCCATTCCCTCATTCGTGGACAACGAATGTGCTGATATATCGAGTGACTGGGTCGCTTCCGAAAAGGAGATGGATAGGGCTTGAATCCAGGTGAATTATTCTGTAACAATGGTTTTTGTGTACTGGTTGTTTGGTACTCAAATACTTCAGGGGGTTCAATCAAGGGTAAGTGACCAAGCCACTCTGGTACTTGAGGTTTAGGACTGGTCAGAGAGGGTGAATCTAGGATAGTTTTTATATTCCCAAATAATTCAGGGGGTTCAATCAAGGGTAAGCGAACTAGCCACTGAGGTACTTGATGTTTAGGACAGTTGAGAGAAGATGGATCGGGGATAGTTTTTCTTTTAGGTTGTGCATTCAGTAAATCAACCCCCGCATTCAATTTTGGTCCTGATTTAGTTATAATTGTTGACTTAGGTGTTTCGATAAATAAGGCTTTAGTTTCTGGCGTTACACATTGAGGAGTTATTTTCTTTGTCTTATTACTCGGTGTCCCATTAACGCAAGCTATTAATGGCAAGGAAGATACACTGCGTTGATCGATTTGGTAATTATACTTATTCTGATCGTTAAGGTGCAAGCTTTGTTGACAATGTTCGGTACTGTTCGCTGATACAATAGAAATCTGGCTTTCATACATGTCCTCACGAGAATTTTCTATCGCGAATTGAACGCAAGACTGCTTCAAACCTTTTTTACATATACTGTAGACTTCGCGGCAGCACTATTAGACGGCCGGCCAGCCTCGAAAAAAGTGACTGTCGATGGCATTTTTTGTTACAAGCAGGAAACCACACTAAATGTCATCGGAGTGTGTTCACTTTGACGGTGAAAGTGGTTGCCTTCCGTAATTTTTCTATTTATGTACCGAAATTGGAAGGTTTTTATAACGACATTTCGATAGATGGGAATCCATTTAAAAGCAATTTTCGATATCATGGATTTATTGTAATTGGTTCACTACCTAATTAACATGTGCAAATTTCTCCGTTTCTTAATTGTCATAACTCAAAGTGACATGCTAATGAGAAAATGGTATTACTATTACACTTGTTAAAATACCTGTATGGAGGCGAGTTTCAAAATAAGGATGGATTCATTAGGACGAGTGGTTACCCGAAGGCTTAAATTCGCAAATTATTGCGTTTAATTTCGAATATTTACCGATTTTGAAGGTCTATGTGTTGTAGTAAAACAGCGTGTTTGCGCCAACATGCTGTTTTTCAACCATTTACATGCCAAAACTCGACTGGCTCAACAGAAATATATTGTGTTACACGGGTGGCAACCGGGCGTGTAATACTGATTCGTATGTAATCTAAACATATGTGATGGTTGCCTGTCTGTAACAACAAAAACATATTGTTGTGGCTTCTTTTTGAAAGGTCGTTTTTGCGCCATGTTTCTTATTAGCATATCATTTTGAATTATACGAAAGAAGATTACCCGAGCTTTACAAATGTTAATTAGATAGTCAGCCAATTAAAATAAAACACTAATATAAAATACAGCATTCGACAAAAATCCCATCCTTCGAAATGTTTTAGAAAAAACCTTCAAATTTTAGCACATAAATAAAAAATTACGGTTGGCAACCATTCTCACTCCCAAAGTAAACACTATCCTAAGACATTTTGCGTAGTTTCATGCTTGTAACAAAAAATGCCATCGACAGTGTTTTCTAGACACTTTTTTCAAGCTTGGCCGGCCGTCTATATCACCATTGTTTGTATTAGCAACAGGTCCGACATCTATTGTCTCCAAGTTTACAATTGGGGCCATAGTATTGTCTGGAGTGAAATTACTTATGTTCTGTTGACGGTTAATTGAATCTAGATCATAACGAATTTGCTCGATGGCTTGTTTGTTAGAATGAACTTTGCTTAGAAGTTTAGATTCAGTGATTACGATGTTTAATTTGATACCCTCGATTTCAGTTGATAAATTACTAAACGTGTAGGTACACTGATTGTTTGCCTTATTCGTGGCATCAGCCATATTTGCCCCGGCATTTTCACATACTTCTGTTTGAGTAGCGGCATCAACAAGATCCTTTTTAGACAAAATCGCGGAAAATTCGTTTAGCAATTTAGCTGTAGAATGATAGAGCTTGTCTACAATCCCATATACACCATCAATTTTATTCTTTATCGCTTTATTTCGGTTGTAGACTGATAATAACAATTAGAGCATTCACTAGGGTTATTATTTTTGTTGTCAATGTCACGCGATTCTCCCGTCGAGGATCTTATGAATAAACTGTCCGGTGCAATGTTTGTTTGATCAACACGGTCTATATTTAAGACACTCACCAGGAATTATTTAAACATTTCCCCATCCTTTCCATTAAACGTCAGGGAATTCTGTTTGCCCGGGTACCAAGTCAAGCTGAAATCTAGATTGGAGCTTCGGAACTGCTTTGCTTTACCACCAGGTGATTTCCAAGTTCCAGTCAACCCGATCACGTTATCAACAAATTCCTTCAATAAATGAAGATTTTGTGTCCACCTTATGCGGTCACAATCATAAACTAAGTAACCTTGATCATTTAAAAGCTTTATCGAATTGATATCAATGCCCTCTGGTTTGAAATTTATATAATTGCGAGAGCTAAAATTTTCATGACCCGCCGCCATATTGTCTTCAACGAGTGAGTTGATGAGGATGACGATGACGATGACAATGATGATGATGGTGGTGATGATGATGATAATGGTAGTGATGATAATGGTGATGATGATGATGGTGGTGATGATGATGATGATGACAATGGTAGTGATGATAATGATTGTGGTGATGATGATGATGGTGATGATGATGACCATGGTGACGGTGACGAAGACGATGATGATGTGATGATAAAAGTGATGATGTTGTTGTTGATGCATGTGCTCGTGATGATAATGGTGATGATGATGGCGAAGATAATGACGATAATGGTGATGATAATTTTAATGATGATATTGATAATGTATCTGATCGTGATGATGATCGCGATGATAATGGCGATGATGTTGATGACAATTGTGATGATATTGGAGACATGAAGACTGTATAAATAATGCAAATGACAACGATGCCGTGATAATTATCACTGCAAAATTAAAACAGCTACCTTTTCCTTTCCGGAAAACTCAAATAAAACATTGTTTCCATTATCCAGAATTTGTACTTTATTTGAGATGTTTGGATTGACATACGGTAAAAGAACATTATATTTTGGCATCTCTACTTTGTCGAAATTGTATTCCTTCCATGTTCTAGCAATCTCATCAGCCAACTCTTTGGACCTCGGTGTTCCAGGAACATGCGGTCGCTTAGAAAAATACCTTTTGAAAACCACAAAAACATATTAAGCAATGTCGGAGGTATTTTATGGTTGCAAATTGACACTGTTTAATCCATTAACGCCCAACACTAATTCCCCTTGACAAGTAAAATCGTCTGGCGTTAGAAAGAGTAAAATTACAAAGTGGGTGCATTAGCGCGCATTGCGGCTGGATGGATATTTACACGCTCTGAAAGAAGGCTCTTGGACGGGAGATTAGTTTCTTTCGACGCCAATAGAGACCTTACGATTACATGACGGCAATGGGAATGTCCAGTGATTGAAACAAGTGCGCGGCTTATGGCCTGATTCCACGGCGAAATTATTCGCGAGAAATTGTGTCTGCAGAATAAGGATGGCTGCACACGAGTGATTCTATTCAATTTCCCCACTTTTTTCGCTTTCGCAGTGAGTAGAACTAACTTCTACTCACTGGCGAAGCGAATTTTTTTCTCAAAAAACCTGATTTATGTTTTCTGCGCATGCGTCAATTCATTTCGTACGAAATTTTTCGCATTTCGCTGAGAAAAACACTCGTGGAATTACTGGAATCAGACCTTTACGTTGCCGTTTAGCTCCGTTGCTCGTTAAAATTTAACCTTACGATTGTACTGTGAGACGTCCATTTTAACTTATTTCGAAATGAAACTTACATTAAACCTATCCCTTGTGATTCTGTGGTACAAACAATATTTATAATAAATAATGTTTACATGGTGTCCTTTCACCGATCTGAAAACTAGGAATTGAATTCAATGAGCCAATTTTGAAGCCAAAATATCTATAATGAGAAGACGTGTTTCTATGTTTTACTATAAAGCAAATCTCTTTTCCTATGTAATTTGAAATATATAACTTGCCAAAACTCTTCTAATGAGTTTTAGAACGTTTTAACACTAGATAATGAGATTTGATGCGGATATATTGGTGTGACCTCATTAGTTTTTCACTGGCAAATTTAAGAGGAAAGAGAGGTCACTGATGACCAATTCAGGTCTATCTCGACAATACGTGTCGTTTCTTACAAATAACCAGAATTGAAACTGTAAGAACTCTTCTAGGACTATGTCAGGAAGATCGTGGTAGATTTGTGCTGGTCACACCAATATGGTCGTTTCCATCGGCATATTCATCCCGTTTTCGCACATGCGCAGTGAGAACGTTCTCCCGCTCGGCGTCCGCGTTCCTGTTGTCGTCACGTAATCGCAGTAAGGTCTCTATTAACCACCTCACAAAGGGTCTTCACTCAGGATTGCAGGCCATGTGGCTTAGACACAAATCACGGCAGCTCATTGCCGTTTCACATCGAGCTACAATCATGCAAATAGAAACCACGCTGAAACGACTAGTTCATCCTATAAGTAAATTTAATCAGTCTACTTTTGCAATAATACAAGAGAAATATTGACATACTTTAAATTTTTGCCTATTTCGCTCTTGTTCAGGTTTTTGTAGAGTTTCGAATGATATTCTCCTTTCCTCTGGATTTCATCTTTACGTAGTTCTTGAATGGAACGGCGTGTGTCGGACGATTTCTCATCTTTGGGAACTGCGAAGTAGCCGATCAAAAACCCCACGAGAAACAGTATAATCCCTGCTACGACAAGAGCCGCAAGTTGTCCTTTACTAGACAACCTTACTGAAGCCATTTCGTAGCGAGTGTTATTCGAGCTGTTGTGTTGAATATATGTGTGTTTTCATGTGATGTCAAAGCGGCCAACGGCCATGCTGGTGGACAACTTCAAAGTTCCGATGTTTATCAGAGCAAATAATTTATGGATATCTCGAACGTGCGGTGCCAGTGTGGATAGAGTATAGCAAATACGGCGGTTGACTGTTGTCAACCAACGAAGGGCCTTCGCTCGAAATGTCGAAGTTCTCATTGTATTTTTCAGGTAGTTTTACACAACAGTCATAAAGAAATTAAAAGGCATAGATGCCAATAAAGCACATGGGCCATTTGATCCCTGTTTAAAGATAATAAAGTTATTCGCTGAATATTTTGCGGTACCTTTAGTACATATTTTTAATCAATCCTTCCAAACTATGAAATTCCCGGAAGTTTGGAAAATTTCTAACGTCTGTGCTATCCCCAAAACAACCCCATGCAATAGATCTCTCCAAAGTGCAAGAATCGTATGCTGTTGAATGGATCCTTGAGGACGTTCAAGAAGAAATTAGTGATTCTCAATTTGGTGGCCTGGCGGGATCTTCAGCTGTTTTGACGTTAGTGTATTTGGTACATAATTGGTATAAGTGCATGGAAAACACGGGAAAAGTTGTAAGAATCTCCTTTTTGGACTTTCGTAAAGCCTATGATTTGATCAACCATAACATTTTGTTAGGAAATTTTATGGACATTGGTGTGCGCCCTTCGTTAGTAAGATGGTTTGCGACGTATTTACAAGGTAGACTACAAATGTGTACGTTTAGAAACCACAAATCAGAGTGTAAAAGTATAAGAGGAGGGATCCCACAAGGAAGTAAATTGGGGCCCCTGGCCTTCATTATAAAGATTAACCAGCTGGCCAATGTTGTTGAAACACCAAATGATGATCAGAATGGAGGTTCTGACCAAGACGACATTGTTATTTTTATGGATGACACTACTCTATCCGAGGTGACTGATGTCACTGATCATGTATCTGGAAATTGTATCGGAAATAGTCAAAATAATATTGATAACATAATTCGGTTCACGGAAAATGAGCAAATGGAATTAAACGCCAAGAAATGCAATGAAATGGTAGTAGATTTTAGAAAGATTAAGACTGTAATCCCTCCTGTCTGCATTGGGCAACAACCAATGTCTAGAGTCAAAACGTACAAGTTATTGGGACTCTGGATAGACGATGATTTAAATTGGGAATCAAATACAGAGTACATTATTAAGAAAGCGACCAAACGTCTATATTTTTTGAAGGTTCTTAAGGGTTATGGCGCACCAAAAAATGACCTCAAGACCTTTTATTGCTGTGTAATCAGATCAACTTTGGAGTATGGTGCCCAGGTATGGAACGGCAACTTGACGCAAGCACAGCGTAATGATATTGAAAGAGTACAGAAACGAGCTTTGAGGATAATTGTTCCTGAATATGAGTACAATCGTGCGCTTCAGGAATGTGAACTAAAAACGTTACAGGAACGTAGAGATGATTTATGTGTTCGTCTCATCAAGCAGATGTCAGAGCCATCACATAAATTACATTCATTGCTTCCTAGGAAATGCTCTGAGGTAAAAGGAAGAGAAACTCGAACAAATCCGAACAAATTTTATAACTTCTTCTACAGAACCGAAAGATTTAAACGCAGTCCGTTAGTATATGCAATAGATAAATACAACGATAGGCTAAAACTGTAGTTTTTAATTTGAGAACGTTCTATATATATAGTCGTATATTTTAGTCGTATTTTAGATATAAATTTGTATATACATGTAATATTTTAGAATTAGTTGTAATCTTAACTAGTAGTTGAACCAAATTGTAAACACATTATAATTTAGCGTATCCGCTATTGAAATGTGGGAAATAAAGCCATTATTATTAACAGTCAACCGCCGTAATTTATGGATATGTCTTTGTTTTAAGGTATTCTTTCAGCAAGGGCAGACGTGAAAATCACCAATATAAGACCTTTAGACTTGTTGTCTGTAAGCACTTGAGATTGTCATTGCTTAAAGCGGCGTGTAATATAACCTCAAAAGTAAAATCCTCAAAGCGAATCTGTTTATTGATGTTTGTATAGTACTGATTAAAATTATATTTGATCATAGAAGACAGATATGCCTTACGAAAGGCGTGCCTTCACAGAATTTTCAACAATAATATTGACCCGGTAATTTCAATAATTCCTGATGCGTGAGTATTTGTATACACGGAATCAAACAACTTCGTTCCGATAACTGTGTTCCGATAAACGGATTAGGATAAAACGCGGATACGGACGGACGGATGAGTGACGGACGGACGGATGAGTGACGGACGGACGGATGAGTGGCGGACGGACGGATGACTTCAATTGTCATGAAACGCGGATATGACTTTAAAAGGCGCGAGAAGCATTTTCTATACCATATCCGCGTTTTACCCGAAAGCGTAAAACGCGGATATGACTTTTAAATAACATTTCATGACAATTGAAGTCATCCTTTGGACCAAGATCTAACGGCCAATTAATGTATAAATGTTGGTATTTACACTGTTTAAATATATTGAAAATTAATCTTAATTAATTCTGGCTCGAGTCAGGAGCTAGTGCCGGGAATGTCGATTAATTTGGTTTGTTCGTATGCTGCGAAATCGATCTATTAAACACGTCACCTCAAAATATCATCGATAGATCGTGAAGCTATGTAGTTCACGCAGCTTTGATTCCGTTTTTCATCGCGTTAGCAGAATCAAATTGCTGTTGTTTTATGAATTATTTTGTAATATTTTAAAAGTTGTTCATCGCTCACGAAGGCCATTTTGATCAGGGCGCTTATATCATAAGCGCCCTGATTTCGACAGTAACATGCATGTATCTGCGGTGTAATAACAATTCAACATAGACGTTCAACTTGTTGTTCTGGGACATGTACTCTCAAGGCCATGAATTGTTATTAATTCACATATTTTTGAGGCTTTTGGGTATTTTTTCTGTTTTGGTCCTTCACTCGCGCGCCTATAAAAGCCTCTGCGGAGGAGAGAACAAGAGGGGGGTATATCGAACTACTACAAAACTCACTTTAAAGGACATTGGCAACGAAAATTTTTATTCCTTATATTTATAAGGCATGCCCACGGAATACCTAATTTCATATTTTTTTTGTACATCGCATTTAATTGTTGAGAAAATTTGCGACAACTTCAACAACTATCCGCCATTTGTATATATATATGCTAATCCAGATTGAAGTTAGAGGGTCTGATCTTAAAACGACAAGTAAGCAATACTACGCTTATAATTAAATTATAATTAAATTAAGTCCCAATGCAAAGCCACTTTTTGCTTCAAGTGAATGATTATTCCATAAAATCGCATCACTATATCTAAAACTTCGGTTCGGTTGGGATAAATCGTTTTCGCTTTTAAATTAGGGAAACCTCGCATATCTTTTTGGCCCACGAGAAACTTCACGGGGGGAGGGTGATGGGGTGGATGGCGACTGTGACGTTTCTCTGTGAAACAACGTGACAAAAATTGATATTGTTTTAAGTCTTGAAATTTGCAATCATCTTGGCAGTGTATTGAAAATAAAATAACATCAGATACATGTTATTAATACATATATTTTCCCAATTTTTTAATCGGCAAGAAGGTCGAAGTGGGCGGTTACCAAGCAAAAAATGGGCGTAACGAAATGTTCAAAGGAATCATTGTAGATATCTTCAAATCATTCGGCCGTGGTTGGGTAGTAAACATTCAGCCCTTTGCAGGTGAAGTCATAACACATAATGACACACGATTGTTTGGCTTCCGGCATTTTGGGTGGCGAATATAGAGAAGCCATTTTCAGACATTATTTTTCACTGCTGCCTGGAGTGCTCGCCAAGATTTTTACAAGACCTGAATTCAAGCAAACCAGTTTTTTGAGGGTGAGTTAATTAATATTCATAATTGTGAGGGTGCGTAAGGGTACTGAGGGGGTGAACAAGGGTACTACCATATCTGTATCAGATCAGTGACTTTACTCGAGAAAAGCACGATTGCCCTCATTTGTTTATACATGAAGGAGTTTAAAAATATTCTGGAGATTGAACGTGTGAGTATTCCTTTCAAATAGACCGCGCCTCGTATCTACATGAACAATAAGAATAAGAATATGAATAATAATATAAATAACAACTTTATTGGATAACACAAATTACTGGTGTCCCAGTATTTTACATTGTGGTGCATTATGAAACTCATAAACAATGCCGTATTTGTATCAACTCTATTTCTTACTTTCGTTCACTTTTACATTTTTGTTACCTCAAAGAATAACAATTAAAAACTAGTTAATTACTGACAAAATGAATTCTAAACCAATTACAATGGTTCACAAGTAGTGGTGTCTAGGATATGTTGAAATAGTTTACTGCATTTAGATTTTAAATCGTTTTTTCTTTGATCTCGTTTTGTTTATTTTGAAGCGATTTTAATTCATCAACTCGGATAGAAAATATTACTGTCATTTCATTTTATTGACATTTATTTGCCATCACATTCCCTTAAAATTGTTTAAATTTGGACAGCCTCGGAAATTGGGACTTCGATTTGCTTAAGACCGAATTTGTGACAAAACAACTTAAATATTTAAGTATTTCCAGCACGAAATGTCAAGCGATGAAAAATATAGAAATTGAACGAAAAAAGGCCTGGTTTTAATTGAAAAACAATTTCGGTCATATAAGATAACTCCGTTTTAAATCAATAAACCACAACAATCTACAACACTCAAATCGTGTTCAATATTTTTTGTTGATTTTCATTTTTTTTCTTTGCTGCATTTTTAAAGAACAAACGAGAGATGCAGCATACCAGTCGATAAGTTCGTTGTTGATATATTATAGCAGCAATAGCCGAGGGATCTATGTTTTTCCATATATCAATATAGTGACCACAGTGTCAACGTTGCAACTTTTAGCCTTCGAAATTATATTCTTCATAGGTCCACAAAATCTTCTTTTCTGTATGTATTTTAGATTCAGATAACGTAAATATTTCTTTCTTTGTTGGTTTGGTTTGGTTTGGTTTATTCTTCGTTGTATATGGATTTTGCCGAGATTTTATCATTTCAATATGATCGTTGTTTGACATGAGATGTTTTCCAATGTCCAAATATGAAGTTCTGTTTTTAAGTTCTGGATTATTTGCTGTTGATTTGCTTTATAAGGTCCCCTTGACCATATCTGTTATCCCGTTGACGCTGATACGACATAGACCATATGGCAGAATATATTGCTGAATATATTCATAACTCTTGAAATACCAATACTGACAGTCCTGTTGATGTTAATGGCTCTTTCGTAGTCTATATCGTAATTCTTTGTTGTAATCTTTCAAACACATCCGATGTTTTGAAAAAACTTCTCGCAATTGTTCACAGTTCACGATTACCGTTAGTTCAAATGTCAATACTCGTTTAACTTCAGGTAAGCAAATGCAGTAAGCCGCACTTCACTTCGCAAAACGCTGAATAACCAACTGCAGTTTTTTCCAATCTTCAGTTTGTAATCTTATGGTATCTTATAAATCGGAACGTGTTTCTGTTTATGCATGACTCTGGCACTGGACTTTCTTTATGTGGAAGCAAATTTTCTGCGTTTTCATTATACTATATGTATACTGTACATTGCAAACAAACGATTGTCTTGAGTCGACTAAAGCACACACTTGAAAAGGACGGGTTACTCAAGACTTGGTACAAACTGGTTGCTGGTTCTGATTAAACGAACGATGTTACAAGTATGTCATTCTTAGAATATCTTCATTTCCAAGATTTTATTGAATATTGATCACATTAAGTGTTTCGTAGAATGTTGTAATATGACAAACGACAAAAACATGTTTTAACACAAGCTGAATGATATAATTCATAGCCTGGCAGTTTTGCTGGTATTGCTAAAGTATTTGAAATTAAGCCTTTAAATCCTTTAAAAAACTTTTTGTTTGAGAAAACATTTGGGTACAGAAATGTGACAGCAAACTCCATGGTTGCATGATTAATTGAAAGTGAAACAATTACAAAATTTATATTTTTTATCGAAATGCAGCACGACTTTCAACATACCATCGGATCACTGATTCTATTATTCTTTCTAATGACATCTACTGGTTCACTTTTGCAAACGTTCAAATTGTAATGTTTCATACGTACGTCTATGACTATAACTATATATGATATATTATATAGTTGATAAACAAAAGTAATACATTGATTATATATTGTAGTACATAATTAGTATTACACATAAAGATTATAGTGTAATATTTGTGCACTCTATACGGTATTATGATAGGATTGATAATATTTGTGCAAGTATGGTTACATTAGTTTAAGTTTTATTCAGTAATTTATCAGAACATAGGTTTGGTAAGATTCTTATGAAATGTTTAAACATGTTTAGAGAAACTATTGTTTAAGTTCTATTTTTTAAGATTACTTTATTAGTATGGTTTAATAAATTTTAATGGATACAGAAGCGCTAGAAAGATAGTACATTTAAAGAGTACCGAATATTGTTGATTATTTCACCTATGGTAGGTCAGCTAGTTACAACAAAATGTTAAAGATTTTCATGGATCGATATTTCGAGTATTGGAAGGATATTAATTTATCAGTACATATATTTGTACACTGTAAGTCAAAGTTTCAATCCCATTTAAGCATAAATCCTCATTGGCTTTGCTTGGTTGTGTCTTTCACAGTACCAAAACACGTTTATTATATCACTATAGTTATCTACTTTCAAACTGTAAACAAACACATATGCTCACGACATAGTGTCGGACAACTTATAAAGTTTTATAAAATGCAGAAGATAGAATACTCCCCTTCCTCGCGCGCACACACACACACACACACACTTAACTACAAAAAACTTTCTCTTAACATTTATGTGAATATGGCATTACGTATTATTATTACGTTTATTTACAGGGTGTTTTCCCGTCGAAGTTGTTCGCTTACCTCGCTAAACGAACGAAACCGCCAGAGGAAAGGGATGTCTGGTTTCTTGGCGTCATAATATTCTGACAACTCTTTGGAGAAGGTTGCCATGAACCACTGCCAATACTTGGATACCTTGATGTCCTTGAATGATGGACCTGGAGGGATTAACCAGGATTTATAATAATCATTGACCGACTGATAATCTTTGTACGGATGCCGTTTTCCAGCTGTATCCAGGTTTCGAAACGTCCCTTTGCCAGCGACGCTCTTTGTGCAGATATTGGTAACTAATATTCGTGTGACTAGGTTCTTGTAACCAATTATTCCCTCTGGACGATGAAACAATGTAGAGTGACTACCTGGATGATTTTGAAAGGTTCGGTCACACAAAGCCTTGCAGAATGGGCAAACACATTGACAACCAAAAATTTGGTTAAACAAACCACCAAGCGGCGATGGATTCCATTTTCGAATAGTTGCAATATCCAGCCCACGATTGATCAATGATTCTAGAAAACAAGTTACATTTTTACGAACTTCATCCTGGAACACCTCAATACCTGCCAGATCTTCAAGTGTAACAACACGAAACATTTCTTTCTTGATTACGAGTGTAGAGCAACTTTCCACAAATTGCTGAATCCAAAAGGTCAGTTTCTTGCTTCCATTTTTTGTTTCCTTGTTGGCAGTTGTAATAGCAGCGAAAACTTTTTCTCCTATCTCTTTGACTTCGTTTTCGAGAAGTGAGGTCTGTTCATCGTCTAGACAGTTGTCTTCAATTGATTCCATTAATTTCGTTCTCAGAAATTCAACTGGATTTTCAAGATAAGGAATGTACGATTCAAACTTACCTTCCTCTCCAAGCTGAATGAGGACACTAGCATGAAACTGACCTTTGCTTTTGTACTTGCTTTTCGTAAACATTTTTCTTACAACTGCAGGACCCATGGTCCGGTTCAGCGCTGATTCAATTGGAGTTTTAAGTACATCAACAAACAAAGTAGCAGCCACCACTTCTTTTACCATCTTCTTGCAAACATTTTCGAAATATGTTTCTAACCTTGGTCGTAGGTCTTTCTCCAGCTCTCTTCTAATGTCTCGTTCTTGGATATAACGTTCTTCCATTTCTTCAAAAAATTCGTAAGCGTGTGCAAATATATAAAGCAAGATATCACATTTCAAAGATCTATCGAATTTAAAGGCAGATGTCTCTGTTTCTTCTTCTATGGCGGTGATCACCTTGTGGTACATTTGTATGAGGTCATTGCGTGTACATCTAGCTCCTGCTCTTGATGTCGTTTTTGCAAAATCAAGTGCCTGGCGTTCTACAATTTTGTAGATTCTTCTAGCGTCAGGGAGACATTTTTTTTTCATTTGTGCAGCAACGTAATTGATCAACGTCTCCAAAAAGTTCATATTATATGTAAGATGATCAACATCAATAACTGGAGCACTTTCCTTAAAGTTTGATATGACAAAGTTTTGTTCTGTTAATTTCTCCCTCATTTCCATACTTAGAACAGGTTCTGTGTTGCAAAGAACATTCACCATTTCGTTGTTGACGTTGGTTTTACTTTCCTGACATTCAGGAACAAATGCAATCCATTGCTGCCATTCTTGTTCGAATGCCGCCTTGAATTTCTCCTCATCTTCAGTATCATGAGCTGAAGTTATAAACTTTCTAGCTTTTTGAAGAAGTTCTTCTTCATAGGTTCGTTTCTTTTCTTCAACATCTTGTAGATTCTGCAGATAAAGAAGGGTTGATGTGCAATTCTTCCTTACCTCCAACACTTGAATTTCTTTATATTCTTTAATTCTATTCATCACGTTTTCTCTCCACTGTTGAAGGGTTGCCTTATCTTCGTTGGTTTCAAAGAAGTCTTTCATTGCTTTTTCCATTTTCTTTCCAAGTTCTTCTGCTTCATCACGTATCTTTCTTTCATTCTCTTCCCATTTTTTCTTACGTTCATTTCGTGTTGAGCATCTTTTCAGATCTACCTCAATTTTTGCTTGAAGCTCGGCCATTCCTATTACCATCAATTTCACGGATTCCTCGAAATATTTTCGATCTAAAGAGGTATGGGCTCTAAGTTCAATCGTATTACGGAAATTAAATATAAAATTTTCCTTTAGCATGGCTTCCCAGAGGTTGCAGACTCTCTCTCGAAACTGAGAGACAGAATATTGAAATACTTCTTTGGAACACATCAAGGTAATGGTGTTTTCTTTTACTCGTTGAACAACTCGTCCATAATTCGGGTTCACTGGGGCCATTGGTGGGTTTCCTTTCAGAAAGGTTGGTATATAAAACACGTCTTCATTTTCATCGAATGAAATAATATCATCTAATTTTTTAAATTTGTCTTCACAATTTTCTTGAGTAGCAGCAAGCTTGACCATTTTATCGAGATCCTGTTTGAGGTTATGACGGTTGACGGCCAATTTATCTGTCGCATCAGTAGCTACAACATTTTGGTGGACAATTTTGCAAGCTTTCTTTTTGTTGACAAGCTTCATCTTCAAGAAAGCATGCACAGCTATTTCCAAGAATTCTTTTATTTCATTATGATTTTCACCAAAGATATTGACTATTGTTACATCGGCCACACCAATTGCAAAAGTTGCCAGCTCATTGTCATGCTCTCGCAACTGAGGATCGCCAGATCCTCTAAGGCCTTCAGTATCAACGATCAAAACATAATCAAAATCTGAATCACTAACTGGAATAAGACTAGCAAAAGCGCCTCGAGTACACCTACCTGCACTTACTGGAAATTCTAGACCAAACATTGTGTTTAACATTGTCGACTTACCTGAACTTTGAATTCCTAGCACAGAAATTACAAATAGTTTAGCGTTGTTTGTTTTGTGCTCTAGTTTAGTATACACAGCATCAAACCATTCCAATGGAATGTAGGAAGAATCGCCATCTAGTAACTCGAGGGGGTGCCCTGATTGCAGCATATCTGCTGCAGCACCTGCATAATCGTATTTGTTATCTGGTATTGCTAATTGGTATAACTGCGCAAGCTCTCTGATAATGTGTTCTAAACCAAACGAGCATTTTGAAATTGATTCTTCTATCTGTTTTAAATCTTTCTCTTCACGCGATCGTGTGCCCGACTTTTGGGGCGTTTCCTCTTTTTTGCTCTGAAATTTGAACAAAGCGACACGATATTGTTGATGCAATTTTGCCATGACTTGCAGAGACATTTTATCTAATTGATGCTTTAATTTATTCAAGGCGTAATTTCGTTCAGTGTTATCCATCGCTGCAATACGGTTAAGACATGGAAGAATTTCTTTGTCTAGTCGCTCTTTTTGAGTCTCCTTTTCTGCTTCGATATCTTTATCAATTTCATCTACATCTCGTTTTGGACAATATTTTTCACGTTCCAAGTCCGCCAATACTGGGATGTGCATTTGTAGTTTCAGAAGGTTTTTGGCGTCTTTTTTCTCCAGTTTTAGCCAGGTGTCTTTGCTCGTTTCCTGTGTGGAATGTGATTGATCGCCGTCAAGATGAATGTCATCTTCACTTGTACAAGATGCAAGCGTTACTAGAGGCGTTGCCTTCACTACATTTATATTCTTCTGAATAGTTTTTTGTATAATTTTTATAAAATTATATTCATTGCGTTGGTTGGCGGCCCTCATTATCAGTGAAAACTTTCCACGGTGTTTTCTTTTTAAATCGTTAAAATATTTCTTTGTGTCAGTTTGCCTTTTTCTATAAAAAATAAGAACGACTTTTGCTTTATTATGCGTTGCCTTTTCCAAAATTTTCCTCATGGCTTCGTCTGGGTATGTCGAAGGCAGTAAGATACATAATACGGACGAGATCGTTGAGAGGACATCTAGCTGCTTCTTGAAATCTCTGGCGTCTCCTCGAAGATTTGCAAAACAAATTTCATTTTTTAACTTTTGTTCCTCACTCCCTCCCGGAAGATACCAACACAATTCAACCAATCCATCGACGATTTTTCTTTGAACGTCACCACCTTTGATGTCTTTGTGGAAAAAGAAATCATGATGACCATTCGCATCACTCATAATTTTGTTCATCAAGGATGATTTCGACATTGTAGTTTCGCCAATACGAATGAAGGAAACCACCGGAAATGGATATTCTGTCGCAAACACCTGTTGTGTCCTTTCGTTATTATTACACGGTCCTTTCCAAGATTTCATAATGCTTTCTAAGGCCGAGAGCAAAATCGTGATCTTTTCAGAAGGCGCTTCAGGGTCTGGCAAAAGAAACGGAACACTAAGTTGACATGCAGATAATTTCAAGGCAAGATAACGTCGTAGAGAATCATCGGAACAGTGAAAAATAGCTAGCAATGCATCCATCGGATTGACTCCTTCTTTATATCCATCTTTATATTCACATTCATCTACATCTTCATCTTCATCTTCATCTTTGCTTTCATCAGAGTCATGATTATCTTTAGTTTTATCTTCATTTGATGTTAAAGGTTTCAATTTTAATTCAAATTCACGTACATGGAAATTAACTATCATTAATGTTTTAAAAATATAATCAGGTATTTGATCTGGAGACGTTAACGCTTCATCGGTTAGTGTATGGTTATCGACTGTTCGTGCTTTCTTTAAAGTAAACTTTAAATTAGGTTTTAAATTTAGATCAATCCAGAATTGTGACAGTGCAATTCTTGTACTTGAGGTTTTATGCTGTGTGTTTGTGAACTCGGCTGTAGCTTCTGAGGGTTGATTCTTTTCTTCTAGCTCATCCATCCCTTTTTTTGAATCCGGAAATGAATTCTTCGTAAGACACTCTCTACCAGGGATGTTTACAGTTTCTACTACGTTTAGGAAACAAAGAAATCAAACTTAGTTATTTGTGTTATAGGTACGCAGAAGTGTATGATTTTCCAGAAAAATATAATAGTAACTTTGAATTTTTATGCAACACAGGGAGATTTCAAATTGCTGCATATACCCCGTTAAAAATTATTATGCAAATTATCTTCGATATCTCAAACAAAGTTTACATGCATCAGGAAAAAAAATGAAATGATGTGAAATTGTAATGTTATCCGAACATTATTGAATGCCAGAATGTTAGAAAAATAGTAAAGGATGAATCGCATGACGAACTTTTACAAAGCATCACTAAAAACTGTCAAAGATATGAGTTATCATGCAACATAGTAACATTACAGTTCATACCTGAATCATCATGTTTTCCAGCATCAGGTTTTTTGGAGTCGCCACCTGGTGGATTATCAGAAGTTTCTGAATTTTCATAATTTGGTGGTGGGTTCGCTTTTTCAACAAGTTGTTCTTTAGTAGGTTTTGCATCATTTTCACCAGCTTCTCCGTTGTCTGTTCTCTCCATGTGTACTGTACAATAATTTTGAAGACACAATATCAGCCTTCTGTTCAGTATTCTAATTTTTTTTTGCATCTCGCTCAATATAACTGAATGTTAAAGGATGGAAATTTCGAGCGAAAATTCTATCGAGCGAGATGCCCAAAAGAATATTTACCCTTACAACATACACTGGCACCACCCTGATATATATACATGAACTTGAGGTTAGCTCTTGACAACTGGACTCTGTAACTCAGTGCTCAGAGCGCTGCATTGGAAGCGCAGGGCCGCAGGTTCGATTCATGCCAGAGAGCATATAATTATATTTTTCGCCATTAACAATTTAATGCTCCGTTGGTAGCATTAGCCATTAGGCCGCGGCGTGAAGATACCGCGATTATAAATTTTCCGAAATAACTCGTAAAATACTCTATGTGTTGTCAATTGGATTGACATCATTGGATTGCATATATTATAGAGGATGCAAGAAAGTTAAAAAGATAGTATTGAAGGATGAATGCTTTCATGGATAAGGTATTAAAGATATGGGCTATCATAAAACATAGTAAAATTACACTTCATACCATTCTTTGAATCATTAATTGTTTTCTCATCAAGTTTTCCAGGATCAGGATTTTTAGAGTCACCACATTCTGGTGGATTATCAGAAAGATCTGAATTCTCAGTGGCTTGGTTTTTCTGAATTCTCTGAATTCTCGGTGGCTTGGTTTCTTCAACAAGTTGTTCTTTCGTAGGTTTTGTTTCATCTTCAGCTGGCTCGTTTTTATCTCGTTTTTCATCTCCTTTCTCTGTTCTCTCCATGTGTACTGTACAATAATTTTGAAAAAAAATACCATGTCACTGCACGTGCAGGTCACATGGGCAAAGTCTCCTTCGAATTGAGCCATAGTAATGACGGCCGCAAGGGAGACCAGGGAATTGGGAACGAGTCTTAAAGCAACCAGATTGAAATGGGTTCTCATACGTATAGATTATAGGCATTGAGACATTTACAAGCTTGTGTAAAACCCGAAAAAGGACAATCTTACATAAACTATAATACATACTTCGAAATTTACCACAATCACCAGGCAACAAGATCACGTGGTCATTGTTGCGTTATTTCAGAACTTGTATAATCAAATGAGTATAAACAAAGTGAGTTTGAGAGTGAGTAAATTTCTATAAATATTTATGTGCACATCTTACCACTATTATATTTATCGTCTATGCAAGGAAGGTTTTCGTTAATCTGCGGAAAACAAATAAACAAAATTAATTTTAATAACCTATTTCATTAAACCAGGAATGGGGAACGGGTAATGAAAAAACCCGGAATACTAAAAGCCCAAATCTTTAAAACCCGGAATACTAAAAGCTGGATTCTCTAAAACCCTGAATACAGCCGAATACTAAAAGCTGGAAACTCGAAAAACCCGCCAAAGTTCACGTCGAGTATTTCTGATTGTTTATCATTAATCTGGACAAATTCCTTTCTTCCGCTCAAATAGATGAGAAACCATTTTAGAGTATTTCGCGAAAAGCCAACAGCATGCAGCCGCTTGAGTACAGTAGACTAGTTGACTGTGTCGAAGGCCTTTGAAAAATCTGCGAAAGCAACTAAAGTGATCTCTCCTTTTCTCATTGCCTTGATGATATATCCCCACGGTCCTCCAGACTTCTTTAGGTCTTTTGGAGACAAAGGTAAATTGATAAAAGGTCCGTTTAACTTGCTTTATCTTAGTTTTTATTTTGTTTGTAATATCGCGAAACTTTTGCCATAAGCCCTCCGATTTGGTTTTGTGCGCCAGGTATCGTAATTTATTTCTATCTGCCATTAGTTGAAGTATGTCGTTGATGTTCAGCCATGGTGCAGGTGGTCTCGTAATTTTCGTCCTACGTAACGGGCAATGTCTATCTAGGCATGAATTGAACAACCGATTGAACAGATGTAATTTTTCATCAAGATCATCTGTGCTATAAACAAGACTAAATGGTAATGAAGATAAATGCTTTTTCATCGAATAGTAATTTATCGCATTATTATTCAACCTAATTAAAAAACAATGCAAAGCACTTAAAACGAAGCAAGATACAAAATTTACATTTCAAAACAATCACACGCCAAGGCGGACTGGGCCAACATTTTCTCCATGGGAACCAGGGTTCTCCCAAGCTGCCTATTTATATACTTTTATGCTTTCGCACATAAAGGCGGTAACTATATGTTGTACAAAATAGATCTCTTTTACCTTATGTTTTATGACTGCTGTTGTCTCTTTTACTTCTTCGATATTTTCAATCTCAATCATCAATCGGTCTACTTCAATTCCAACCATAAAAAATTCCTTCTCCAAGCGTTCTTTCATTCTTCCGGATCTATAATCTTCTAAAACTTCGAGAAATCTTTCATCCGTAAAACAATGTAGTAAGACATGTAGACATTTTGGTTGAATATCCCGAACTTCTTGGTCCTCCCTTTCGCCACCAAGGCCTCTATTAACAGCACCATCAATTTTTCGCGCCATTAATTTATATCCTGCGTAAATTGCACCCAGTGTGACTGTCGTTACGGACACTGCTATTATTGCGTCTTTTACAACTACTCTGTCAGCGTCGATAGTAATTCTAAAAGCACCACCACTATCACCAGACCATGTAGCACGGAGTGCCTCCCGGGCCACACTCTGAACGGCTTTTCCAACCTCGGAAACGGATTCTGCCATTAGAAAACTTTCCCTGGATTGATAGACAAAAAATAAATTAATGATGCATTAAAGCGCTCCAAGGTTATGAAATATATTGAGAAAATTATTTGAAAAATTTGATTGAAAAAGTGGAAAGTGTAATAAAACGTATGAGATGGAAAGTAAATTTCTTTCTTAAAAACAAAAAATGTGAAAACCAAAACAAACATTTCGGCCTTGCGTCCAAAAAAACACCTCCTTCTATTCCGGAAATGAAACCTTTCGAAGACGACCTTATAAAACTAATCGAAAATTTACAATTTCGGCCATATAGGAACCGATTTCAGAAATCTTTGACTAACGATCTAAAGAAATTAATTCGTCTTCCAACATTTTCATTCATTTGCAGACAAAACTAGGATATTGCCTGATGATTCTTTTACAGATGAAACAGCCTGTTGCAGACAAGTTTTGAGGTAAGCGAAAATCTATATATATACAGGGTGTATAAAAAAAAACTGAACAAAATTGAAATTGCTCTCAACTTCGCGAAGCGGCTCCAGGTACGAAGTTTTTTATTAATATATATTGTTTGGGTATTTATAATGTAGAATAAAAAATCAGCTTTTGCATGCTTAATTTAATCCTTTACCTAATTTGCATATTGTCTAAACAATATGCAAATTGTCTAGACAATATGCAAATTAGGTAAAGGCGTAAATTAAGCATGCAAAAGCTGATTTTTTCTTAAAAATGAAAGTTTACGCGACGTTTTGAAGGACTTACACTTAAGCAAATTTTCTGAAATTTTGAACAGCAATGCAACACCCAAAACATTGTCCACCCACTAACTCAAAATAACTTTTAAGCATTGAAATTTCGTGCGCAAGCCATTTTTGATCTGTTGGACAAGACACCCCCCCTGGGTTTTGAAAAATGTAACTTTCAGAATTTTTTAGTTTATTCTACATTATAAATACCCAAACAATATATATTAATAAAAAACTTCGTACCTGGAGCCGCTTCGCGAAGTTGAGAGCAATTTCAATTTTGTTCAGTTTTTTTTTATACACCCTGTATATATGAGATAGCATTTAGTCTTTCAGAGTTAGAGTTCTCATTTAATCATGCACCTGTAGTACAGCAAAATAAAAACATAGTCTATGACACAGTTATACACAAAATATTGTAAAATTGCTCATTGGACATTGATGTCTCAGAGACTCCTGTGGAGACTCAGACCACATGCTGATATGCAGTGTCGCAGTGACACAGCAGCATGTCTCTCCCGCGCTCCGAATTTTAGCGGTTTCTTCATTATATTACCGTTTAGCGCATTTTATTTATTACCATCTAGCGTATTATACTTAGGTGATCGAAAACCTCTGCGGAGGAGAGAGGCAGCATGTAATATGAATACTTTTAGAAAATACTAACAACTGTTATTCTAAATCCCTATTGTATATTATAGTAGATCAAGCAAGAAAACAAATGAAAACTATTTAGGATTTAAAACCAGGTGTATACTAAAAATATGAAGTATTTATACATATGTTTTATCGTAAATATTCGAGTTGTACCGCACGCACGTACGTAATAAGAGTCGTTGACTTTGCCTTTATCGGATAATTTTACCGTACGTTTGCTAACAGAGAGGTATACTTCGACATACTTTGTAATCGTTGAGATTCAGCGATGCCAAGACGGGATATTTTACAGTCTTTAACGAGCTTTAACCATCGAGATAGTGTTGTTTTTTACGCAGTAGGCGAAGGCGATATAAATTCAAGGCAAAGGGTCTCGATCGGCTCCCGATATTTTATAGAAATTTCATATCACAGCATTAAATATATCCATTTTGTTTGAGGTTAGAGAACCAGACAGGATAAGGACTACGGTTCAAAAGTTAACAATCTTATCAGTTTATAGAAGATATGTCCTATGTTTTATTGATAGTGTTTATAGGCGCCGACGCCTGCTTTCGTTTGACACGCCTTGTTTTGTTTTGAAATCTGGATCTGATCCAACTTCTCACTTGAAATGTAACTCAACACTCGATGATATTGTAGCAAGTGATGTCATGATAAATACGAAACATAATTATAAAAAAGTTTCGTCGCAATTTCTTGCTGCAAATTTTCAATTTATCGCCGCAAGATACTATGTTCCAAACGCAACAATATCACGGAAGACAACGAGCTCCTGAACCACCCCTCCCTCAGTACAATTTCAATTTAGCTCCCAAAATCTGGGAGCCACGTGACCAGCGTTCACCAGGGTTTTTTCTCCCCAAGAGGAAAAAGCCTGGGTACGAGGTTGCGACAGGTAAGCATTTTAGTTTATAAATACGTAAAGAGAACTACACAATTCTATTGTGAGGCAGAAAATTCTAACTCGATTTAGGGCATTTTTCTGTTATAAGTAAGACGACGCCATTTTGTTTTTAACAACACCGCTAGATAAATTGGAGCCCGCGTTTTCGGGAGCAAATTGCATAAACAACGAAACGTTAAGTTAGCTAATAAAATGTTCTTATATATAATATGTGTGGTTTAAAAGTAATTTGCTGGGCTCTTTTATTCAATTTACTTTTGTTAAAGAATATATTAAGCATATGGTAAAATAATCTTCTTATTGGTTTTGCTCTCAGTACACGGTTCAGTTGTACATATCGCAATGGCACTTCCGAAAAATTCTCTTTCTACTTAACGGAAATTAGTATAGGACGTCGAACCGTCTATGATTTTGCTGTATAGCTAGCAACGAAAGCGTGATGTGCGTTAATTCGAGTAGCGCATTAATTCCTTATACTCATTTACTGATACTTAAAATATACGCATGCAGCCACACTTTGAATATCGCAACTTAATTGAATGTTTATAAGATGTGCAGAAAATTTTAGAGATTTAATTACCAGTCAAATCCTGCTAGAATTAAAGTAATCTATTGTTACAATGTAAAATCATATTGGCTTACCTTATATTTTTTATCAGCGAAACTTTCACAAGTTAAACCTTTACAGTACACAGTACACAAACCGACTAACACTAAACCGCCAGTGCGTTGCGTCTAAACTACTATTTTTCTGGTACCAGTCGGTTTCCCGGCAATAAACAAAACAACAGAGACCGCAACCGACTGACAGCGTTGTTTCGTTTTCTATACGGCGATATATATACACAAAAATTCTCAAGTTTTTCTTCCGTCTGTCTATAGGTCTGTGCCTGTAAAACTATATGTATGATACACTTTCAAAATAAAAAAGTGTATGATACAGAATGGAATTGTTAAAATATTTGAGGCCGAGCTTACTTGGCAGTATAAATATGAACCTGCTGTATAGCGGAATAACAATGCGTGAACCGCAATAAATAAATATAAGATTTATCTTAGCACAAATGGTAAATATGCTTTTGATATGCAAGATAGTGTCAGGCAATGCAAAGGTATATACTCTTTGCTTTCCTGTAACGGCGTTCAGCTTGCATGTGTTACAGTGTAGCTGCGGATCTTTAGGATCACAATTGAGAGAGATTTTATCTAAAGGAATTAAGACTGAAAGTCTACAGACAGGATGCAGAAAGTCCGGAACAACGATAAGCCAAAATAGCAAAGAGTTTAATTAGGAAGTCGGTTGAAAGAACTGAATGATTTTAAATCATAAATAATGAAGGTGCCCAAAATGTTAGGATCTTGCCTCTGCATGTGGTTAATATTGTTTATGTATTTGATCATTTTCATGTCGTCACATACCGTATTCTTGGCATATTTTGTGGAAATATATCCCGTTGCAGTGGCTATTGCAATAACAAGGAACGGGGGATCGGGAACAGGGAATGGAAAAACCCGGAAATGACCGGAATACTAAAAGCCTGAATCTCTAAAACCCGGAATACTAAAAGCCTGAATCTCTAAAACCCGTCATTTCCAAAACCCGGAATACTAAAAGCTGGAATCTTTATAAAAGCCGGAATCTCTAAAAGCCGGAATCTCTAAAACCCGGAATCTCTAAAACCCGGAATGTCTTAAACCCGGAATACTAAAAGCCCGAATTTCTAAAACTTGGAATACTAAAAGCCGAAATCTATCAACCTGGAATACTAAAAGCTTAAATCTCTTAAACCCGGAATACTAAAAATCGAGATCTCTAAAACCCCGAACTGATACAACCAAATACTAAAGTTTGCGAGTCAGAGCGCAAATTGTGAAATATGTACTACGACTATGTGCTTCCTGTCAGATGTGGACTGAAGCCTTCAAAACTTGTTTGCAAAATATAAATCCCGATAGAGCCCCGCCAAAAGAGAAGCGATCCCTCCGAAAAGAAAAGGTTGATCTCTAATCTAGAACACTAGTCTAGTGCTTCCACTTTCCAAAATGAATATCTCGTTTTTTGTCCTAAATTTTATCGAAATTTCCTTCAAAAAGTATTGAAATTTCCGTTGTGCGACGCACATCACAACCACACTACAATCACTGTCAAAAGTCATGGTATGCTAATTTGTGCGATGCATCGCACAACCGCACATGACAACCACACTACAATCACTGTAAGTCATGGTCGTGTGGTCACTTCTCGCGTGGAACGCGTTTGTCTGACGGCGTCAGACAAAATGCTCACTTCTCGCGTTTGTCTGGCGGGGTTAAGCCTTAACGTTTTGGTCAAAAATGGCCACTTTTCAAAAACGAAAAAAGTGGCCGAAAATGGCCAAAAGGTAAAGGGTTAGCCTTAACTTTTTGTCGAAAAAATGTCAAGAGGCTTTAACTTTTTGGCCAAATAGCCTTTACTTTTTGGCCATTTTCAGCCACTTTTCGAGTTTTTTAAAAACTGGCTAAAAATGGCCAAAAAGTGAAGGGTAATATTCCAATTAATTAATAGTCCTTGTGGCGCAGCGAAAATGAAAACAATTAATCTGCTAGCTCTTACAATCGTAGACTGGTTGTCTACTGCTAAAGCGTAATAGAGGATTAAAGAAAAAAAAACATCTTGTAGTTTACCTTATCGCAACCCGCAGTACCCGCACCTATATATATATATATATATATACATGAACTCGCGGTTAACGCTTGGCAACTGGACTCTGTAGCTCAGTGGTCAGAGCGCTGCAACGGAATCGCAGGGCCGCAGGTTCAATTCCTGTCGGAGGACTTAGAGGTGCATTTTTCGCAGCCGTTCCCGTTCAGGTCCAAAATATTGTATATATTATTCACTCGAAATATCCACCACCTAAACCTTCTAAGCATTACTACGCTTATAATTAAATTGAAAAGCGAAGTCCCAAAGCCACTTTTTGCCTCAAGTGAATGATCATTCCATAAAATCGCACCACTAGCTATATCTAAAACTTCGCTTCGGTTGAGATAAATCGTTTTCGCTTTTAAATTAGGGAAGCCTCGCATATCGTTTTGGCCCACGAGAAACTTCATGGGGGGAGGGGATGGGGTGGGTGGCGACTGTGACGTTTCTCTGTGAAACAACGTGACAAAAATTGATATTTTTTTAGTGTTGAAATTTGCAATCATCTTGGCAGTGTATTGAAATAAAATAACATCAGACTGTGACATGTTATTAATACGAAGTGGCCGTTACCAAGCAAAAAATGGGCGTAACGAAATGTTCAAAGGAATCATTGTAGATATCTTCAAATCATTCGGCCGTGGTTGGGTAGTAAACATTCAGCCCTTTGCAGGTGAAGTCATAACACATAATGACACACGATTGTTTGGCTTCCTGCATTTTGGGTGGCAAATATAGAGAAGCCATTTTCAAGCATTATTTTTCACTGCTGCAAGGAATGCCCGCCAAGATTTTTTCATTACCTGAATTCAAGCAAACCAGCTTTTTGAGGGTGAGTAATTAATATTCATAATTGTGAGGGTGCGTAAGGGTACTCAGGGGATGAATAAGGGTAATACCATATCTATATCAGATCAGTGACTTTACTCGAGAAAAGCACGATTGCCCTCATTTGTTTATACATGACGGAGTTTAAAAATATTCTGAAGATTGAACGTGTGAGTATTCCTTTCAAGTAGACCGCGCCTCGTATCTACATGAACAAATGCACTTGATTACGACTATAGAAGACAATAAGAATATGAATAATAATAGCAATAACAACTTTATTGGATAACACAAATTACTGGTGTCCCAGTATTTTACTTTGTGGTGCATTATGAAACTCATAAACAATGCCGTGTTTGTATCAACTCTATGTCTTACTTTCGTTCACTTTTACATTTTTGTTACCTCAAAGAATTACAATTAAAAACTAGTTAATTACTGACAAAATGAATTCTAAACCAATTACAATGGTTCAAAAGCAGTGGTGTCTACGATATGTTGAAATATTTTACTGCATTTAGGTTTTAATTAATTGTTTTTTCTTTGATCTCGTTTTGTTTATTTTGAAGCAATTTTAATTCATCAACTCGGATAGAAAATATTACTGTCATTTCATTTTATTGACATTTGCCGTCACATTTCTGTAAATTGTTTTAATTTAGGTAGCCTCGGAATTTGGAGAAGTCAATTTGCTCAAAAAAGGATTTGTGACAAATAGACTTATAAACAAAACTTATATATTTCGAATTTTCCAGCACGAAATGCCAAGCGATGAAAAATACAAAAATTGAACGAATAAAGGCCTGGTTTTAATTGAAAAAACAATTTCGGTCAGTATAAGATAACTCCGTTTTAAGTCAATATACCACAACAATCTACAACACTTGATTTCGTGTTCAATATTTCTTGTTGATTTTCATTTTTTTTCTTTGCTGCATTTTTGAAGAACAAACGAGAGATGCACACCAGTCGATAAGTTCGTTGTTGATATATTATAGGAGCAATAGCCGAGGGATCTGTGTTTTTCATATATCAATATAGTGTCCATATTGTCAACGTTGCAACTTTTAGACTTCGAAATTATATTCTTCATAGGTCCACAAAATCTTCTTTTCTGTATGTATTTTAGATTCAGATAACGTAAATATTTCTTTCTTTGTTGGTTTGGTTTATTCTTCGTTGTATATGGATTTTGCCGAGATTTTATCATTTCGATGTGATCGTTGTTTGACATGAGATGTTTTCCAATGTCCAAATATGAAGTTTTTTTTATTCTGGATTATTTCCTGTTGATTTGCTTTATAAGGTCCCGTTGACCATATCTGTTACCCCGTTGACGCTGATACGACATCATATGGCAGAACCTTTGTAATTGCTGAATATATATGGTGAATATATTCATAACTCTTGAAATACCAATACTGACAGTCCTGTTGATGTTAATGGCTCTTTCGCAGTTTATATCGTAATTCTTGTTGTAATCTTTCAAACACATCCGATGTTTTGAAAAAACTTCTCGCAATTGTTCACAGTTCACGATTACCGTTAGTTCACATGTCAATACTCGTTTAACTTCAGGTAAGCAAATGCAGTAAGCCGCACTTCACTTCGCAAAACGCTGAATAACCAACTGCAGTTTTTTCCAATCTTCAGTTTGTAAACTTATGGTAGTCTTATAAATCGGAACGTGTTTCTGCTTATGACTCTGGCACTGGACTTTCTTTATGTGGAAGCAAATTTTCTGCGTTTCCATCATACTATATATATACATTGCAAACAAACGATTGTCTTGAGTCGACTAGAGCACACACTTGAAAAGGACGGGTTACTCAAGACTTGGTACAAACTGGATGATGGTTCTGATTGAACGAACGATGTTACAAGTATGTCATTCTTAGAATATCTTCATTTCCAAGATTTTATTGATCACATTAAGTGTTTCGTAGAATGTTGTAATATGACAAACGACAAAAACATGTTTTAACACAAGCTGAATGATATAATTCATAGCCTGGCAGTTTTGCTGGAATTGCTAAAGTATTTGAAATTAAGCCTAAAAATCCTTTAAAAAAGTTTTTGTTTGAGAAAACATTTGGGGAAAGAAATGTGACAGTAAACTCCATGGTTGCATGATTAATTGAAAGAGAAACAATTACACTTTTATGGAAATGCAGCACGACTTTCAACATACCATCGGACCACTGATTCTATTATTCTTTCTAATGACATCTGCTGGTTCACTTTTGCAAACGTTCAAATTGTAATGTTTCATACGTAGCCTACGTCTATGACTATAACTATATATGATATATTATATAGTTGATACACAAAAGTAATACATTGATTATATAAGTGCATGTGATATATATTGTAGTGATATATATTGTAGTACATAAATAGTAGTACATATAAAGATTATAGTAATAACGGTATTATGATAGGATTGATAATATTTGTGCAAGTATGGTTACATTAGTTTAAGTATTATTCAGTAATTTGTCAGAACATAGGTTTGGTAAGATTCTTATTAAATCTAGCATTAATCTAGATTTAGTGAATTTTGAACTTTAGGTTTTTACCTTATTTATATATATTGTAACTATGTTATAACTATGTTAGTATGTAATTATCTTCGAAAAGCCTCTTTTGGGGAAAGATAATAAATTATGTATGTATGAAATGTTTAAACATGTTTAGAGATAACTAGAGTTTAGGATTACTAGGATAACTATAAATTTAAAGATTACTTTATTAGTAGGATTTTATAAATTTTAATGGATACAGAAGCGCTAGATAGTACATTTAAAGAGTACCGAATATTGTTGATTATTTCACCTATGGTAGGTCAGCTAGTTACAACTAAATGTTAAAGATTTTCATGGATCGATATTTCGAGTATTGGAAGGATATTGATCTATCAGTACATACTATTTGTACTTTGTAAGTCAAAGTTTCAATCCCATTTAAGCATAAATCTTCATTGGCTTTGCTTGGTTGTGTCTTTCACAGTTCCAAAACACGTTTATTATATCACTATAGTTACCTACTTTCAAACTGTAAACAAATACATATGCTCACGACGTAGTGTCGGACAACTTATAAAGTTTTATAAAATGCAGAAGATAGAATACTCCCCTCCCTCGCGCGCACACACACACACACACACACACACACACACACACACACACTTAACTACAAAAAAACTTTCTCTTGATATTTATGCGAAGGTATTATTATTACGTATATTTACAGGGTGTATTCCTGTCGAAGTTGTTCGCTTACGTCGCTAAACGAACGAATCCGCCAGAGGAAAGGGATGTCTGCTTTCTTGGCGTCATGATGTTCTGCCAACTCTTTGGAGAAGGTTGCCATGAACCACTGCCAATACTTGGATACCTTGAATGATGGACCTGGAGGGATTAACCAGGATTTATAATAACCATTGACCGACTGATAATCTTTGTACGGATATGTGTTTTTCCAGATGTATCCGGGTTTCGAAACTTCCCATTGCCAGCGACGCTCTTTGTGCAGATATTGGTAACTAAATTTCGTGTGACTAGGTTTTTGTAACCAATTATTCCCTATGGACGATGAAACAATGTAGAGTGACTACCTGGATGATTTTGAACGGTTCGGTCACACAAAGCCTTGCAGAATGGGCAAACACATTGACAACCAAAAATTTGGTTAAACAAACTATCAAGCGGCGATGGATTCCATTTTCGAATAGTTGCACGATCTAGCCCAAGCTTGATCAATGATTCTACAAAATGAGTTACATTTTCACGAACTTTATAGCAATTTTAGAGATAAATACTAAAACAAAACTTGAACTAAAGCAAAATCAACAACAACAAGACTAACTTATTACAACTTTAGAAACTAAAACTAAAACTAAAATATTTATAACTGGGAACTGGGACTAAAGATTTTTCAGATTATTTCTTATGTAGGAATGAATTATTTTGAAATTTTCGAGATGACGTACTTCGGAAATATCAACGATCGCAAACTGCTCGCCTTCAATTTCCATTAATTTTGTTCCAAATAAAATTTCAGGATGATTCAAACTTGAACTTAGAATTTCACGAGCATTAAAACACAGTTCCTCTAAATTTGAACCATAGAAAACTCAAACTAGACCTAAGCTACAGTTGTTGGCTTAAACTAGAACTTAAACAAAACAAACACAAACAGGCGTTCACTGGAACTAAAAACTAAATGAATTTCTCTGTCAACTAGACCTACTAAAATGAAATTCCTGTTGCAAACTAAGAAAACTAAAACTAAATTCAAATCAACCATACTAAAACTAAACTAAAACTAAATTCAAATCAATTATACTAAACAACAATACTCTGTTTGTTGGCAGTTCGTCTTGCAAACTAAACTTTCCTTTCTTTCTCTTCGACTTCGTCTTTGAGAAGTGTTCGTCTTTCCCTTTTCCCATTTTCTTGCAAACATTTTCGAAATATGTTTCTAACCTTGGTCGCAGGGTTCTTTCCAGCTCTCCTCTAATGTCTCGTTCTTGGATATAACGTTCTTCCATTTCTTCAAAAATTTCGTAAGCGTTGGCAAAAGTATAGAGCAAGATATCACATTTCAAAGATTTACGGAATTTAAAGACAGATGTCTCTGTTTCTTTTTCTATGGTGGTGATCACCTTGTGGTACATTTGTATGAGGTCATTGCGTGTACATCTAGCTCCTGATTTTGATGTATTTTTCGCAAAATCAAGTGCCTGGCGTTCTGCAATTTTGCTGATTCTTCTAGCGTCAAGGAGACATTGTTTTTTTATTTGTCCCGTAACTTTATCGATCAACGTGTCAAAATAGCTCATGTTATATGTAAGATGATCAACATCAATCATTGGAGCACTTTCCTTAAAGTTTGAAATGATATGGTTTTGTTGTGTTAATTTCTCTCCCATTTCCACACTTAGAACGGGTTCTGTGTTGCAAAGAACATTCACCATTTCGTTGTTGACGTTGGTTTTACTTTCCTGACATTCAGGAACGCATACAATCCATTCTTGCCATTCTTGTTCGAATGCCGCCTTGCTTTTCTCCGCATCTTCAATATCATGAGTTGAAGTTATAAACTTCTTAGCTTTTTCGAGGAGCTCCTTTTCATAGATTAGTTTTTTCCCTTCAACATCTTGTAGTTTTTGCAAATAATAGAAGGTTGCTAAGCAATTTTTCTTTACCACCAACACTTGAATTTCTTTCTGTTCTTTAATTCTATTCATCACGTTTTCTCTCCACTGTTCAAGGGTTGCCTTATCTTCATTGGTTTCAAAGAAGTCTTTCATTGCTTTTTCCATTTTCTTCCCAAGTTCTTCTGCTTCATCACGTATCTTTCTTTCACTCTCCTCCCATTTTTTCTTACGTTCATTTCGTGTTGAGCATCTTTTCAGAACTACCTCAATTTTTACTTGAAGCTCGGCCATTCCTATCACCATCAAATTCACGGATTCCTCGAAATATTTTCGATCTAAAGAGGTATGGGCTCTGACTTCGATCGTATTACGGAAACTAAATATGAAATTTTCCTTCAGCATGGCTTCCCAGAGGTTGGTGACCCTCTCTCGAAACTGACAGACAGAATATTGAAATATTTTTTCTGAACACATCAAGGTAATGATGTTTTCTTTTAATTGTTGAACATCTCGTCCATAATTCGGGTTCACTGGGGCCATTGGTGGGCTTCCTTTCAGAAGGCTTGGTATATAAAACACGTCTTCCTTTTCATTGAATGAAATGATATCATTTAATTTTTTAAATTTGTCTTCACAATTTTCTTGAATAGCAGCAAGCTTGACCATTTTATCGAGATCCTGTTTGAGGTTAGAACGGTCGACGGCCAATGTATCTGTCGCACCGGTAGCTGCAACATTTTGGTGAACAATTTTGCAAGTTTTCTTTTCGTTGACAAGCTTCATTTTCAAGAAAGCATGCACAGCTATTTCCAAGAATTCTTTCATTTCATTATGATTTTCACCAAAGATATTCACTATGGTTACATCGGCCACACCAATTGCAAAAGTTGCCAGCTCATTGTCGTGCTCTCGTAACTTCGGATCTGCGGATCCTCTAAGACCTTCAGTATCAATGATCAAAACATAATCAAATTTTGACGCAGACTTAAGGGAATCACTAACAGGAATAAGACTAGCAAAAGCGCCGCGAGTACACCTACCTGCACTAACTGGAAATTCTAGACCAAACATTGTGTTTAACATTGTCGACTTACCTGAACTTTGAATTCCTAGCACAGAAATTACAAATAGTTTGGCATTGTTCGTTTTATCCTGTAGACTACTATATACAGCATTAAACCATCGCAGTGGAATATACGAGGAATCGCCATCTAGTAGCTCGAGAGGCTGCCCTGAAAGCAGCATTTCTGCTGCAGCACCTGCATAGTCGTATTTGCTTTCTTTAAGTTGGTATAGCTGCGCAAGTTCTCTGATTATGTGTTCTAAACCGAACGAGTATTTTGAGATTGATTCTTCCAACTGTTTTAAATCTTTCTCTTCACGCAATCGTGTGTCCAACTTTTGGGGAGTTTCCTGTCTTCTTTTCTGACGTTTGGACAAAGCGACGCGATATTCTTGATGCCATCTTGTCATGAACTGCAGAAACATCTTATCCAACTGATGCTTTAACTTATTCAAGGCGTAATTTCGTTCAGTTTCATCCATCATTGCAATACAATTAAGATAGCGAAGAATTCTTTCGTCCAGTTGCGCAAAGGATTCTTTTTGAGCCTCCTTTTCTGCTTCGATATCTTTATAAATATCGTCATCAGGACGTTTTGGAATATTTTTCTCGCGTTCCAAGGCCGCCAATACTGGGACGTGCGTTTGCAGCTTCATAAGATTTTTGGCTTCTTCGATCCCCATTTCTAGCCAACTGTCTACGCTTTTTTCCAAGCTGAAATGTAGTTGATCGTCATCAAGGTGAATGCCATGTTCATTTGCACATGATACAATCTCCACTAGAGGCTTTGCCTTCACTTTCTCTATATTCTTCTGAATATTTTCTCGTACACTCAGCAGAAACCTATCTTCATTGCGTTTGTTGGCTCTTATTATCGAAGACAACTTTCCATGGTATTTACTATTTAAATCGTTGAAATATTCCTTTGTTTTTGTTTGTGTCTTTTCGTTGAGAATAAGGACGACTTTTGCTTTACTATGCGTTGTTTCTTCCAAAATTTTCTTCATTTTTTTATCTGGATATTCCGAGGGTAGTAAGATACATAACACGGATGAGATCTTCGAGAGGATATCTCGCTGCTTCTTGAAATCTCTAGCATCTCCTCGAAGATTTGCAAAACAAATTTCATTTTGTAATGTTTGTTTTCCACTCCCGTCAGGAAGATACCAGCTCAATTCAACTAATCCATCAACTATTTTTCTGTCAAAGTGCCCACCTTTGCGGTCTTTGTGGAAAAAGAAGTCATGATAACATTCTCCATCACTCATAATTTTGTTCATCAAGGATGATTTCGACATTGTAGTCTTGCCAATGCGAATGAAAGAAACCACCGGAAAGGGATGTTCCGTCGCAAACACTTGTTGTGCGCTTTCGGACGCACCTTTCCAAGATTTCGAGATGCTTTCTAAAGCCGAGAGCAAAATTGTGAAGTTTTCAAAAGGCGCCTCAGGGTCTGGCAAAAAAAACGGAACACTAAGTTGACACGCAGACAATTTCAAGGCAAGATAACGTCGTAGATAATCATCGGAGCAGTGAAAAATACCTAGCAATGCATCCATCGGGTTGACTCCTTCTTCATCTTCATCTTCGCTTTCATCAGAATCATCATTACCTTTAGTTCTATTCTTATTTGAAGTTAAAGGTTTTAATTTTAATTCAAATTCTCGTGCATGAAAATTAGCTATCATTAATGTTTTAAAAAGATAATCAGGTATTTGATCAGGGGACGTTAATTCTTTATCGGTTAGTGTATGGTTATCGACTGTTCGTGCTGTTTTTAAAGTAAACTTTGAATTAGGTTTTAAATTTAAATCAGTCCAGAATTTTGACAGTGCGGTTCTAGTGCTTGAGTTTTTATCCTGTGCGTTTGTGATCTCGGCTGTAGTAGGTGTCGTTAAGGCTTCTGAGGATTGGTCTTTATGCTCTGGTTCATCCATCCCTCTTTTTGAATCCGGAAAGAAATGCTTCGAAAGACACTCTCTACCAGGAAGGTTTATGGTTTGTACTACGTTCAGGAAACAAAAAATGAAACTTAGATGTTTTGTTTTAAGTAAGAAAACACCTCGAACCTCCCGTTTTCTAAGTATATAATTGGCCAACAAACTTTTTAAGCACATGAAGATTTCAAATTACTTTAGATATATCCTGTTAATGATTATGCATGTGGAGAAATTTCGATATCTCCGACAGAGTTTACATTACAACAGAAATATTAAAGAAAATAAACTTTACAGAATTGTTTCCATGTTGAGATATTTTAACGTCAAGAATTGGAAGAAACAGGTTTTAATGTGGTCCAAACTTTTTGAAATTATAATTTAGCTCTTATAATACTTATCAAAAATACCCCATTAACAATTCTTCTCTAAAATCAAACAAACTGGTTCTAGTTATTTTCGTTAAGAAATGCTACATACGACTTGGTTTTCATCTTAACTTCTGCATCTGGGACAAGAAACGGGCCTATAATTTGATCATTAATGATTCCTGCATGCCCTATGATATGGTCTTCCATTTCCTTGCATGCTGTCGCTTGATATTGTAATGTAAATGCTGTCCGAGATATCGATTTTATTAATATTAAGAATGCGTATATGATATATTATAGAGAATGCAAGAAAGTTAAAAAATATTATTAAAGGAAGAATCGCATGCCTTGTTGGACGACTTCTTCACGAGGCATGACTATATGATGCATGATTCTCTAAATAAAGTTATCCTGTGCCACTATCTCCGTTACTTTGAAGAAGATTAAAGAATGTGCCAAAAGTTTCGAGCAAAGACCCTTTGTCAGGATGTGAGTCATGCGACTATTCTAATTTTAAAACTAAGTAACGATATTTTAGCTCATACCATTCTCTGAATCATCATTTGTTTTCTCATCAGGTTCTTTAGCATGACCATAATTCCTAGAATCGCCACACTCCGGTGAATTCTTGGGAGTTTTTAATTTCTCATAATTTAAATCAGTTTCGTCAACGAGTTGTTCTTTAGTAGGTTGTATTTCATCTTTAGCAGTAATTGGATCTTGCTGTTGATCTCCATTCTCTGTTTCCATGCTAATGTAAAATAATTTTTGAAATAGAATCAACATTTTGTTCAGGAGTATATATTTTAATTTCGTGTTGTGTTCGATGTGGTTTCTAAGTGCATAAGCCCAAACAATACCACTGCCAAGTTAGTACGGCGGGGCAAATGGGTATCTTAGGAATTTGGAAACGGGGTTTTAAACAACGATGTTGATGAAATACGACTTCTTGAACCACAAATAAGTAGGTATTGAAAATTGCATAAGGGCAACCTTATATGAACTTTATCCATTTTGGTAAGGATAGAATTTCGAAATTTACTCACAATATCATGTGGTCATCGTTATTTTGTTTCAAAACTCGTGATTATTGAATGATTGAAGCTATGAGGACTCAATCAAAACATGCTATTCAGGTCACCGGTCACCACATATTGATGTCATCATAGGTAGCCAAGAAGCAGTTTGTAAAGTGAAATTACCCCTTCAATAGTCAAATACGTAACTATCCAACATCAACTTAAGTTGATTTTCAAGCGTGGCTAAAAGCAGCCCACTTGTTTATATCGTCAAATATACTTTTTCTGAGGATATGCATGCTACAGAAAGCATTGCACTGCACAAATCTGGTTTCTGAAAATATAGCACATCATGCAAAGAAGGTATTCCGAAAATGTAACAAGAGAAACTACCCTGAAATAAACTTTTTAAATTTCCATTCGTGCGAATTTTTCACGGAGAAAAGACCATAGTGCACACATGCATGTATAAGCTTTTCTCAAACTAACGTTTTTTGGGCAGTTGGTTTCAGCGTTGTTATTTATTGCCGGTATAAGACGACTTAAGCAATATGTTGCTATATATATGGTCCCCATATAGTGGCATTTTCAGCATCTTGAAGACAATAGACCAGTTTGTATTGTCGACTTCGCATCCAAATGACGCGTTCTGCGTCAGGATAAAATGGCAGTTGAATCACAACATAGAAGACTAAGAAGACTGGAAGATTTAAAATATGTGTAACAAATTATTCCATTGTTCAATCAATGCGACTGAAGTGCAATGTGATTTGAATATAAAAAAAAAGCTCGAAGAACAATCGGTTTTTCACACCGTTGACTCACTTCAAATTACAAAAAGATATTCCTTTATTTTTAAGTGTGCCTTTCTTTACTTGGCTATACACAGCAGACAGTATGCTAGTATAAAAAATATTTAATGGCAGTTCTATTAATTTATGGCTATATGGGAAACACGAATGAATGACTGAACAGTTGAATATTTTAATATGCATGTACATTTCAATTCTGCCGCCAGTCTCAAATACATGCGCCCAACGAACTGGCTTTTTATAGCATTTTTGGTAAATAGGTGATCATTTATCGCATTAAAAACCAATGCAAAGCACTTAAAACGAATCAAGAAACAAAATTTACATTTCAAAACAATCACACGCCAAGGCTGACTGGGCCAACATTTTCAACATGGGAACCAAGGTTCTCCCGAGCTGCCTATAAATATTTTTATACCCGAGCCAACGGCGCGAAGCGCCGTTCCGGGCGATAGCCCGGGGCGAGGGTACTAATTCCGCTCGGCTATTTATTACACCCGGGGAAAAAGGAAAACTATGCGAAACCAAAGTTCCTGGCGTGTGGCTATGTTTCATCACAGTGGTTTCATGGGTGTCATGGGTGAACGTTTTCGCGAATTTCGCGAACTTTTCGTGGACATCGCGTGGGCTGTTATTGTCAGGAGCGGAATGAGCGAATATTTTATAAACATGAGAAATTCTGAATATTTAAAAATCGCTTTAATAGGGACTTTATAAAGAGGAGCTGTGGGGCAAATTTTATCGCTTTTGCTTTATATAAAAGGATAAGAAGAGTATATGAGCGAAAATATAAGGCGAGTTTGTTATAATTGTTGATGTATGTGTTCATGGCATATTATCATTGTTGTTTTAAAAACTGTTGCTTTATATAAATAGTCAGTCTCGTTTAATTCCAGTTTAATTTAAGTATCCTATATTTTATGTTACAAAAACCTATAAATTAAAAGGAAAGCGGCCAGCGCCTACGAGAGAATTGTATACTTTCAACCGCGTGATTTCATTTCAATAAGGAATGTATATGTAAATGCAGTTTTGTTTTATGAACTTTACGAAACGTTTTATATATATTGAACGCAAGGTTGAATTTTTCAATTTTACATTAAAATAAATATTAGAATGCGTAATAACATACCTACATGATATATTTCAGTATTCTATTGTGGCATGTTGTAAAACATGGACTGGACTATGGATTGGACTGGACTTGTAAACTATTCACAATACTCGAAAACAAAGCACGAAAGCAAAATACCACAGATTACCTGCATAATGCACTTAAATGGAGCGTATAGTCCTTAGGGGGGCCTGGTAGCTATAAATAAGGTCATTCTCACTGCATTCACCCCATCAAATTTGATCAAGCGCCCAGGGAGATAGCGGGGCTCTTTTTTTTTGTGTCTCACGAATTTTCACTGAGCAAACAATAAGCTATAGCGATGGCCGATGCACCACAGATGCCAGAAGACCCTGCTGCTGCTGCTGCAGAAGACCATCTGGCACCCGCAATGGCAGAACAGGTACAGGCGCCGATACCTGTGCAAGAAGCAAACGATTTAGAGGTATAAATATATTTGTAAAGTTGAACTATCGTAGATATAAATCATCGTATTCCATAGAGTATAGTTGTTTGCATGCTTTTGTATACCATTTGGGTTTCGGAACGTTTACTTTATGGTGTATCTCTAGCGAGTGCCTTAATCTGGCTGTCTACAATGCATCAGTAAACTGTAGTTACATTCGCGATCTGGTTTCGGCTCCTTCTTGAATTGTGTATTACAATAACAGTTCGAATTTTTAGGACTGTATACTAAACGTATGGTATAAATTGTTTCATGGTTAAACAATTTGTTAAAATCAATATCCACCTGAGTCTAGTTGGTCTATAATGGCCGTCATCGTCGTTCTCAGTTATTTGCGCCCGCGATAACGTTGCTAACTAGGTATCATGGTTCTCGATTCGTTCACAGACACAGTTCTCGATAGCCTTTCCTTTTGTCTTGTGTTCAACATTTTATCAGATCTTCCAAACTGCTATACGCTTTTACTCGTACTATAAAATGATTTATTTCCGTGTGAACCATTATTTTATCAATGGTTTAAATAAAAAGGGTTGAAATTGTATTCTCAGTATATTAATATGCTTGCACTATGATTACATGTTGATCATTATTTTGATTATTCTCATAGCCATAGGCTATTTAAATGAACCCTGTCGAGGTTTTATAACGTTTATTGGCCATTGTGTTGAGCTCAGAAGTTTAAAGTTAATTTTATGCTGTTTATGTTCACATCGCAGTGACATGATTTCTTTGGCGGTAGACCATTGAATGATCGCTATCGAGCATGTTCCATTTAAGCTCGATAATCTCACGCATTTACCACGGTATGTTCCCAAGGACACTTATCAAACTGTTTTGGATGATAAGTCGGGTTACGATCACATTTTATTATCAGAGGACAGTAGAACATATTTTGGTATCCAATGGGGGGGTTGGTATTTTGTTTATAATACCCTTCGGCTGGAGGCTATCGCCCTTTCTTTATCAATCGACCGGTCTCCTAGCAACTAATTTTTTTTTCGTTCTATTGGGATCCCATGTTCCCTTTATATTGACGATCGCCATAATGGACAATTACAAGTAGACTTGCATTCCGGCGCATATTCTCAGTTGAAAACGTTGGATGAACGAAATTTAGCCGCGGGCCGTTCAGCAATTTTTATTGTCGCATATTATTTGGTATTATTGGGCTACTTCCTTGGTTTAGCGAAATCCATATTGATACCCGTTAAAGTTGTCCCGTACTTGGGTTTTCTTTCGGATTCAGCAATGCAAGTCTTCCACCTTATTCCCGCTAAAAAAGAGAAGTTCCTTAAGCTCCTGCGTCAAATAGTGGGCAATCAACTCTTTCAATTCCGTTAAGACACTCCAAAGGCTTGCGGGAAAGTGTGTTTCCTTTTCCTTGGCCGTTCCAGGAGCAGTTCTTTTTACCAGAGAAATAAACAATGCTATTTCGAAAGGATTGCGTTCGCATCGACGTGTTAAAATCGACCCCAAACTCCGCGACGAACTCAACCATTGGTTCTTTCTCGAAACATGGGACGATCCTCTTCCGTGGCGAGATGAACGTCATGTGCGGATATCGCTTGCAACAGACGCCTCCGGCTCCGGATGGGGAGCCTCAGTGCATCTACAGCAGACAATCACCACATCTGACTATTGGAGTACCGAAGAGCGTGCATATGACATTGCTACCAAGGAGGCTTTAGCACCAGATAATGTATTCTATGTATCAGTGTTTTCAATAATTATTGTAATAGCAGGCTAAATTTCAAGAATAGGCGTCTGTGCTCAAATTTCCACACGAAAGACGAATAACGATTTTGCAAATAAACAAAGAAATAGGCGGCTGTGAAAGGCCTAATAGGCGGCGGTAAACCGCCGGTAACCGCCTCTTATTGAAAACACTGCTGTATGCAATGAATAATTATTTTGATTTATGTATTCTCTGTTTTTTATTTCGTCTTACGTCTAGTACCTGCCCGCGATAGCTAAACTCTTCGTCCTCTCGGTGAGGTGTCCGACCTGTAGCCACGCCAATGATAGTGATTTTTTGTTCTGCCAACGTTGTGGTCATAGGCGAAAATCAGCGGTTCCTCGTGTCTCAGCTCCTATGAATCCCCAGAAATTGCAATGTATTGACGAACGATTGCGACAGTTGTCATTATTCTCCCAGGCTACCAGCTATTCGAAGCAGACAGATTCCCTTCAAAAAGAGCTAGAAACGTTCATGGATGTTCTTCCGGGTTCCCCCAGTCTGTCTAATGTTACCCCGAAAGAGAACGCTTGCCGATGTCATTGCAGGCCGTAAGGGAACACTTGCCGACGTTACTCCAGGGCGAAAGGGAACACTTGACGATGACGCCATTGTAGGCTGAAATGGAACACTTGACGATGACGCCATTGTAGGCTGAAATGGAACACTTGACGATGACGCCATTGTAGGCTGAAAGGAAACGCTTGACGATGACGCCATTGTAGGCAGAAATGGAACACTTGACGATGACGCCATTGTAGGCTGAAAGGAAACGCTTGACGGTGCCATTGAAGGCCGAAAGGGACTACTTGCCGAGTTTTACAAGTCCATGTTTTACAAGTCCATGTTTTACAAGTCCACGTTTTACAAGTCCATGTTTTACAAGTCCATGTTTTACAAGTCCATGTTTTACAAGTCCAGTCCAATCCATAGTCCAGTCCATGTTTTACAACATGCCTTCTATTGTTAAAACCATTAATATTTTAACTACATTGCCGGTTTTGTAGTGTAATTTGTACGCTAAAAAAGTAAAAACTGTAAAAGAAATTTTCTTACTGATCGTGACCACTGATCTGACTGAATATAGGTAAAAAGTGAAGCCGGAAGTCAAGCGGCCGATCAGTGCCGCCACCCGATTCTGAGGCCCTACTTTATTATAGATAATACTAGAAATACATGCATGCAGAATCCCCTCGCGCCCATTCGAACCACACAATTTATTCCCCCAAAAGTTATTGTAACATGAAGTACTGAGTCGATCACTGTAACCATGGTAACACGCAACACTGTATATTTCTATATTTTGTACAAAATGGTAAAATATTGATAAGATTTGTTAATTTTAACTATAAAATTATCAATTGCCCAACTATATAAAGTAGGTATGTTATTACGTACTCTTTTTGCTTTGATTTACTGTAAAATTCAACCTTAGAAGTCTCACAAAACATTTCGAAATTTTCACAAAACTGTTTTTTAACAGTATTTTTCTACTTCTTTTCGCACTTGTTTTTGAGATTTAATATGTTGTTTCTTATTCTATTACGTATTTGAATTAATACTAAAATACCTTTTAAGATTAATCAATGTTGTATTGACCACACAGGATGACATACGCATTTTCAAATCCACAAACTATAATATACTGCATGCCAATACGGCAAAAGCAAGTCTACAAAATAGACACTTACGCGTTTAAAACAATTTAAAACTCGAAAATCTTGTCTTTCTTCGGTCTTTTGACTGCTTTTTCCTCCTGTTCCTCTAAATAATTTTCATTTATCTCGTTTTAGAAACGTTTTAGATACTTTGTTTGTCTGTTTATGTCCCGATTCCCGAGTACAAAACAGTTTTCTCTCGGTCTGAACTCGCGCATGCGCATAACGTAGAAAACCGTCCATTGTATTCCGCTATGTTGTCACATACCCGGGTGTAAATATCCGAGCGGAATTAGTACCCTCGCACGGCGCTTCGCGCCGGCTCGGGGATTACAGAATCCTAGTTTTTTCGCTTTTTTTGCTTTTTAAACGTTTCTGGCCGGGCCAGTTTTACTATCACAAAGATAGAAGCGCACGAGAAGAATTTTGAGCAAACAATTTGGAGTATTATGGCTTTATAACGCCGTGAAACTGGATTTACAAGTTCGAAGGAGTGAACAGCCACATGTTAGCGATGTTTTGTTTATGATATTTCAATTCAAAATCCACTCAAAATATAGAATTACTGCTACTGGACGAAGGCACTCAAGGAATTTGATGAAATGAACCAGCTCAGCTGCAGTATGAACAAAAGCGTGAATGTGGTAAGTTTTTAAAACAGGAATTAGGAACAGTGCTACACTGGTTCAATATTCACGTACTGAAATAAACACATATTAAGTTAATTAAATAACCTAACAAAATTTCCAATATTATTCAACAATCAAATATACTTGAATACTTGATATATAGTAATTGTAACTAATATAGTAGTAATTATATGATTGGTGGTCAAAGAAAGAGAAGTTTTTCTTCAAGTGTTGTGTGGCTTCTTCATTTCTTGTCCTGGGAGTGCAATTTTGTTAACATTTGCATTTGATGAAGTTGTGGATATAATTATCTTAAACTGTTGTGGCATGCATATGATTGTCTGTTTAGTTCCAACCATAACCGTGATTAAGTGATGACAGGAACTGCAAAAGATACATGCTTGGAAACGTTTTGTACAGAATTATAGGGTGTCTGACCGTAGTCCAACTCAAGCATGCTATGTCTCAGGGCCTGTTTATATGATCCCGGCTAGGCGGGACGGGACAGTTGCCGAGATCCCGCTTGCAATATAAACTCTACTGAGTGTTTATATGATCCTGCTTCCATCCCGCCTAGCTGGGATCCTGGCAATCTGTTGTAGGCATTATGAACAATCTAGCTGGGATCCCATATAAGGCTAGGCGGGATGACCTTTCATTGACCTTGCCTTCTGAGCATGCATAGTATGACCTGAAGTACTTAACTGGCTTCATCCCAGCAATGTCTTTGTCCATACAAACACGCCATCCCATCTAGGCAAGTTTCCCGGCTAGGCGGGACGAAAACGTCCTGTCCCGCTTAGGCGGGATCATATAAACAGGCCCTGAGAGATAGCATGCTTGAGTTGGACTACGGTCAGACACCCTATAATTCTGTACAAAACGTTTCCAAGCATGTATCTTTTGCAGTTCCTGTCATCACTTAATCACGGTTATGGTTGGAACTAAACAGACAATCATATGCATGCCACAACAGTTTAAGACAATTATATCCACAACTTCATCAAATGGAAATGTTAACGAAATTGCACTCCCAGGACAAGAAATGAAGAAGCCACACAACACTTGAAGAAAAACTTCTCTTTCTTTGACCACCAATCATATAATTACTACTATATTAGTTACAATTACTATATATCAAGTATTCAAGTATATGTGATTGTTGAATAATATTGGAAATTTTGTTAGGTTATTAACTATTATTTTTTTGCGGTGCGGTATCCAGTTAAATGGTGCGTTTTGATTGGCTAACGAGCGGTCCGGTATCCTGCTATCCGGACCGTTGCGCGAGCAAAACAAAACAAAAGAAGATTTTTAATCTTGTTTCACCGCCCTGCTGTTTTAAACTCTCAAACTATTAAATAGTTTTAAATATTTGAACTTGTTTTGACCACAGTTTTGACATGGTGTAACCGTTAATGAATTCCAAATTTTTGTAACGGAAGTGAGGTGACCTACGCGCCTCATTTGTAAATAATAAAATTTCATAGTACAAATTTGATTTCTTTGACCGCTAAAAATAAAAATGTTATTTAACGGCTTAGCTCGGTCCGGATAGGGGAATACTGTGCCCTCAGTCGTGAAAACGGGCCATTAAATAACATATATATTTGTGTTCATTTCAGTACGTGAATATTGAACCAGTGTAGCACTGTTCCTAATTCCTGTTTTAAAAACTTACCACATTCACGCTTTTGTTCATACTGCAGCTGAGCTGCTTCATTTCATCAAATTCCTTGAGTGCCTTCGTCCAGTAGCAGTAATTCTATATTTTGAGTGGATTTTGAATTGAAATATCATAAACAAAACATCGCGAACATGTGGCTGTTCACTCCTTCGAACTTGTAAATCCAGTTTCACGGCGTTATAAAGCCATAATACTCCAAATCTTTTGCTCAAATTTCTTCTCGTGTGCTTCTATCTTTGTGATAGTAAAACTGGCCCGGCCAGAAACGTTTAAAAGGCAAAAAAAGCGAAAAAACTAGGATTCTGTAATATTATCTATAATAAAGTAGGGCCTCAGAATCGGGTGGCGGCACTGATCGGCCGCTTGACTTCCGGCTTCACTTTTGACAAGAGATGCGTTATCCAGCCTATATTCAGGTCAGTGATCGTGACATCGTGTTGCCATGACTACAGTGCTTCCACAGTTTGAAACAAATTTCCATTGTTTATCCTTGCAAAAATCCTTAAAATTCCTTTATATAATTCCTTTATATTTAAATTTTCTTCCAGTTTTCCTTTGTTTTCCATCCAAACTATTACAGTAATATGACTAAAATTGTCATGGCACATTTGAGATGAACGGAAACACTTAGTATTTACGTCAAGTAATATATTTAAATGGTAATATCCTTTGGAGGAGGGGGGGATTCATTATCGTTTTCCCCGCCAAAATTTTGTCTGAAACCCAGATAACAGACTTGGTCAGTAGGCCACTAATTTACCGAATGCCATTTCCAGTAGTAAAAATTCTGGTGCAACTGCCATATTTTCCAGTTAAGCAACCCTAGCTCTCGCAGCCTCTTTTTACCCCTTCACGATCGCATTCTGACTAAGTCTATTCTGGTTTTGAGCAAATCATCCTTTGCATGCAGATTTTGCAACGAAAAGCTTAGAAATGTTTAGGAACTGTCGTTGTTTAGCTGTGGCGAGGGGTTGCTGCATAAAAATTATTTAATGGCAGTTCTATTAATTTATGGCTATATGGGAAACACGAATGAATGACTGAACAGTTCAATATTTTAATATGCATGTATATTTCAATTCTGTCGCCAGTCTCAAATACATGCGCCCAACGAACTGGCTTTTTCATAGCATTTTTGGTAAATAGGTGATCATTTATGCATTACTATTCAACCTAATTAAAAACCAATGCAAAGCACTTAAAACGAATCAAGAAACAAAATTTACATTTCAAAACAATCACACGCCAAGGCAGGCTGGGCCAACATTTTCAACATGGGAACCAGGGTTCTCCCGAGCTGCCTATAAATACTTTTATACTTTCGCATATAAAGGCGGTAACTATATGTTGTACAAAATAGATCTCTTTTACCTCTGGTTTATGACTGCTGTTGTCTCTTCTACTTCTTCGATATTTTCAATCTCAATCACCAATCGATCTACTTCAATTCCAACCATAAAAAATTCCTTCTCCAAGCGTTCTTTCATTCTTCCAGATCTATAATCTTCTAAAACTTCGAGAAATCTTTCATTCGTAAAACAATGTAGTAGGACATGTAAACATTTTGGTTGAATATCCCGAACTTCTTGGTCCTCTCTTTCGCCACCAAGGCCTCTATTAACAGCACCATCAATTTTTCGCGCTATTAATTTATATCCTGCGTAAATTGCACCCAGTGTGACTGTCGTTACGGACACTGCTATTAATGCCTCTTTTACAACTACTCTGTCAGCGTCGACAGTAATTCTAAAAGCACCACCAGTACCACCAGACCATGTAGCACGGAGTGCCTCCCGGGCCACACCCTGAACGGCTTTTCCAACCTCGGAAACGGATTCTGCCATTAGAAAACTTTCCCTGGATTGACAGACAAAAAAATTAATTAATGCTGCATTAAAGCGCTCCACGCTTATGAAATTTATATTGGGAACTTCAGCCGTAATCATTGGTTCATATTTTGCTTGTACGCATGCGCAGAATATAACATTACTAATAGTGACGTGATACCGACCTCGACACCTCGTACCCAGGGACGTCTAAAAGGTTTTGGTAAATTTCCCGTCGCTAAATAGGTTTTCCTCGGCGCTCATAGTATTACAAACCGATAACACGCGTTACTGGAAATTAGCGAGTAAATATCCCCTTAGCTTTTCCTCCGCAACAATTTGTAAAGGTCGAATGAATTCGAATATATTTATACAAATAATGTGCACATCTTACCACAATTGTATATATGTATTCTAACTATGCAAGGAATGTCTTTGTTAGTCTGAAAAAATGTAGAAAATATTATAAATATATCACATTATGATTAAAGAATACAGGCCATATGTTATGAGGAAATTCTTGCTGTAACTTGCAACGCAATTTCGGACACAGAGCGATGTTAAGTAAAGAGTATATTCGCAGACAAATTGTGAGTAGGGCCGCCCCCGCTAAAAGGGGGGCCCCACGTTATTTTGTAATATAACGGCGTTTATTATTTTAAAATATTTCTTAAAACTCTGCAATATTGTTATTTCTATTCTTATAAAGAATCTTAGTAAAAAGAGACCATTGGCATTGCATTTCTTAGAATCTTAGTAAAATGAGACCATTGGCATTGCATATTAGGGCCATTTATACGGGAGAAAATAAGTCGCGACTTACATAAGACGCGTCTTATATAAGACGCGAACACACTCGTATAAATGATCAAATTCTAGTAAGTCGCGACTTAAATAAGAACAGGGGTTCAGGCTGTTCCACAATAAGTCGTGACTTATTAGAATTTGACCATTTATACGAGTGTGTTCGCGTCTTATGTAAGTCTCGACTTATTTTCTCCCGTATAAATGGCCCTAATATTGAAATTTATAGAACTTGCACTAATATAAAGATGATGTCCATCAATATGATTTTCCCTAAAGACTTCTGCATTTATAGAACTTGCACTATATATTGCACTCTTTATACAAGGAAAGCAGGGTTACACATATAAAGAAAGATTTTTGATATACCAAATCATGCAATCGTCCAACAAATAGATCATCTATTAATACTTACATTTCACATGCTTCGCCTCACCTTGAATAAGTTCAGACGACATATTCGCAGTCAACTTTAATCAAATTGCAAAATCAAAGAACAATCTTTTATAACAGAATGTTAGAGCTATATTTAAAGAAACCGTTAGACTTTGCCAGACGTTAAAACATTTTTCACATTGCCTTCAACGAACATGCACTGTCTCCATCGAAAATTATATTTTTGTCGCAGTGCTGTGCCTGTGTTTATCAGTTTGAAGTCGAATGATAATTTGAATTATTTTCCAAAGAAAGAGCTGAGCCATGACTTTGCTCTTTTGTGGAAAGTGAAAGTTGTTCTGCATAACCAATAGAGTGTCAGTTTCCAGCAGAGAAAACGCAATAATAATCCTAGCTCTGAGTATCAGACCGGACGTTATATTAAGCTGGCCAATATAAAGTAACAATATATATTCAAGTGAACGAAGCAACAATTGCAAAGAGCAATTCTAGACGATCTGTAATCGATTCTAACGCTTTGGTTCAGGCCTATTCCGGAGGGGTCGCCACCCTTGTGGGGGGCTTTATCGAGGATTATTTTGGAAACTAGTTTTAAAGGCTTCGTTGCGCGTCTGAAAACAACGCATAGCCATGTATGTTTCACAATTTCCACTCTGACTCGCAAACTGGGATTATTATTGCCTTTGCTCTGCTGGAAACTGACACTCTATTGGTTATACAGTACAACTTTCACTTTTCACAATAGGGCAAAGTCATGGCTCAGCTCCTTCCTTTGAAAATAATTCAAATTTCCTTTCGGCTCCTAAGAAACACAAACACACGCACAGCGACAGTTATATAACTTTCCGCGCCAATTTAGGGGACAGAGTTCGTTGTTGAAGCTCAGTGTGAAAAATGTTTTAATATCTGACAAATTATGATGAACTTTCAATAAAATTATAAAACTGTGTGTTCTTTGATGTTTTATTTTGATCAAATTTTACTCCGTTTGCCGTTTGACCTTGTTCAATAAAGAAACATGTAAAATGTAGCTAAGTATGTTGTTTATTTATTAGTGAATGTCTGCACGATTTGGTATATTATCAATCTTTCTCTATGACCTAACCCTGCTTTGCTTGTAAGAATTAAACTATATATTACTAACCCATGCAGTACAGACGAGCAAGAATAACATACTTGTCATACCGTTCGTTTAATCAGAAACACCAACCAGTTTGGACCAAGTCTTGAGGAACCCATTCTTTTTAAGTGCATGCTTTAATCGAGTCAAGACGACCGTTTAGAATCACAGAAATCTTAAAGTGGAGTGCCAAGACAGAAATAGACTCCTATTTTAGAATATATAAGTCGAAAAAAGACCTGTGGAAAACGTGAAAAAGAACGACAGTGTTTTAAAAAATACGTATTCAGCCTTTCGTGATAAAACAATGAGGTACAGCTAATGGCATTTGCCTATCTGAAGTATTGCATTGACATTTGAACTAACGGTAATCGTGGACTGAAATTGTACCTTGAGAAGCTTTTCCAAAAGATCAACTGGGTGTTTGAAAGTAAAATATGAACATATATCCTACTGTATAGTACTGTACATATTTGGTATTTCACAAGCTGTATGAACATGGTATCCTGAATGTAACTATATATTCATTGCATTACAAAGACTATATCGTATCAGCGTCCGAAAATAGTACAGATATGAACAAGGGGAAGTGATGAAGTAGATCAAGAGGAAATATTCGATAGTAAAAATGAACTTCATATTTAGACATATAGGACATTGGAAAACTATAACAAACAATGATCACATTGAGATAATATAATCTTGGCAAAATCCTTATACAATGAACATAAAGCATACCAACAAAGAAGGGAAAGTGAACGTTATCTTCAACCTATACAATACATACAGAAATGAAGGTTTGTGGACCTATGAAGAACATAGTTTCGAAGTCTAAAAGTTGCAACATTGACAATGTGGCCACTATATTATTGATATGTGAAAAAAGTACATATCCCTCGCCTATTGCTGTGGTATATTAACAACGAACTCGCCGACTGGCGTGGGTCTTTCGTTTGTATATTCTCGGCCAAAAATAGAGGTCAAAAGAAAAGAATAAAAAATTGTCAAAATATGAATATGAAACAGTGTTGTATAGTGTTGTGGTATATTGACTTGAAATGGAGTTGTCTGCCCGCCAATGTTTTTCAATAAATAATCAGGCCGTTCAATTTTTGCATTTAATTTCATTGCTTCCAGTCTGTGCTGGAAAAGTTTAAGTGGAGTAAATTGATGTCCCACTTTCGGCGAGGTTGCCTAAATTTAACACAATTATACAGCAATAATGTGATGGCAAATGTCAATGACAATTCTATAGGGGGGGGGTGTACTTATTATCCTTACTTGCAGCTGAGAGCTAAGCTGAATTGCGAAGGACACAGCTCAACGTGACCGAGTCGAAGGCTTTCTAGGCGCATATGGCAGTCACCTTTTACTCGATCGCCATCACGGAACACAGCTACGGTGGAAGGGCCAGTTAGGGGTTAAACCCAACCCACCCTGTCAACATTCCCTGTGGGAGGAAACCGGAGTACCCGGAGAAAACCCACGACTTTCGGCAGAGCGTTGACTAAACTCTTTTCACATAGCTATCAATATCAGAGGTGAAAGGCGCGTGCTCTGACGATTGCGATTTATTTTTTATCCGAGTTTATGCAGCAATTTCGATGCAAAAAATGAAACGCGACGTTCTAAAGTAGATATTATAAATGAATTTAAAAAATAGATTATAAAAAATATATTTCAACATATCGTAGACACCACTGCTTTTAAACCATTGTAATTGATATAAGTATTCATTTTCTCAGCAACTTTTTAACTACGTGTAATCCTTTGAGTAAAGACAAATGTAAAAGTGAACAAATGTAAGAAATAAACTTAATTTATATGTACATTGCAATGTCAGAATGACTTTCATACTGTTATTATCCTGTATTGTCATAATCAATAGCTGTCATAAAAATGTATGTGTCTTGACTATAGTATACTTTATTCTTTAAAACTATAAAACATTGTCAAGGAGAATCGCTTTGTCAGCTTCATACTAATCATTGGCGAACCTTGCAGCTGCTTAAAACGTGGTAAGGACATGCAGATGCCTTTCACCTCTAGCTCGCGGTTCATCGCGAAGCGGACTAAGGGAGAATTATTTCTGTGTTCATATACGACTGTTTTCATCTCATCTTTAATATCCCGTTTTGGTGGGGCGAAATCAGTACGAAAACATGGCGCGCCTGCGAAGTATCTTTTATTGTGATTCAAAATCGGCAAAAATGTCCATCACGAAGCATTCATATATAATTCGCTTGAAACGTCGAGGTTCTTGTTATAATTTTCAGGTAGTTTGATCTTACAAACACTCAAATGTATCGTTTATCGCTACCTAAACTGAAACCACGCATTCAAAGGGCCCTCGCTCGAAACGTGCTCAACCTCTCTCGCATGTCAACACAATCGTCATACAATCTCCAAAATACGTTTTGCCTTCGCCTGGCAACAAAAACATCATTAGGTATGTAAACAAAATGGGTATCCGGTCATGATACTCCATCCAAGCACTTTCCTTAATGATAAGTATTTATATCAGATCCACGCTCTCTCTTATTGAATACCTAGTTCGCGATTAATTGCGACGTGTCAGCGCGCGCGCACAAAGCTGTCATCAAGGGCCGAGTGAGTGCGCTTTTGGCAGCCAATCAACACGAATCTCAATCAACAACGCTCGCTAAGTGTTCCGCAATGAGGTTGGCCAATAAGCAATAAGCATGACAGACCATTAACTCCTTCAAAGACGCAACAATTTCAAGTTTGAACCTCAAGTGACAGAGGAATCAAACATACACCACTTTGAACCTGGTGACTCTCATTCAAACGTGTGGCTCACATCGCAACGACATCGGAGAGCTGTATATATCTGAACATCCGTATCAAAGAGTATATTAAATCTTCCAGCTATGAGCTTGGAAAGCGCACAAGCTCATGAACGAAGCCAGCGGCTTACGTCGTTTTTGATTAAAGATATCCTAGCTTCTAATGAAGAAGAGAGCACTTCTAGAACTACACTTTACGAAGATTCCTTGTCCTCAGAGAGCTCTCACTCAAGTCCTATGACAGAGAGCGAACACGGTTCACCAAAACTGTTTTCGTATCCTGATTCCTGCACTGGACTTGATCAAACAAGCACAGGGCGAGAAGAGAATCGACTGCACGGAGACAGGTCTGAAACGAAATCTGAACAGAATCATACAAGAGCTCGATTTGAGCAATACGTTTCTACTGGTAAGTTTATAATTACTTGTACAGGTTTCATGCAATAGTTTTTGGTTTGGGTAAAGTAAAGTTCCAAAATATTTTGCAAACGAATTATAACGTATTTCCAACTTGCCCTGCGATGATTGCGATCTTGGCAAAACCTGCACAACCTCGGTAATGTACAAATTGTAGTGGCTTCTACTTCGATTTTGGTTCAAGTGCTTTTATAATTTTATTCACCAATAGACAACCGTACGGGTAAAAATTGTTTGTGTTTGCGAAAGCATTGAAATAGCTAGTTAAAGTATCGCGCATATAACTAAATGTGATTCTGGGTGCATTTCCTTGTCCAGCAATTTCGGCTTTGCAAAATCGCTTATCTTCCAGCTACTGTGTAGCCACTATATGTTTATCTAAAACAAAAACGTTGCATATAAAATTTGTTTTTTATTTACCAATATATCCAACCATAGGGTTGATGGTATTATTTAGAAGCAGTGAATGATTAAAACGCGATGCTACTCGCGCATTTCTTTGCCCAATGATTTGGCCCAATATACAGCAATGAGTTTCTAATTCCCTAACCTAATATACAAGTACCGGTTAGATTGTTCAGATTTTTAGTAGCTTCGCATGTATAAAGTATCCTCTATATATATATATATAGCAATGCGCAAAATGCGAAATCGCGTATGTCTTTGCCCAGTGATTTTGTTGGAGTCGCAGGCCAGTATGAAAAAATATAATATATATAATCTATTTTAGTGCTCTTATTCAGAACCTTGGACAGGTTTTGTGTTCTGAATAGATTTGGTATTAATTAAATAACATCAGTACATAAAATATTCATTTACATTAATAGCGCGCATGTCCTATAATGCACGACTATAATGCTAATATATTTCCTTTCAAGTAGCAAGAATCCTCAGTTATTCATAAGCAAGTGAAAGTTTATTTTTGTCGTGAATAGCTTTGACATTAAGTAAAATCAGTCATTAAGTAGCGCACTCAACATTCGAGCTTACATATCCTGCAACTGAATAGCGCAAGCACGTCCTAATGGCTATAGTAATTTCCTTTCACTTAGCGAGTATCCTTATTGATAAGCAAGTTAAAGAGTATTTTTGTCGTGAATAGCTTTGACATTAAGTAAAGTCAGTCATAAAGTAGCGCACTTAACATTAGAGTTTACATTAACATATATCCTGCAACTGAATAGCGCGCACTTCCTTCGCTATATATATAGTCATTTTGTTACACATGCTAAATATAGCACGATAAAATTATACATTTGAAATCTGATTTAAGTTGCTCAGCTTATTCATATAACATAATTGTGTTCTGAAATCTGAATAGCCTCCCTATTAAGTAATATCGGCATCGCATTCGCACTTCCATTAAATATCCTGTAAATGAATGGCTCCCGGCGTATACTTCCTTAGTATACACATGCAATAGTGCTTCGTTTCATCTAACTTACAAGAAAAATGTCGCACAGTGAATCTGCTTTAATGTCCTTATTCAGAAGCGCGATTAAGTATATTTTTGTTCTGAATAGTTTTGTTATCTCAGTAATATATAAGTAGGAATTATCGCGCACTCCGCATTAACATATCCTGTGAGTGAATAGCCATTGGGGTGCATGCGCGCACTCCATTTCTACTTCTTCGTTTAAAATTCGCTAACTAGCAAGAAAAATATGACATCGGAAATCGGGTTTAAGTGTCCTTATTTCTGATCAAGTTTATTTGTGTTCTGAATAGCTCTAATGGTATTAAGTAATATCAGTATAAAGTATGCCAATGACATTACAATATCCTGAACTGCATTACGCATATGTAAATATAGCTATAGACATAGTGTTCTGGTTTCATTTCACATGGAAAATTTTGTTTAAGCGTCCTCATTCAAAAGAATATTTTGCTTCAACTGCGCAACAGTGTGCATTAAATGGACGTCCCCCTTAAGCGCTCTTTCAAAACAATCGTTGCGCACAAGATTAAAAGATAACAAAACGCGGATATAATGTATTGATAAAGACAGGGTCATTGAATAGGAAACATGTACCGAGATAAAATCTGAACTAAGAAATTGATATCGCAATGTGATTAAAAGGTTGGCTTGCACTGTAGAAGTTTGTTATGAAAGTCATGCTCTTTGTTCAAAGTCTGTTATAGTATATGAACCTCTTTCAAAAACAGGGTCGCAGAATAGGAAACTTAAAAGACTAAGAAGTTAAGTACAGATAAGACTGGCTTAGTGAAGTTAAAGTAGATTTGCCAAGCAAACGCATAGTAAAGCATGCAGTAAAAGCTGGTCAACTTAAGGCTGGTTTACAGACGTTTCTTTCATCAAAGTATATATTGATCAGAGTATATGACATGCATGCACCCTTAGGAAAGCTATAAGACTTTAAACTTTTTAATGACTGAGACCTTTTATTGCGGAGACATGAGGTATTAGATTTATCAAACCATATGAACGCACATCGTCAATAAAAGGTTGGTTTAGACTATAATATGGTGGTTTGTTTTGAGATGTAGCTTTGAGCAAAGTTTGTGCCAGTGTGTCGATGCATCGGTTAACCATGTTAAAACCAAAGGCAAAGAATTTCGGCTTTGCGTCAAAATATGATATCGCAGTATATGTCAAGCTATCGCATTGAATAAATACAGTAAAAGCTAACTCCATTAAAGGCTGCAGGGATATTAGAAGTGTCTTGTATCAAACTGTGTCATAGTGCATGTAAATCTCTTTTAGCTTTGCGCGCACTTTATGTAAATGAGCTTAATCAAGCATATGAAAAAATGCAAGTCTTTGCGTCAAAGAATATTTGTGCCAAGCTACAATAAAATCAGTAATAACTGGTCAATATTATGTTATAGACTGGTTTACACTTTGTGTGCTGTGATCGCGGTGATCACAACGGGCGGCAATGTGAGATTCCTTTCACTCAGGGGTAGAACTGATATTCCTTGAAAGGTTTTTGAGTGGTTTGATGACGCAACTGACTATAAGATCACCGAAACTTTGTTAGTATAAAACAGCCTAAGGGAAAAGCTAAGATCCGTTACATTTCCCACAAAAGATCAACGCTTAAAGAGTCAGCTGCATGAGTGCTTTATCTCGGTGTTGCCTCGAGGACAAAACTAATCCCTTCTCTTCACATTTCAGTCATAACAACATATAGCATCAGAATGCATGGATAAGTACCTGAAATCTAATATTAGAATTGGTTGAATAAGACGAGTTTTAGACATTGTCAAAATTTTCAAAATCTATTTCAAAGTAAATGCATCAGACATAAATTAAAAAAGATGAAAGAAAGTCGAAAATTTACAGTGTCTTCTCAGACTTTTCTGGTATCTTTCATCGATAATAATAATCGATTTCATTTCATATTTTTTAAAATGTGTCGGTTGGCCGTGGATTCTCTTAAGTACTTGTTAAAGTTGGTTTAACATTCCAGAATTAACACTATGTCTATGAAGTCAAATGTTTACTAAGTTTCTATTTAGCTGTAGTGTATACAAACCATGTCTATGCGCCACTTAGATTAGTTGTGTGCTCATATTCACAACATGATCAATTTCACGCACAAAATAAGTAATTTTTAGTGGCGATTTGCCTATTATTCTAGGCTAGCTATTTGCACAATTTGCACATGTAATTTAATTTATTACTAGTCTTCAAAGCAATTCCATGCCAATAGGCCATACCTCGACTTTATCTGATTTATGTCCAGCTATTGTGAGTGATTGTAAAGCCATTTTATTGAATTGCATCAAAAAAGAATTTGCGCATGTAATTCAAATAAGTATATATGATTTCGCGCATTGGCTTGCATGTAGGACTTGCGCAATATTCATTTGGCATTATTGGTGATCAGTACTGTAGTCTTGACACAGGGACCAGCCATGGCGATCAATGGCGATCTGGCTCTATTTCATTTGACCGAACAAAAGGTTTTAACGAAACCTTATTAAATATATAAGAACTTGCGCATATAGCTTAGAACTTGTCGCGCATTGCACAACGTGGCCAAAAATACAGATCTCAGACAATGACCGATGTGCACGTTTTGGCTTGTCCAGAACCGAATAAGTGCTTTGTAATCATCTCGAAATCACTGAATTTCAAGATCCTATCACCGTGTTCGCTAAGTATCCTTGAAATAACATACCTTGCACATACCAGATGCAAAGATCACACAAAGACTTGACACCACTTTCCTTGATTCCAATCTATAAGAATATAGACAAAATGCCACCATGAGAGAAAGCACGGATATTTCAAAATATATATGTATACATAGTCATAATGTTTAATGCGCAAATATAAGTACCCTTAAGGTAGAAAGGAACCAAAAACTCAACTTCCATATCAACAAAATATTGAAGCTGATATTTCTGATCTACTAAAGCCGCCCTTATTCATGGCTCAGCTTTTATATAAAGAAACGAAATGTTGAAAATATCATGCCCCCAAATTAGAATGCTTCAAAGAAAGAGAGATATGTTGGCTGTTGTAGTGTCGCCGCAATTTATGTACAACAGTTAACATGAAAATTATTTACACTTGCGCGACTTGACTTGACTTGACAATGAAAAGTTTAAGCATGTTAAGTAAAATGTACGTATGCCCCTGAGCAGTGAAGGGTATTATCATTCAGTGAGTCGAGGAAATATTCTTGGCTGGCGCGCTATTAAAGGCTGGTTTACATCATCGAAGTTTCTTTGAACAAAATACAGTTTGTTTAATGTAGTTTAATATGTTAAAATCATCACAAATTAGTTTGTCAACTTAGCAAGACAACAAATATAATTGAGACGCATTTTGTGGCATATATTTTGGCCAAGGAAGTACTAGAGGCTCTGCAATCATAGAATAATTCATTAAGGACAAGAATGGTAGAAACGACCTTACGCCACTGCCCTTAGCCACCGCTTAGTCCCCCCCAGCTCCCACCACTCAATGTTGTAAGTTGCAGAGGTTACGTGGTTGGCCAGGGGAGGACGGCTAATTCATCTATTAGGCGGATCATATGTGTGTCCAATTTTTAGGCAGTTTGTCCCGATGTAATTATTCTATGAGTGTAGCTATATAACCTATATGCGTTGTACTCAGCTGTTCAGCGAGTTGAGTCCAGTAATGGTCTAGGGACCACTATTAGTATACTGAGACACTAAAGGCTCTTTTCCACTCATCGCAACCAACTTGCAACTCGCTGCGAGTTCTTGCATGCAATTAAAATAAACTGTCGAGCATTGGTTTTTGCGACGAGTGGAAAAGAGCCTTAAGGGATGGTTCCTTGTGTAGCCCAACAAGTTATATCTGATTATATATAAGGTTAGGATTGGGGTGAGGGTTTATAACATACCCACTAAGGGTTTAAAGAGTGTAAAGGCGGACAAGTTTACGTGGAAAGTCTTTAAAGCGTGGAAAGCGTTAAATGTCTTCGCAAGATGACGCTATGGTGTTCACAGAACTCAGTGTAAATCGGAAAGTGTAAACGCAAGACCAGCTTAAAAGAGCATTAGCTCAATATTGCACAACTCGATCGATATTTTAGCCCATGAGGCTTATATCCCGGCAACATATAAAGACTTAAATTGTTATTATGAATATCAATGTATTTTTAAAGAATGATCTCATCCTAAGTGTGTGAATGCGATGTAAATAAAATAGAATTAACAAGAATACTCAAAAATAGGTAATATACTACTTTATACCAATTGCCCGTCTATATATTAAGTACTTCTTATATTAATCGTAGAAGGTTTAGGTGGATGGATATTTCGAGTGAAATATTATATACAATATTTTAGACCTGAACGGGGACGGCTGCGAAAAATGCAAATGCAACTCCTCTCCCTCAAAAGGAACCTGTGCCTGTGGCTCTGCGAGCATCCTGGCAGTGCTCTGACCACTGAGCCCATGAGTCCATAGTCTATATATTGACTTGTGTTTAACGCTTGGCAACAGGACGCTCGCTCGGTGTGGGAGCGCTCAGAGATGCGGGGGCCTGGCAGAATTTCTAGTTCAATTCAGACAGTTTCTGAGTATTTGATTTTCCCAGCCCGTTCCCGATATTATTATAATATTATTCACTCCGAAATATCCATCAACTCGAAACTACATCCCACCTAAACCTTCTACATCAATTCAAAAAAACATCTTGGAACTTCTTATATTAATCATACAGGAGTCGAACACGGGTTACAGGTGAAAGGCACATTGCATTAACCATCGCGCTACCAACACCCCACCTGTTTCGCGCAGATCATAATCCTCTTTGTCAAAACAGAACTCATCATATAAGATGAAAAGATAGACAGATAGCACAAGAATAACACATCTATCTATCATCTTTGTTTCAGGTATATCAAGCCAACGCGACAAAACAGACGAAGTGAAAGACATCAACAAGCGAAGCTCACCGGTGCGTTCAAAGTTGCGCAAGAAGCGCTCACGCGCGGCGTTCTCGCACGCGCAGGTGTTCGAACTGGAGCGACGTTTCAGCCAACAAAAATACCTCTCAGGTCCGGAGCGAGCCGGTCTGGCGGCCATGTTGAAACTGACAGAAACCCAAGTGAAAATTTGGTTCCAAAATCGAAGGTATAAGACGAAACGACGCCAATTGGTGACAGCGGTAAGCTGTCCACCAATCTCGGCGAAGAAAGTAGCGGTGAAGGTTTTGTATCTCGACGATTTGAAGAGACAAGATGCGTTTAGTTTTCATCGCCTTGCTAGCACACATCATATGCAGACAGAACCCCCAGCGCCGTGTAGAATAATTAACTGTCCGTGTTCGACGGCTATACATTGTTAACAGCAAGGATATGTTCGTGCTGTAGGTTCACTGACCTTAAAAAGACTGGATGGACATGTTTTCCAGTAGGCTCACTGTTCTTACAAAGACTGGGTGGTGAAATTTTAAATGAATGAGAAATTAATCGGTAGTGAGGCCAGGGAACTAACAGCGCACCATCAAGAATAATTAACATTATATAAAACATTAACATTATATAAAACAATTACTGAACCTACTTATAGAATACTAATGATTTAAAGCCCATGACACATGGGGCAATGTTTGCGCAACTTGCAACGCACTGCCCAGAGCCATGTTATGTAGAAATGTACGCACAGAAAAACAGTGAACATGGCCTATGTTTCACTTCACCGATATTATCATTCTCATTCATTTCTTTGTTGCCTTCTGGGCATGTTTAGGAAGAAAAATATCGGCAAAGTAAAACGAGATTCATGCTCACAATTTCTCGGCGAATATACTTTTTACCTAACATCGCTCTGTGTCCGAAATTGCGTTGCAAAATGCAGCAATTATTGCCTCGTGTTTACATGCATGGCCTTAAAATTATTTATAGCATGACGAGTGTACAGATTTGGATCCAAAACAAAAACGTGTTGTTGTAAATAAATAGAATTTTCATCGTAGTGTCACATACTGTAGTTTACAGTGCTTTAAATTGCGAGAAAGAGTCATCAGGTATACGAAGGTGCAATAACAGCTGTATACTAGATATTTATTTATACTGCCTACGTCATAGTTACGTGTCAAAACATATATAATGGCAAAGTAAAATTGGAGTGAAAGTTAATGAGATTTTTGTACATCGTATTTCGCTTATTAGGAATAATACATTGCACTGTGCTGTGTTGTACTGTGCTGTGATGTATTGTACTGTACTGTGCTGTGCTGTGCTGTGCTGTGCTGTGCTGTGCTGTGGTGTGGTGTGGTGTGGTGTGGTGTGATGTGCTGTTCTGGCACGTGCTGTGCTGTGCTGTGCTGTGCTGTATCGCACTGTACTGAATGCATAATAGTACCCTGTACTGCATTACACTACACTGTGCAATATTTGCGATTAAATCTCATAGCGCACAGCGCGTGTGGATACTGGTATCATATGAAAATCTGCCTCTCTTGCGCATTTAGAAAAAAGCACTTAACCCTAAGTACCATTGATCTTATAACGTTTATAATCTAGTGCGCGCAATCCATCCGGTGTGGGTTTTTATTATCGTCAATATCAATTTAGCTTTTTATTTCGCTTCCGAAGATAAACAAAGAATCGAATACCTTTGCCAGCACTTAAGACATAGGATATCAAAACATTCCTGTGTGATTCAGGGATATGATATCAAGGAACAAGTGGATCAAATCTATGTTGTCTCTGTTGTTTCCGCAGGTGTTTTGTTTAGTGGCGTTATGTGCGGGCGGGAAATTAAGGCTGTGATTGCGCGGGTGGACAATTGAAAGGCTATTATCATGTCGTTAGCTCCTATTAGACAAGCATACAAGCTTAAATCGAATTTGAGCTAGGTATTGTGAAAACTGAAAAGTATCACTTTTTTATGATACTTTATATGATAACACTCCAAGGTAGAGTGAACCAAAACACGCTCATATATATATGTAATATAATTATACAAACTGCGCGAGAGGTCTTTATCTGATTTAAAACATCGAGGCGCAGCCGAGTGTTTTAGATCTGATTTTGTACGCTCACTGGCGTTGGAATTTTGAAAATTGATGTTATCTACGCTGTAAAAATTGAAGGAGAAAATTTGAGTCTATATCAAATATATAGATCCGCTACGGGTCATGAGTTTCCTTTGTATTTTTCTTATGAATATATATATATAATAATAATAATAATAATTGTGTAATACTAGACACGATGGTAATGTAAACGTTAGTTAATAGTCTAGTAAGTTTGTAAGCTTTGTATATAGTGAGTAAAAGTTCAGTAGTTCTCAAGCTTTGTTACTCAGAAAATCCCCGAGCGGGTTCGAACCGCGACCTCTTAGTTTCTAGTGTGCTTCAAACTTGAAGTGCGTATGATTTTATGGTTTATGATTTTATGTATGATTTTAAGTACGAAGCAGACATAACATCATTACTCGAACCAGTATTGAGTATCACAAAGTACCTACGTGCATGTCAAGGCTGCTATTTACGCTGGGAACTAGCCGTGTGAAGATGTACGATGTATTTCGACAAGTCCACAGGATCTCCAAATTAAATCGCGGTGCGCGCTATTTATAAAAGTGAGACGTTCAACATTCGCTGTATGTTCGCTGTGAGTTGATAAAGCGAGCACTTATCTCATTTCCTTTAAGGTTAAGAACTTGCTTAAGTTTTATCAGCGGAACAATTCCCATTTACGACTAAGTGTTATATAGACGTGATGTGGCGTAACTCAACGCGCAATTTCCTGCATTGTCTTATCTATGAATTTCTGGCGTATATTGTACATATTTAATATCCGTACATGCAGGTTTGGAAACGTTCTAGGCTATTGTGTACCTTATGCGGGGTCTTTTGCTGCAACTTTCTTTCTCAGCCGAGTGGGAGCATTAAAAAAGAAAATAGTTTGTCAGGACATAGTTTTTTATTGTTTTGAGCCCTGTAGAATAGCAGTGTTTAACTTGCACCAGTCAACAATAGGCTGCACTATCCAGTCTACTTTTCAGATCAGTGGGCCATGTTCACTGTTTTTCCGTGTGCCTACATTTCTACATAACATGGCTCGGTGCCGAAATTACGTTGAAAGTTGCAGCAAACATTTCCCCATATGTAACATATGGCCTTCAGGGTTTGGAAAACCTCTTGTGTTGCTATTATTTTGGATGTGTCTGCTAAAATAGTTGTGCGCAATGGAAATGAAGTGTTTGTTTTGGCTACGGGTGTAAAAAGTTTCAGCACTTATATTACAAATATTGACACTTTTACCGGAACATGTTTCAATGAAGCATATTCCGTTCCAGTGTTTTGTCATTTATAACTAGTTCTAACAAAGCTTCGCGCAGGTTCAATTGTTCAACCTCTTTGTTTGTTTCTTGTCGCTCGTTTGACCCGGTACGCGTGGTAATATCTAATCAACTCTCATGCAACTCTTGTTATCGTTTGAACGGGGCATGAAAGTTGATGAAACTCTCATGCAAACTCTCGCTTGCCAACTATCATCCTCGTTCGATCAGAGCTTTACATCCATTGTTTTGCGCGCATTTAATGCTAATTCAGGAAATCTATTCAGTTGAATTCCGGTTCCCATTTAGACGAGAATGTTATTTACATTATCAGCAAAAGAGATGAGCGATCGCCAAGGGTTATTTTGTTTTCGTAGATTCATTAATCTAGCTCTTTAGTAAAGTGTGTTTTCTTTATCTCGCTGCCTGATTGATAAAGAGTAAAAAAATATTACAAACGACGAGTACGTTGACGCAGGCATGACGTATACGTGATCTCAGTGCACTTGATCAACCTATACTAATGTGGGAGGAGTTAAAAAGGCGATTTTTTTCAAAATAGAAACTACATCGTTATAACTGGGGGTCTTAAATAGAAAGCTATTAAGGTTTAAGGTTTCTGATGGGTCCATAGCCACATATTAAATATGTAAATATAATAATGGCTAAAAATAGAAAAAGCGGCTTTGGACCTGAAAGCTCAGACTTATACTGTTCAAGCAGCCGAATATCAAAATGCATGCACGGTTTGATGATGATGATGACAAACCTTATTTAACCACGCTAACATTGTCAGCTAAAGCTTCATTTAAAACCATTCTATTTTGTAAATATATATAATATACCATGTATAAATTTGTTTAAATGCTCTGAAGATGTTGTACGGTAAACAACGAAACGTTACTCGTTAGCTAATAAAATGTTCTTATATATAATATGTGTGGTTTAAAAGTAATTTGCTGGGCTCTTTTATTCATTTTTAAAATAACACAGTTTATTAATATTCATTGTACCCTGTTGGCTAAAAGCCTATACGCCGAAAATTCTAGCTATTTTCAAGTGCCCGCGCTGATCATTTCAGCGGAAACAGATCTCTGTCGGAGGTTATTGGACGGAGCCCGTGATATTTCAGCGGCATTTTGTATGAAATTACATGAATTTTCGTTTGTTTTCGTTTTGATTCGGGGAACAATGCCGCCCCTGACTCAAATTCAAATTATTTGATACTTATGAGAGCAAAAAAGCGGTTCAATGTTTCTATTGCAGGCACTTGCTCCCAAACACAAGATCAATATACACAGTTGAATTTATTTCACTCATTTATTTGGCAGATGGTTTTAATTGCAGATTTGCAGGGAATCTTTATTTGTATAATCACAAATTTATTTATGCGTCTTCGAAAGGCAGTAATGAAGAGTTAATGACTATTGCCTTGTCTAAAAAGGCTTCACTTTAGTTGAGTGCTAATGGCCGCCATTAGTGAAAGCCAAAAGTTCAACTTGCATGTAATTAAGACCAGTGCAACCACTTGGAAATTTAAAGTGTTGATTGATTGAGGTGGAAACAATGTTAGTCGTGTGAAGTCGTGTGTCAACCCAGTGAGCTCTATATATCTGGAGTAAGAACTTATGTCATTCGGCCTATGTGAAAAGTGAGCGGAAATTTAAGTCCGAAATCTGCGAAGGTCTTAAGATCGTAAACAATTTTCATACCATATTTCCCAGCTATTTCCATTTATTTTTTTCTAACGGATCGCTAATAGAGTTCTTTAAGTCGAAGCCAAAACACGAAATTTTGGCACACTTGTGTGAACCGCGCGGACGAAAACAACGGAAAGGGACTGGCATCTTTGGCGCGAGTTCATACTCCAGATATATATGGAGCTCACTGGTGTCAACAACCACTGATCTGAAAAGTAGACTGGATAGTGCAGCCTAAAACTGCTATTCTACAGAGCGTTGGTATAGGTTGAACCAGGGACATTGAATTCGATTGATGATTAATTTCCGAGATTAATAATTCCTACATTATAATATTGAAAATAACTAGTTATAATCCAATATATTTATTTTTTAAATTGGATAACCTTGGCTTGAACGCTGCTGAGAGTCGTTCACGAAACCATAAACATATTCATTTATCTCAACTTCGTCATATTGTTGTGTCTTCTTCAATTCTACACAAAAGCTACTACAGTATCAAAACACACACGAAGGCAAAAACCACCCAACGAGAACTTGCAGGAAAATGAACCATTTCCTTAGTCTGTTTGGAACTGAAGTATGTATTTTATGAAATAATTCCAACCTAAAATAAAGATTTATTCCCTATTGGTAATGTACCAACATTATTACTGTAGTGACCTTGAGAAAATTCACCTGACGGGGCAATTTTGGGTTAAACAGCGGGTCCTGTCATGAATTGATTTGACAGTTTTATTTGGGAAGCTTTGAGTAAACATATAGAAATTACAAAAAATAACTATAGACTGAACACAAAAAGAAAAAAGACAACAGCATCTTGTTGCAGTTAAAGTAGGGCAGTCGAGTAAGGTCGCTTCTAGCATTCTTGTCGTAATGAATTAAATGATTCTATGCTTGTAGTTGTAGATATTATATACCGACGTATTCACTTGGGAAAATGTCATCAAAGGCATGTAAAACCGGGCTCAAGCAACGAACAATACATATTTATCCACTATGTCAGCATTCGGTAAAGTCAGGAAATAAAAACTATATTAGTGTATACATTGTGAAGTGCTTGCCTTACCACTGCTAATAGCTGCGAATGACATTCTCTCAAAATGCATCCGTTCGCGATGTTTTCTATATAAACATCACTTTTTGAAACACTTTTTGCTAAGAGCTTGTTTGTTGATTCAATAAACATTTGGAAGAAACTCTTGTGAATATTTTGAGAGGTTCATTAAAAGCAAAGTATTCATGTGCGAATATCACTGGCAAAGCAACGTCTATTTTCGCTTGAATAAATGCCTAATTGAAACACAATTTCTTCACAGAGCCACGTTATGTAGAAATGTACGCACAGAAAAACAGTGAACATGGCCCGCGTTTCACTTCATCGATATTATCATTCTTATTCATTTCTTTGTTGCCTTCTGGGCATGTTGAGCCGATTATGTTTTTTGAGGTCTTGTAAAGAGGCTTTTATATAAGTGGCCCAAATGACGTCACAATAGCTTTGGTGCACAGCTTTACGTTAGTATTTGGTATGGATTAGGGTTAGGATTAAGATTAGGGTTAGCATTAGGATTGGGGTAAAAAAGGGTTAGGTTAGGATTAGAATTAAAATCAGGGCTAGGCTTAGGTGTTAGGATTAGGTTAGGATTAGAGTTAGGATACGGGCTAAAATTAGGATTAGGATCAAGGGTTAGGATTAGATTTAGGATAAGGGCTAAGATTAGGATTAGAGTTAGGATTAGGGTTAGGATTAGAGTTAGGATTAAGGGTTAGGATTAGAGTTAGGATTAGAGTTAGGATTAGTGTTAGGATTAGGGTTAGGATTAGAGTTAGGATTAGAGTTAGGATTAGTGTTAGGATTAGGATTAGAGTTAGGATTAGAGTTAGGATTAGTGTTAGGATTAAGGGTTAGGATTAGGAATAGAGTTAGGATTAGTGTTAGGATTAAGGGTTAGGATTAGAGTTAGGATTAGAGTTAGGATTAGTGTTAGGATTAGTGTTAGGATTAGGGTTAGGATTAGAGTTAGGATTAGTGTTAGGATTAGGATTAGAGTTAGGATTAGAGTTAGGATTAGTGTTAGGATTAGAGTTAGGATTAGTGTTAGGATTAGTGTTAGGATTAAGGGTTAGGATTAGAGTTAGGATTAGTGTTAGGATTAGTGTTAGGATTAGAGTTAGGATTAGTGTTAGGATTAGTGTTAGGATTAGAGTTAGGATTAGAGTTAGGATTAGAGTTAGGATTAGAGTTAGGATTAGTGTTAGGATTAGAGTTAGGATTAGTGTTAGGATTAGTGTTAGGATTAGAGTTAGGATTAGAGTTGGGATTAGAGTTAGGATTAGAGTTAGGATTAGTGTTAGGATTAGAGTTAGGATTAGTGTTAGGATTAGTGTTAGGATTAAGGGTTAGGATTAGAGTTAGGATTAGAGTTAGGATTAGGATAAGGTTTAGGATTGGAGTTAGGATAAGAGTTAGGATTAGGATTAGGGTTGGGACTAGGATAAAAGTTAGGATAAGGATTGGAGTTAGGATTAAGGTTAGGATTGGAGTTAGGATTAAGGATAAAAGTTAGGATTACGATAAGGGTTAGGATTAGGTTGGGATTAAGTTTGGTGTTAGGATTAGATTTAGGATTAGAGTTAGGATTAGATTTAGAGTTAGGATTTAGTTTAGTGTTAGGATTAGAATTAGGATAAGAGTTAGGATTAGGGTAAGGGTTAGGATTAGGAAAATGGTTAGGATTAGGGTTGGGATTAGAGTTAGGATTAGGAAAAGGGTTGGGATTAGGATTAGAGTATAAGAATTACGTATATGGAAATTGACCCGTGTTGTAATATTTGATTGATTTCTTATGTAAATCTCCCAGGGCACAAAATGGAAGTTTGCATTTTTAGAATCTTTTTGACACGAAGATAATGAAATTATACTTAGGATTAATGTCATGAATACGCATTAAACTTTAATGAAAACCTGGAAGTTCAGACTACAGTAGTCTTGAAGTCTCGACTTTAACACTGCGATAATACGCATTCACTTGCTTCTATATTTTACTTGCACATTTATCGCAATATTGCTTTACGTAAGAGCGAGTTCCTACTGTGACGTCATCAACCTCGAGACACAAGCGCAGAAGCCCTGGGTACGAGGTTCTGACGTCATAGGCATAGTTTCGGTTCCAAGCTCCTTTGTGCGGTTTTCCGGCAAATTCTTTTTCAGAGGAACGGCCCATGTAAGGCCATGTTACACGAGGCAATTTTTGCTGCAACTTGCAACGTAATTTCGGACACAGAGCGATGTTATGTGAAACGTATATTGGCTGAGAAATTGTGAGCATGAATCTCGTTTTACTTTGCCGATATTTTTCTTGCTAAACATGCCCAGAAGGCAACAAAGAAATGAATGAGAATGATAATATCGGTGAAGTGAAAGGCGAAGTAAACTTCTTTTAAGAATTCCTAAGAGGGGCGAGGGGCATGAAGGAAAAGGGACCTAAACAGAAGGGGGTGAACTAGTACGGGTCTGGGGGTCCATCCATTGACGTATATTTTAGCCTCTGGGGCTTGATTTTCTGCATTTTCAGACATAATATTTTGATATATTCCAGTAGAGCATGGATTTATGGGAATACTAAAACACTCTTTTATTCTTCTCTTTTTTTGCATATATTTTAGACAAGTGGGACCTTCACTGGAGGGGGAAAAATAGTTTACTGGAGGGGCCAATACGGGGCCTAGGGGGAACATACCCTCCACATGCACCCAGCTTGTATGTTAAAAGACACTGTGCGCTCAGATACGCCAAATATTGGCCGTGGCATATCCAGATATGGAGGTTAAAGTTGAACTCCTAAAAACAACTTTGCGAGACAACGATCGCACTCGCAAAACGAAATCTTTCCAAAATTGTGGGAACGAAAACTATTTTTGTGCTACGAAGGAGAAATTTGCCATTCGCAACGATGTTTTCGAGGGCGCGCAACGGAAACCTATTTGAAAAAACATCAAGATTTTCATCTACAGCAATGCTTTCAATTTTGCACAAGACTTATAGCTTTTTAATTACGGCAGATGTCTGCCAGCTATCACGCAATCGACTCGTATATAAATGAGGGCGGAGTCGAACACGCAGTGTAAGGCGAAGCACAAATTGCCCTAATATAATTGAATTCCCGTTTTTCATATACTTATCAGTAAATTGCACTTAGGCCTGCTGGCGCGATGTTGCGAAAGATATCAACACACATACATAATCTTTTTTTAAATTCTTGCCCTTCCTTATCGCAAACGACGAATAGCGACTGTAGAATAGCGATTTAGAAAATTGGCTGGCAAGTCGTACATTATTCCATGATAATCTAAGCCGAGTATCTCAATTTAGGCCTTTTCTTTTCTGCGCAATAATAATTATACTAATTGAGGTATGGTCTTCCGTGCCTCATTAGTCTCATTTGCTCAATTAATTTAGCTAGTAATTGGCCACAATCTGATAAGGAATTATTCATAATACAATATTTAGAACATTCTCTAGATTCGGATTAATTATATGTGATTTTTATCATAAAGGGGTTATCAAATGCATGGCATGGAAACGACCGTAAATTGTAGAGATATGATAGCCAGACAGACAGCTTGGAAATGTTTTTCATCATGATTTCGAGAATGGCTTCTAGACGCATTGAGTTAATGCAAAAGGCTTTGGCTATATTTGTTAGAATTCCCGAACATATTAATCAATATACAAGTTAAATCGTTGAGCGCATGAATCTGGACTTATGAAAGTATTTCTAACAGTGAACTTAACTTAAACCACATTTTAAAATTCGTTTTTAAAATTCCTGAAATATCGTGTTCTTGAATAGACATGTTTTTCTGTAGTATTCCCAAAATATTTCTTGCACCATTTTGTAAACTGGGGGGCGGGTGGGAGGCGGCGGTGCCGGATTTTGCATGTTAAGATTCAAATAAAAAACCTCTGAAACATTATACAGTACATTACCTTATATACAGCGAGACTCTCTATGATTGGTAGACGCCAATTTTCATATGGAGGCCATTTTCATGACAAACTTCAATTCTTGATGATATCTTTTTCACTGAGATTTCCCACTAAATGTTTGCAAAAAGAAACGGTTTTATGTCACATAAATTCTTTCATTCCTTCATTCATTCTTCTCCCAACCGTACTACTTGGAATAACAAATGCTCACGAAACAACCAGGCGTCCCTTTTGTTGAACTTTATACTTAAACTTGTTCGAACTTTTCCAGATGCCCAAACGATTTCAACCAACAGTAAGTTATCAAAAAAGATATATTTCAACGGTGGGTTTAGGACAGAAAAAATGTTTCCGGCCTTGCTAAAGGGGGATGCCTCCTTTACCAAACACTGCAGGTTCTCCGCGGTTTTCTGCAGTAGTAACATTGAGCCAAAAGGATGGACCATACTGGACCTCAAGGAAGAACAGTTTAAAATAAATTGAAGCATCCATTATGAACCTATTCTATAGTGCTCACTTAAGATAACATACTGCACGAAATATGGTTGATTTGGTATATCAGAAGTTTTAGATCACATATCGAAATGGGATTTTGTGATATTTATCTATATTCTCACAGCCTCACAAACAAAAATCAGTTGCATATTTCAACACTGATGTAATCACGGCCTTAGAGAATGTACAGCCTATTCTGGGAAGGTGGAGAGGGGGGGAGAGGGGGTGGAAGAGCTGACCTATAGAAATAATTTCGATCTTTCCTGAATCCTATGTACGCTAAGGACAACTACTTTCTCGGAGAACACACCGGGTTGTTCCATAAACTTTATAGAACTAAACCAATGGTTAATATTAAAGCCATGCCAAAAAAATTGTTCCTAATCACTGTAACAAAATCCATTCAATTGAATAATCTTTCATGATTTATGGCAGTGTTGACAGATATCTTATTTCTCTTATATAGTGGGTTTCTATGATTTAGATCACAATCGATTTGATCTTCAATGTTTACCAGATTGTTCACCAAAGAATTTAATTTATAACGATTAAGTCAATTTCATCTGGAGTGAAAATGTGAATTTATTTATCTACTGGGTGAACTTATCCCATTTCTTATGTTGAAAATTGGGAAATATATTCTCTCTTACACGGTCTGGATTGCACAAAAGAATGAAAATTTTCACTCATTCGAGATAAGAAAGTATAAGATTTAGCCGGTATGTATAGAAATATACGCACACAAAAACAGTGGAGATGGCCCGCGTTAAACGATATTCATGCCTATAATTTCTCCACATTGATTTTGTTATAAGATTCATGTTGGTATTATTTACAGTGCAGACACATCTCAGAGCCTTGCCGTGTAAATATTGATTAAAATATACAAATATTGCTTTGTTTTGGGGGCACACACACACAGTCCAATATATCAATTGTTTGCACAAATTATTCCAACCCCGCTTCGCCGTTAGTTAATATTGGAATAGCCTTAAACGAATTTCGCGCATTGTGTGCCGACCACAGCGTTTAGTTACAAGGCGGGCTGCTTGAGAAATGCTCTTTAAATCTATTGTGCACACTTAAGTTTAGACTAATTTGATTTGCCTTCCACTCAGCACTTAGCAGTGGATTTTAAGTGAGAACATTCATCTTTAATACAAAAGCACTATTCGTTAGAAGTAATTGAATTGATTAAAAGCCTAAAGTGTCTTTCCGTCTCACGCTGGGATGTGAATGGGAGTTGAGGTGATGCGTGTTATTCGTGGCGCGCAAGGTTGACTCGCGGGTCGAGCGTGAATGTCGTGGTTCGAGTTTCGTGTTGGAACTTGGAGGAATAGCTTTAACCCTGGATAAAACGGACGTGAAAATCGAATAGCTATCATAACAGCCTTTCTTTATACCTGCTTGTATCATTGCGAACAAAAATGGCCAAATACGATACGATTTGAAATTGCTGGACGAAAACACAGTTTTCTAGCTCTGTGCCTGAGAATTAAGATTCTTCGAATTTCCGAACATTTGTCCAAATGGAGGTTGCTTATGTGGAAAACATTAGGCATTGCAAGTTCTCTGCAAACTTCCAGTTTCGTAAAATGTTTTAACCACGAAATCAGTTCGTTGTTAAATCGCGAGTTCAAACCATCTTTAAATTTACCAAGACTTCATTATTCTTAAATTTGAATCCGAAATGAGCTATATATGGAAAAAGTGAATTTATATACCTAATACCTAACACACGGTAGGGGAAATATCAACATTTTTTCAAGACTTTTGTAGATGGAATATATATACGAACGAAAATGTATATAAATTTTCATTCGTATATTCCATCTACAAACACCTGCTACTATTAGTCCAATCGAACGAGATGCCGAGAAAAAATTCTTGATGGAAACTAGAGTGCCCTGAGAAAAAAGCTGAGGTGTTTGGAAGTCCGCAGATTGCAACGGTACTTTTCTCACATTACATTACATACATACATTATTCAACTCACTCCCCATTGGGGCTTTTCAGTGACCGATTACATCGAGTATCTCGCTTACCTACATTACATACTTAGCCAACTTTCCCTGTGGAAGGAAACCGGAGTGCGGAGAAAACCCACGACTTTCGGCAGAGCGTTGACTGACTCTTTTCACATGAGTGTGATGAGTACTCAAGACTCAGAGTCAGAGGTGAAAGGCGCTTGTTCTGACGACTGCGTCACCGAAGCCACATGCGAAACTATAATATGAAACTGCTTATTGCAGGAATAAAAATTACATAGACGGGCTCTGATCCGAAACGCCGATCTGATTCTTTGCAAGCCGCAGCAAAATAGCCTCACGTGGGGCATGAAGTCTTTCCCTATCATGTATATTCTTAAACCTTTTAAACTATAAGTCTATATACGCAAACACGGTCGGTTATTACGTGGTACTTTGAAAGATAAGATTCTTCAATATGGGTCATTAATCGTGGCTATGATTATATCGCCTTTGTCATTTTAAGCAATTAGAAGTCAATTACAGGCCGAGCAATAATCGCGAGTTCTGCTGAAGTCTTTGCGAGTTGAATGCGACAAGGACGTTTACACTAATTATACTGCACGTATTAGATAGAACATTCATATGACATCGTGAAACCAAGGCACGGACTACGAAACTGGATGCGACCGTTAAATTTTAAAACATCTGAAATGATACTTTCATGGCAGAAACTAATAAGCAGGGGGTATAAACCATAGATTGCAGGTTGATGCAAGGGTGAATTTACTGGGGGTGGGCCCCTTGGCCAACGGGGCGCAGGAGGGGTGCCAATTTTCGTATCAAATCCAAATTTTGTGCCGGGCAATTATCAAACAAAAAGAGAATATTGGGCGTTTGGGGGCCTCTTGGACAATCTAGACAACCTTAGTTTTCAAAATATTTTGGCTGCAATCTTGGACATAACCCTTGAGACAATTACTCGCAATATTGCAAAGTTAATGTACACTGACAAAACAAATTTCGTGACGCCCTCCCCCCAGTTCAAACCCCCAAAAAACTTTAGACAATTTACCATGACACAAGTTCAACATTGAGTTGGGGGAGTGGGGGTTAGTTTAGAAGCGCGACATGATTTTACAGGGAATTTATCAAGGGGTATGCGAATTTTGCATAGAGGGAAAGGTAGTCTCAACCAGTTTATATGTCCAAGATTGTAGCTCAATCGTTCGTTCGTTCGGGGGGGGGGCACATTGGTGATACACTCTGCCTCGGTCGACCGTCGCCCCTGCTTCATGGCCAGCGCCTGATCAGCACCCCTCCACCAGATCAAGCTGGATTCATTTTGGTAAGGGTGAGGACCCATGGCCAGATTAGGGTTTTTCGTTTTGAGCGGAGGCCCTTCGTCTGGAAGTTAGTCCATAGACGCTACCTAAACTGGCGCCACGCGTTCATGAAACTGAATAGCCAGCCAAACGCTTTGTTATTGCCACCGAGCCTGTATTAACATGCATTAACATGCATTACGGAAAATTATTTGCACTGACGAATATTATTTGATTATTATAAGAATAGTATTATAAAAGATTATTATATTATATTGATGAATTATCTTATATTATACTACTTGAAAATATAAGATTATTTACACAGATGCAACTGGGGAGAGGATGCTGTAGGGAGCGGATGTAGGAATGGACAAGTGCTCTTCTTCTCTTATAAACGATTAAGGGGAGCAAAGCCAAGGGGGAGAATGCGTTTTTTGTTTGGTTAAAACATAAATAATGTTAAATTAAATACTGTGAATTTAATTCGTAATTCCGTTAGTGATATTAAATCAATTAAGGAAATTTACGATCACTTTTTATTGAGAAATTTGAGGCTGCAGCTGTATGGATCTCGCTCAAAATTAGTTCATTTCCAAAAAATTAAAACGTCACCATATTTGTGTTAATGTAATAAAGTTCACGGTATATATCTTTAAGTCCACTAAAAAGGCGTAGCTGAAAAAATTGGGGCGAAATGTTTCGAAATGACCTAACAACAATTTGGTGCATAGTTTTGCGTTACTTAGAATTGGGTTTAGGGTTAGCTTACGATCAGTAATAGAATTAAGATCACGGTTAAGATTGTAAGATATAGGAATAGTAATTATTAAGCCTCAAATTTGAGGAAAGGCTGTTGTACGTAAATGTGTCATGGTAAGAAATCGTTGGATTTTAAAGGCTTGTTCACGCGATCTGATTTGTCAGATCCGTTTCTTCTCCTGACGTATGTGATTTCACACAGTACACACACAACTATTTCATGAGTATGAGCCCAGGTAATAGCCCTTGTCACTAGCGTCCAGTAATCAATCAATCAAGATGAGACGAGGCACAAAAAATGGAAATCTTTAATTATTAATTAGATGGAAATTGAACAGAAAATCAAAATCACTTCTTTAATGTGCAAAAAAAGAAATAAACAATGAAAACCCCCTTTTTTAAAAAAAAAAAATATGTCTATACTTAAAATCCTTTCCTACGACTGATGCGCTTCTTAATAATTGCAGCACTTACGTCTCTCCCCCCCCACCCCCCACACCTCCTCATTCTTTTGTCAGCGTCCATGATGCATATGGAATTTACTGAATATGTCCTATTTTCTGCTCCATTCTCAGTCCACTTCTCAACTGGCTCCAGAGTACACAGTTCCTGTCCTTATTCCGTCCGCTGCCCCCATTCATATGTATATTGGTCGCCTAAGTGGGCTCTTTAAGGCTCTTTCTTTACGAACCCCTGATGTTTTCATTTATTTGTTTTTCTTTTGATTGCATTAAACGAATATTTACACTTTTATTTTCCTGTTGAATGCAGGTAATATTTGCGGGCTTACTAGAATCCCCGAGAAAGCGATAGCTTGAATTTTGCTGTAGATTGTCTACAATAGCACTCTTCAGTTGATGATACGGTTATCTGTTTCACCGAGCAGACGATTGAAATTGGCAGTGTTTTGATCGGCATGTTGTGTGCAATTAGTTCAAACCACTTGAAAAGTAAAATATACATCCTTAGTGAGATTAAACGCGTATTGAAGTCCCCAGACTCGATATTTCATGGCCCTCAAGTCTTTGAGTTAGGCAAGCACAAGAGATATCCGTTTTGAGACAAAGCCATGACATTTGGCCCAATGACTTATTGAATAACGAATGGCAATCACTTAGGCATTGTGAGGTAGCGTTGTTCGTGGTCTCAGCGTGTTTATCAACAACAAATTCGACTGATAAGGGACATAATTACCGGGGCACCCTGTCAACTTGCTTATAAAAGACCCTTACGTCAACCGCAACAAAGATTACTCACACAGCGGGTTGAAGTATCACATCTCAGACATTCTGGTGCAAGCGACGAAGGTACGAAGGTCGAAGCTCCATCCATCCAACTTCAGTGTATCCATTGGGAACTACCTAAATAATCTTCTTTAATCAAATCCTAGTTTTCAAAGCTATGTCGCAAGAGGTAGAAGCAGCTCGATCCACCGACCCTCATTCGATGCTAACTCGTCCACATCCTTTCAGCGTTGTATCGCTAATGCGCGACCGCGGATTGCAGAAGCCTCGCACAAGTCCAACACCAACAAAATCCGAGCACAAATTCTCGGTGGAAAGTCTTCTGCAACACAACAGCAGCAGGGAACAGCAAGGGAGTATGCCAGCGCGAGAGCCAGTCAAGTGTAATCTGAGCAGCGTCGAGGAACATGTTATTAAAGATGGTTTTACATCGTGGCTCAATTCTCCAAGATACAGTAGCCCAACAAGTAAGCAGAAATTGTAAAATAGAATTTATGAAAATATGAATGATATTATAGCATCAGATTTGTTAATACGTCTTAGTTTCGCTATGATTGCATACACACTCAAGCATAGTGCCTTTAGGTATCGGAGCTTTGGAGGTTAATAAAATGTTCTTGTGTTGGTCCCAATAGCTAAAAAGTAAAGTTTAGAATGTTAAATCTACACTGGGACCGCACACTTGAAGCTTGAAAGCTTTTTTTAGGCGGTTAACTTGTTCGAATCAGATTAATTGATGCTGAAAATATCTATAGAGAGTGTACAATGAGCATATAAGTACATGAAATCTTACATATAATATATAATATATAAAAAATACACTGAGCTGCATGGAGATGTTCAAGTTCAGTGAAAATGTTCAGTGAAGAAGGATAGCAAGGAAAATATGAAATATTATAAATTTTGAATATATCTCAATACGATTGCATGCGCATTCAGGCATTATATCATATATCAGTGTTTGAGGTCGAATATAAAATGACGCTGAAAGCATCATTTAATGAAGATTGAACAATGTACAAATACATTAAATTTTAGCGATAAAAGTTTCACTGAGCTGTAGACGGTCCAAAGGACAGCATTGGAATATGAATGAAGAAACGACTTTAAGATTTACCGCTGTAGTAATGACATTTATACAACTTTGACTCTGATTGTATCTCTGCATTCAAACAAACAAATTCATGTCGTCATATAAAGCTAGCCTATACTTGCAGCAGATTGCAGAGAGTGAAGAAGTGATGGTAAAACGGTCTACAGAAAAGGATTATAGCGTCTCAGTACTGACACAGCCACTGTAATAAAACGAGAAGGGAAGGATTTCTTTGGTGAGGTTTTAAACAATGAATATTTTTCGCCCCTAGAGTTTTAATGCTTCTTCATGGAGTTTTGGTTAATTTGATCTGTTAAAGTGCGGTACTTGTGCAAACAATTATATTTATAGTCTGTACGCGTTTGTAAATCGTTAAATTTAGAGAAATGTAGTTAAAACACCATGCATGTTGACGAGATTTCAACACGAATTTTAGCGTAGCACAGTTGAGTGCTTCTGCCATAGAGATCACAGATCAATTGTATAAGAATACTGATAATTGAGATAATTTCAGAATATGCCATATATATACATGAGTAAAGTGCACGCATTTTATGACTCTATAGCTAATTATCTATACTGAGAAGCAACATTATCCAGTCTTGTGACTACGTTTTTCAATCCAAAGCAAATTATGACTCTCAACAGCCATTGATAGGGAACATATCTTATATATATGTTAGAACGAAGAAATGTTAAAGTATCCAAATTTCTCTGTACCCTGATACGGTCGAAGAATAAAGTTTTAAAATTTCATCATGTTTAGATCTTATTATTACTAACATATTATGTTTAAAAATATCAAATCATTCATGCAAGGACCAGATTGATTGATTTGCTTAGATAGAAAATCTATATAGACTATATATCCGTATGGACTATACAGCTTAGTTTCGTTTACTTTACTGCTTAATATAATTAATAAGCTGTTTGTGTTGTTGCTGCAAGCTGTAATTATTATACTCCAGAAAAATCACGATTGTGTTATACACACAAAGAACGATTGAGTCCACAACATATAATCACTAATACCATTTCACATGCAGCATTTAGTCTGCATAGAATGCGCGAGACTCCGTAATACTCCCATCAAATACTAATAGATGTTGAAAATATCTATGTTGGGACCTTCGTTCAAGTTTGGTCAATGTTTACACATAAACACACGCTTGTCACCATATACGTTTTCAAACTATGATCAAGTATAGGCAATTTAAGTCCAAGGCAGGGCGCGAAATTAGATCTGCAAAGTTCCGATTAGAAGTGCGACGCTATGCCAACTAGCGGTCTAGAAAGAATCCTTTGAATACGATAACAAACTGGAGTATTTGCCAACACACCAGCCAATTTTTGCCAAGAACATATGTTAAAACTGTCTGGCACGATGAGATTGCAACGAAACATAAACCTGCAGTCTTAGATTTTCGGCACATTAGGGTACCGACAAAATATCTTAATTTTTTTATACTCTGACAGTTTGCGGTTTGACACGTAGCCGTATATAGCGATAAACTAAACTATTTTAATCATTGGTAATTTGAAAAATATTCAAAGCCATTATTAACACGCCCAGTATAATTTCTAAGCGATGTGGGGGGAAAACATTTGGTCGAACACGTCTATATTTAGGCGCAGATTCCTGCTTATATGGCTGTATGGATTTTGCACGCGCAATTTTACACTTGCACCGATTCCTATTTGTACATTTATCATCGTTATTAATACTCAAATACAATAATCGTTGGTTATAAAAATGTATGGTTTCTAAACGCCAATTTATCCTTTAAGCCTAAGTAATTATCTTAAGACTATAATCCCTAAGTGTTGGGATTTTCTGTCTTGTATAGCATATATATGTCTTGTATAGCATTATATATTAAACGTGGGCTTGCAGTGTGGGTAGCAAGCCAGTAGTTGCCGAACTATACTCCATGGAGAAAGATTCATGCACAAACAGTGCATTTCGAAACCTTCGTCATGGTGTTCTCTATCTTGTTTTTGTTCAATTTTTTATCACATCTTCCAGAAAAATCGTTCAAATTTCAAAGAACCCTCGTTCTAAATGATCTGAATTCCATGAGGCAAGGTTAAATATAGTACCTTTGTAATACCAGATATTTTCTAATGATCCTAGGCGAACATTATTGGATGATTTGGAACCATATAAAAACAAGCCTTAAGCCCTAATCAAACGAGAATTAGAGTTGATGAGAGTTGGCAAGCGAGAGTTTGCATGAGAGTTTCATCAACTCTCATGCCCCTGTCAAACGAGAACAAGAGTTGCATGAGAGTTGACTGGATATTACCGCGCGTACCGGTCAAACGAGCAAAAATTCTCATCAACTCTCATCAAAATTTGAAACAGTTCAAAGTTGATGAGAATTGTTCTTTCGACTTCGATCCTTAACAAACACACATTATTTCAACCACGCTATTCAAAGAACTAATATTCATTTATCACTATATTAGTCACATAATACAGCGGCCGTGGTAGTGATTAGCAAAACCCACCCAGAATTTGAAGATTTCTAAGATTGTATATGTAATGCTCAACCTTTCCGGATCATTTTACAACGTTAACCACACGGCAGCAATTTCATTCAACATCATGCGTGGGTGAGAACCCAAAATAGACATAACAAATAGACAAGACTTTTATTAAAGTGCTTTAAATACCTAAAAGTGCGTTTAACAAATTGTCGAGATGATTTTTCCGGTCTCGCTGAATGCTATTTTACAAAATGAAGATAATTATCGTCAATTAACGATGTCATCAGGTGGCGTTTATAATTGCAACAATAAATTAGGATGGTTCTAATTCTGTTTCTGGAATGCACGACGTTTAGTTCAATGTTTATTGTGTTTACCACTCTAAGTTGGACGGAAAGCCTTAACATATTTTACAACCCAATTGACAAAGGTCTCCGAGTGTTGGTTATGATTAATACCTAAGGGTTAGTTTCTAGTGAGGGAGGAAAACCGTAGTACCCGGAGAAAAACCCTCGAAGCACAGGAGAGAACCAACCAATCTCAACTTACATGAGTTTATCAAGCACAGGGACGTTACCCAACCTAAGCTAGTAAATCCCTGCCCTACAATCCTGGCAAAAACTAACGAAACACCTTGCATTATTTACTATTTTATGTATTTTAACCCCCTTACAATGTTGGTTAGCTAAGTTGAATAATCGACAAGCAATCAAGCTATTGTGTGCATTTTTTTATAATCCCATTTTCACCTGTAGTAACACTGGGTCAATATGGATATAGCTATCCAATCTAAAGAAAGTCAGTTTAGTCAAGTTTATTAACTTTAACAATATGTTTAACATTTTTTTACTTTCGCTAGGAATCCGTACGCAGATCAGCCCGTCCAAGTGCCAACTTCGCAAACACAAGACGAACCGTAAACCTCGTACGCCATTTACGACAACGCAACTCCTAGCATTGGAAAGAAAATTCCGACAAAAGCAATACTTGTCTATCGCTGAACGAGCAGAGTTCTCGTCCTCGCTGAGTCTCACAGAAACTCAAGTTAAAATCTGGTTTCAAAATCGCCGAGCGAAAGCTAAGAGACTACACGAAGCAGAAATTGAGAAATATAAGTTAGTTACGAAGCCTATACTGCTTCCTCCGAGCGTCCCGATAGCACCGCCATCGTATGTTACTACACGAAGTAGTTGTACGACAGGATGTTTGCAGACTCATCCCCATGAGTTTAGTTTACACTCGCCTGTGCACTATGCTCCTCAAGGACAATCACCTTATCTCGGTCTAAACTGTCCCACAATACACCATCACTCATTGCCGCCAGGTTTTGGACTCATGTGTGCACCAACGCGTGCTCCCATTGCGGATTTAAGTCATTTCGTTTTCCCGTAAAGATCCAATATGTAATGTAATGGTAAACTATATGTAAAGTTCTTTAAATTCCGCTCAGAGCGAAGGCAAGAACATTGGCGGTGAGGCTTTGGAAGCCAAGCCTACGGATCTAATATCCCACCGCTGACACCAATGCTCCAACAATCGATTGTATTCAAAACCAGACGTTGGAAGAATCAGTCAGTTATTCTTTGAAAATACAAGATTAAGCCCTCACTACAAGGTCAAACGAGAATTAGAGTTGATGAGAGTTGGCAAGCGAGAGTTTGCATGAGAGTTTCATCAACTCTCATACCCCGGTCAAACGAGAACAAGAGTTGCATGAGAGTTGACTGGATATTACCACGCGTACCGGTGGGAAAACTCTCATCAACTCTCATCAAAATTTGAACCAGTTCAAAGATGACGAGAGTGCATGAGAGTGAGTTGCAACTCTCATCAACTTTCATCCTCGTTGAACCGGGGTTTTAAGCTGGTTTTAAAAGAAGAGGACTAGAATTTGTTCTATATTCATAAACAAACACCAAAATGTCATATAAATGATTGCCTATTATAGTGGTGTCTTTGTTGACTTTCAAGAGAGTACTGAGACTTTTTCTGAACGATTATGGGCAATTCTTCGCGGTAGAACTGGGGCAGGCATTTAAATTGGCGTGAAAGTAGCACAAAACGTAAACATGGTCTATAATATTTATTTATTTGAACCAACGAATATAATTCATATCATTTTGCTAGTAATGTAAATACTAAGAATTGTATATTTATTTAAAGAAAATATTGATCTTGTATAATATAAATGAATACAAACATTTACGTCTAAGTGGATTTCATAATTGAGTATGGTTATATATTATTACGACAGTATGATTACAAGAAAACGATCAAATTTCCGGGGGGGGTTGGAACCGGATGTATTTATATATGTCCTCTTAATATACTGAAATTCACGGCTAGTAGTTGCCTGCCTTCAACCTCAGTACTTTAATAGTAAAATAACAAACAAATTAATAGCGAGAGATTTTGAGCAACTGTGTATCTTACAAAACTACAAGTGAAAAATATTATAACAAAACGCTGAATTGAGTTGTTGAATAATTTCTGCTCTTGTTGAAAAACGGGCAACGCATTTTGAGTTTATGACAGTTTTTACTGACAATAACTGGCTAGTTTCCTATACAATCAATTTTCCTATATATATTGCAACATTGTAGATCAGTGTCGTCGAGTCAAAATAGCAATACGTTCCGTCCTGTTGATTTTTACCGAGATTAATACTTCAAAAGAATCAAAGGTTTGTAGGAACAGACAATTCAGTGACCTCCAAGGTCAAGTTTGCAAATTACAGACACGCATTCCGACCTCTTATCGGCTAATTGCCGTGAGTACTTGACACAGATGGTCGAGAAACGCTTATGAAACAATTTGTCACAGGAAATTATCGCTAGTTATGTTTATTGCATTGCAGTTATCTGTATATATGTGCGTCCTTATGTATGACCTAGGGCTAAGGTCATAAATATCGAATTTTATAAGGCAGGCATCTATAAATACGATACAGCTAGGTCGTAGATATTTTGTGGATATTGCTATACTGCAAGATTGTAAAGAATTCTGTAACCCTTCAAAATCTCTGGTACTGCCAACTATCTGCAGGGTCGGTATTCATGACCTTATGTCATAGAATAGGAAATGACTAGAAGGGCCACTTGAGGTCGAACCTTTGAAGTTTTTGACGCTGCGCATGTCGCATTACGCATGTTCATTGCCATTATTCTAGCCAGTCAATTGCAGGGCCTTTTTTAACTAATGCACTGGGGGGGCAAATGCCCCCCCAGCCCCCATGTTTGCCCCCCCAGTCAACTTTTGCCCCCCCAGTGCCCCCCCAGTCAACTTTTGCCCCCCCAGTGAAGGTCCCTTGTGTACAAAAAGCAAACTTTATAATTTGGAGAAAAATTACGGTATTATCACAACCAAAACAGGGATCGGTTTACATATTTTAGATAAAAAATAGGAATATGTTGTATAGTCCGGGAAAATTTTTTTAATGCCGTCGACGACAAAACCAATAATATTTATTGACAAACGTTGACGGCCATCCACTTGTTAGGTCCCCTTTTCGATTATTGCCCCCCCACTAACGATTTCTTAAAAAAGGCCCTGGTCAATTGTATTTTCTGGCCAATAAACACGCTGAACTGGCTGGTCCGCCATTATTCTGGCCAGAAAACTGCATAAAAATAGGGGGTCACGTTGCACCGCTGAGTGGCCTTTCTGGTCATTTCCTATTCTGTGCTTATATATATGTCATAACGATCGCAATTTATACGGCACACGCGTCTATAAATATTAAGGGGACGTAGATATTATATGTGGATGAACATTTCCAGTGAATTGTTGGGTCTGAAATACTAGTCATTGAGGAAGGTTTTACTGGCATTGAGGAAGGTTGAAAGTGAAACACTGCATGAAACATTGCAAAGCAGCAAGTACTAGACTAGTCAGGTTATAGTATTAGTGGCAACAGTCAGCACTCAGTCAGACTAGCAGTACTGCAATGGCCAACTGGCAAACCTACCCAGGCAAAAGCCAGCATGTTGGAAAATTTCCAGTTATTTAGAAGGTTGAGAAAACCCAAAGACGTTTGAAATAAGATCGTGTCTTTAAAGAGGTTTAAATTGATGAAAGTATTAAACTTTGATGAAAGAAACTTCGACAGTGTATACAATCACATGCAATCCATCTCCATTTAAAGCTATATACTTTGCGCATGTACCTATTCGATCTCTTATTTCCATTCTGACACATCTCTTCTCAACAATGTGTAAACAATACACGGATTGAAAGAAAGCAATTTTGTCCACCAATTAACACTGAATTAAAATGACAATTTTACCGTGACGTTATATTGACTATTGTTTAATCCATAAATGGAGCTTAAACTCTTTGAGAGGTCTTTGAAAGCCACAAATGCAACGATACACGATGGATAATTTGTCTTATTCTAAAGTGCACTTTAGGTTAATCATAGTTTGCACTAAAATTAAAACACTAAAAATAAACCAATTATAGCACACTCCATCTAAGTACACGATACTATATACGTCGAGAATGCGAAATCATGCTTTTCTTAAGGCCATATGTGTAGCGAGTACAATTTGTTTGATATCTTTTTACGCCTCTTATCGATTGTATCGAAGACCCTTATCCCAACAGATCAGGCTCATTTTGAAACAATTATTCTCGACTACTCGAGGCAAAAAGTCTGGAATGCAAAGCATTGTCGCATAATATATAATAATACCATATAAATATACCCTAAACCATTTTCATATATAGCAATAAGCAGTAAAATTATGCGAAATTGATGTATTTTTCAATGATTCGTGTTTCAATTCACAACATATGTTGTAGCCTGCTGCAGTACTCACTAAGTAATCATGTTGCTCATTTGAAGCATATATTAAAGGCGAATGTGGTATATTACTTGGAGAAAAAATAATTTTATGTTTACTTGAAAACAATTCAAGGAGTAATGGAGTATTTAAGAGATTTTTAAAAGAAACTTTAGGTTTCAAGTGCTTTTTAAAGTACCCTTGAAAGTCAGAATTTCATCCAAGTAGTATTTAAGGACTTCAAGGAGTATATACTTATATAGCCAGCGATCAGCCTGTACAAGGCTAGCTCTAATGCCCTCTCGCGAACTGAATATCTCGTCAGCTGCAAATCCATGATAATATTTTCACTGATGTTGATTCAGATCGAGCGCTTTACCAAGCAGAATAACCATGGTGTTTCCACAAAGCATATTAACTATCTATTTATCGCCATGCAATCCTACAAGGAACAAAACACTTCGACTTCGACGAACGAGTTCCGGCTCTAAGCTGTAATTATCTTAAACTTCGGGTCCAATGTATAGGCAGTATTCTTCAATAGACTGACGCGGTTGGTTTCTGAACTACTTGAAAGATATAATTGAACATGCACACTTCAACTCTTCTGTAACCTTCTGGCGATCGAAGGGCCTTCCTTCGAAAGATTTAAAACACTCCGACCTTGACTTCGACGTTTCGAGAGGCTATACTTATACCATCCTAACGAACTAACGAAGGGTGCTTTTTATCTTTTTCAGGTAGAGTTCTGCCCAAAACCACGGCAGTTTACAACAGCCAGTTGCAAAATGGCTGCGAGTATGCGGGTACTGCACCCGTAAAGAAGGTTTACTGCCATTCTTTATATTATATATATTATTTAAATGAAAATGAAGGGATGTTTTTCGAAAAAAACTATAGCGAAGATGAGAAGACACTATAAGAGTCCTCGACTTCTCAAACCGTCAAATCGCCATGCACAAATTAAGAAAAGGTTTAAGGCTAAGACCTCTGTTTCAAACTGTAAAGATAACTTGAATTATAGAGTATTTTGTATCTATGTTATCTAACTCATTAATAATTCATGAAGAAAATTCAAAAGAAATGAATGTTTATAATCAATGTCTGTAAATCTGAGTACAGATTTCGTCCTGATTAACATAACCTTTTCGTTCGTTTTTCTCAGCTAAAACAGCTTATATCTTTAAAATAGTCGATAAACATGGACATTTATATGTATGCGTTTGATAAGTACGATGAAACATTCGAATCCGATCTTTATCTGATATACAACATTCGCCTTCGACTCGAGTTTCTATATCAGATAAAGATTGACTGCTCATGTTTTATCTATTACAAAAGCTTTGTGTGCATTTGCTATGAATGGTGAGTGCCGAATGGTTAGGTGTCAATGTAGGGAGGGGTCCTAATTCAATGTATGGAAAAAGAACGAAAGAAAGGCCAGATATAAACAACAATTCAATATTCAATATTGTTCTTCTGCCAACAATGGCCAATGCACTAGTAATAAAGTCAATTTAGACATGCGAATAACATCAGATAACTTATTGTTGGGTATATAGACATTGGCATTGCAAGATCCAATTGAAGTATAGTAATTGTAATCGTCCATTCGTGTGTAAAAGGCACTGCATGCAAACTGGAAAAATTGATGTTACAAATTTCTACACCAATGTTTTGTGTTGCATATAACCCTTACGGAAATTTCACATAACATTTCATATGTGAAATGTTGTGTGGAATTGAAGCATTTGTGTGGAATTTCACATGTGAAAGAGCTCGTTTCATATGAGAAATTCAGAATACTCACATATCAGAGTCTCGCATATTCTTTCACATGTGACTGAAGAACAGGTTCGTATCTGGAAACTAATTTCACATGTGAAAAGGCATTTTCACATGTGAAAAAATAAGTAGTGACATTTTCCTAAGAGAATGTATACTGACTGCATCTAACTAGGTTGAACGTAAAATGTACAAAATATTTGTACTTCAAAACCTCTCAATAACAGACACAATCTCTCTTTCAACGCACAACCATTAACAAGCCATCTCAATTAAGATCTTCAATTTCCCGCGATACACAACACAAATTATCTGATGTTTTTAAAAACAATGTGCACTTATGAACGTGGAAATTGCTTTGCCCGCAGGAAACTCCACTTATGGGATTCCAATGACTCTATTGTGAGCGTCTTCTATAATAAGGTTTTTCAAAATACCACTAAAAAGCTTTGTTGTGTCTACAATGCGAGCATGCAACAAAGAAAGTTCTGGCCACGCCAAATCAGGGATGCGTGTTATAGGCATGACATAATTTGTGGGCTATTATTGCCAAAGGCACTTAACGTTATTAATAGAGGACTTGACCTTATATATTGTTGATATAAAGCAACACTTGTGTAGGCAATTATAGTTATAAACCTTAAGAGCTTATAAGAGGCGTTGTAATTCATTTCAAATGTATGTAAGTCATTCAAATTCACAATGCATTTTACGACGCACTTACACGCTGGAATTTTCACCGCCTATAATTGTCGAAATGTCGTACAGCGATATGTTAGAGCATGGAACATTTTGGGTCTGTAAAAATTCTGTGCATGTTTCATCGCCAGCAAACATGTGCTATATAAATGTTCATATCAATCTCTCTAGAAATTAGATAAGTATATAAGAACTGTGATTAAATTGTCGCTTAATGATATAGAGCCTGCATGCAGTATATAGAGGCATGGAAACTTTTTCGTTTAGTTTGTAAAGATTATGTATGTTTCATCACCAACAAACATGCGCTAATGTCCATACTGTAACTATATATGACTCTTTCTATAGACTTTTCTAGATGTAGCAGTCCTATCAGTGTGTTTTACCAGCAGCAAACATGTGCTATTGTTGATATCACTCTTATCACACTAGCTCGAGAGCTCTGACTTGCAGGGCTGAGCCTGAGGTAACGACCTCGCGAGGCCGTTTGATCTGCCACATTCTCTCGTGTGCCGCGCATAATGGTTTTTGCCGAGAATCTTACGTCGCGAAGCCGTGAGACAAAGACCTATCATGTTTGATACGAGAGTAACTTGTTAAGCTACGGCCTCTCTTGGTGGTGAGCTCAGCTAAGAGCAGGCTTGAGAACTGAATTGGTGATGAGTCATAGAGATCTCATACTTATTGTCGGTATGGTCTTTATGCAGCCCTTCACGAAATGTATATTAACCCTGACCCAACCCTAACCCTAACCCTAACCCTAACCCAACCCTATATACATAAGACCTACATATGAGACCTACATAAAGAACCATCCAAATTCTTCGCACAATATATAAAAGCCTAAAAGGAGGTCCTGAATGGGGTAAAATGGAAGCTGAGATTTGCCTATTTTTTTCATTTGGAAAATGGTATTTTGGATCAGCAATCCTGCTGCCGGGAATGCGATTTGCACAAGCAATTTTGCTGAATGGGTCGGGTGACTGCGTTTCAGACAAGTTTTTCTGGAAAATTGGAATTCGAACCGCCCTACTTTCAGACATGCATGTAACATTTTGATGGGTTTGGAAAGATTTTGTGCGTGTATATATTTCATCACTGTTGCACATGTGTTGTAAATGTTCATATCACTGTGAAAGATCTCTTCTAGAAATGAGTAATTATTGGTCATTGCATATGATGATCTGTTAATTGTCGCACGATGATGTAAAAGCCTAAAGGCATGTAACTTTTTGGCTCTGTAAAGAATGTCCGAATGTTTCATCATTATTCATTAGTATAATGAATAATGTTCATATCATTCTTTAGAAATTAGTATTAATAAATCTAGGTCATGACAGATATGTTTTACAATTCACCACTGATTTCTTGTTTCAATTATTACTTTAATTGATACATTTTACAAGGTAGTATATTTACTGATAATTCATGAAAATATCGTATTCGTGAATCTTTCAGGATAAGTTTATCATGCCGGATAATATAATAATCCTTTCAAATTACAGCGCAAGTTAATACTTCATGCGAACTATATATCAGCTTTATGGCACTGATACATGTTCACATCAATGTTCAAATCATATCTGTGTCGATCTGAAACTGGTATCTGAAACTGGTATCTGAAAGTGCATACTGTCTGTATATATTATATATTATACACTATAGTATAAATAGCCAATTGAAGTGATTATCTATGTAATTGTAAACCATACTCCAACTATATATACATGCAGTATAAAATCAATATATAGAAGCTTAGGACATGAAATTATTTCTTTTGCTTCTAAAGGCCATGTCACACAAGACGATTTTTGCAGCAACGCAATTTCGGACAGAGAAATTGTGAGCATGAATCTCGTTTTAGTTTGCCGAAATTTCTCTTTCTAAACATGCCCAGAAGGCAACAAAGAAATGAATGAGAATGAGAATATCGGTGGAGTGAAACGCGGGCCATGTTCACTATTTTTCCGCTGTGCGTGCTTACATATAACATGTACATAACATGTAGAAATGCAAGTTGCAACGATGTGTAACATGTAACTGTGTAAGAGAGTTCGTCTCTATTAAAGACTAAGAAATTTGCAACTTGTTATATATTACAGCCGCACTCCCAACAGGTTTATGTTATTATTCTAAACCAGAGTCTACTCGGCTAATTTTCGCCACGCCACTTTCTTAATCGTCTTAATAGATCTAACGAGTACACGACGGTACAAATAGACAATATTCATCCACAACACAGCACGAAACACCTTAACTTATTAACAACAAAGTCAACTGCTTAGCGAAGCTATTAGCGTAGCTACTTTAAAGCATTAAAAGCTTTATTGATCAACAGCATCTAAACACCGCATGGATATACGAAACATGAACTGGATTCTTGCACTGGATTCACAACTGGAATGGCTTGGTGTACTGGACGGCTAGACCGGATTCGTGTCTTTTCCCTTATTCCTCATTGGTTGTCCTTGGCGAAAATTTCAGACAATATTTCACAGATGATACTTTGGAACACGTTCGCTGGGAATTGAGAATTCACTTGAAATACGTGCTACACCGATATATGAAACTGAAGATTAATTATAGAAAAATTATCGATTTCATGCATGAGTATATTTAGAACTGTTTCACAAGTAAACGACATTTTTGTAATGAGATTTTTTCTTAACTTTTTCTGAATTTACCAAACACCACAGTTTTTCTCTGGGTCGATTTCCTCCTGCAGTTACTCTGGACCGATCCTTAATGGAGATCTAGGAAGAACAGTATAAAACTGTGGTTTTCTTGGCCCATCTAGTGTAGTTCAACTGATTTAACTTCTAAGGGAGCGTTACTTAATTAATTAATGTGGTGGTGGGGGGCTATGGGGATTTAGTGGGGGGAGGGAGCAGATATTCATCTAGTAAAATTTAGAGGGGTGGTGTCGAAAATGTTTTTGACGCCAAGAAGAGTGGCGAAACATCAATGTCATGCTTGTGACAGAACAGAAAATTAGGTAGGGATTGGAGGTTGAGTTTTCTTACATTTCTATAACTAGCTATCGTTTCAAACACCATGATGACAAATGGTACAGAATGAAAACAAATAGAAGCTCACATTTATTTAATGTGTTGTAGTTGGGGGGGGGGGGCGGAAGTCTTTTGTGGTGGGGCGGCACTGAAAAAGATATTAGGCGAGAAGAGGGGGGTATCCAAAAAATATTCTTTCAAAATGCAAAATCGCCATGCCCCCCCACTACATAAATTATGAACGCTCCCTAAGTAATGAAAACATGATTGTATACAACAATCAACTTTTCGGATAGGGGGAAGTACTCTACTTGACAGCAGAGGTTGGGAGAGAACAAGCTGCCTGCCTTGTTGATGGTTAAAATAATCAGGCAAGAAATGGTTTCTCATCTGTGCTGTACCCCTGCCATAAATAGTGACGTTGCAAGAATTGTTCTGGAGTCCAGCATAATCTATCCATTCTACGTGTTCAAAATCCAGTCTAATTCAATCCATGTTTATATAACGATCCCATAATATAAACACGTTTGCTGAAAGATGTTCTATTGTATCATTCCTTAGACACCACAGTTCCATATCTTGCTAAATATTTGTCTATGCATGTTTGAACTCTATCAGATAAAATACTGATGTTTTACATCACAAGATTTCAACACTGGAATTCAAATAATTGTTCATAGTGCATTTTTGTCTGCTCTTTATGGCTTGATAACGTGATTAAATCTACATAAACAACTTATTATATCTAGCCAAGTAGGTCATTAAAACAAAATAAATAATAACTTTAAGGATTATACTTATAGAATAAATAATAATAGCTTGATAGTGGCCGCACTTTTACAGAGTATATCTCTCTTAAAATCAAAAGATTACAATTTGATGCGGTATGTTTTTTTATTTTACATACTTTAACGGACAACATATTTCTGCGTCTCTATAATGACTGTTTCAAATTGCGTGGAACAATTGAATGTGAATCTAAAAATATCGAAATTCAATTCTATAGTTACTTCACTATACTATATAGGTTAGATCCCAGGTAGTCTATAATGAATTCTCGGCGGAAATTTAGTATGTATGTTGCCCACTCGCGTATGTAGAATAAACTGATAGTGCTTGAACTGATGTGCGCTCAATTATATTGTTGGTAGAGTTTGTAACTCAAATCCATGAGCGCACAAGATGCTTTTATTCGGAGTGTGTTTTCCCTTACAAAAATTTCACATATGATTTCACATGTGAAACTCTCTTTTCACGTGTGAACTGTTCCAAGTCCACATATGACATATATATATTTCACATGTGAAACATATTTTCACACATGAACCTTTACTTTCACATGTGACTGAAGTATTATGTGAATTCGAATTTCACATGTGAAATGTTCCAATTCCACACAGAATTTCACATGTGAAAATTATATATATAGACCTAAAAGCTTACTTCATTATTTGTCTCTGTCATAGGCGTTCGGGCGCAACCTCATTGGGGGGGGGGGGGGAAAAATTTTGCCCGAATTTTAAAGCTTACCCAAAATGCCCCAATTTGGATAATAACATATTGATAACAATAATAACCAATGATTTGTATTTTACAAATCTATGAGTAGGAGGTTACATAACTTAGAAAAAAATACCTATATATCTTCCATGTCGTTGACCAAGTGTCAATTATTTTCAGGTTAATCATGTCGTTCTTAATAGTTTTGTTGGCATGTGCTCGTCAGGGCCGTAGCTACACAGATAAATATGCAGTACTTTAAATTATAAAATTCTGTTTTTGTTTAAGTTCAGACTACATAACTCTATTTTGCTCGAATATTCGTGAACCATTTGCCCGAATGACTTGAATCTTTGAAGTTTGGTGAAATTGTGGGAATTGTAAATAACGTAAGGGACCGTTTATCTGGAGGGGGGGGGCTGGTGGAATTAGGGGGCTCTATATGCAAGAGCCATAGAATGACTACACAATTGGGCTCAGTCTTGCAACTGCTGATCACAACTTGAGCAAGATATTTACAACATAGTTAGTACTTGTTCCATCTGTTTATAGGTATAACTTGAAAATATATTAATAGTATTAAAAGTCAGCCAATGATCACAAAGATTCCAAAAATGGTTACCGGTACTTTGGAATTTTTAGGAGACAAACGAGGGGGGTCATCTGAAAAAATATCCCTTGGGAAAAGTTGTGTATGAAGGGGTAGATTTGCAAGCATGGCGATAAAAATAATAGTTTTGTCATATAAATACGTGGTATTTTACCCAAAAACATAACAATTAATTTACAGATGATAAAGTAGAAATACAAGCACTTTCACGATAACACTCAGTTATGTTTTAACTATGACCTTGAGAATATCTGCTCGCACGAAATGTCCGGAAAAAGGCGGGAAACAAATAAAGCTATTGACTTAACAATATTTACAAAGCGTGGTTCGATACAAGCCCAGTTCCGTTCCTTGTTTATAGCATAGACTCAATATAGAAATATTTAGCTTTCTATTCAAATTACTACATATTGTTCATCCAAAAATAGTCGCCCACATGTGAGTGTGAAAGATCTTTATCTACTGATATTGCCATACGTTTTATTGTGTGGTTAAATTATTGAATATTATATTTAAATAGAAATATACTTAGCACGAAAAACTGATGTAGATATATACACAGTATATATAGTACGATAGTCTTCTAACATATAAGGACAAACAAATAAAAAAGAGGAGAAACGATAGAGAATAATCAATATATAAATAGAGTGTTGGTGTCCCGTAACCTTTATTGAAACCAACTGGTCGGCGGTCACCTTTAGAAATGTTGAACTGAAATGTATGAGCGAAAAACGAAACGACATATTTATTTTCTATTGATTGGCCAATTACTATACCAGTCTCCTACTTACTAGTTACTACAAGACTGTATGTGATTCAGTAAGTGGGGGCGAGTTAATCATCCTTACTTGCAGCTGAGAGCTGAGCTGAATTATACGCATGCAGCTCGACTTGATCGAGTCGAAGGCATATCAGTTGAAGGCGTCTCTGCACGGCTGCTATGCACCGTATGACTCATATCTGATCTGGGAGCACAGTTACGACGGAAGGGTTAGTTCAGGGCTTATCCAAACCAAACCCACCCTGTCAACATTCCCTGTGGGAGGAAACCGGAGTACCCGGAGAAAACCCACGACTTTCGGTATAGAGCGTTGACCGACTCTTTTCACATAAGCGTCACGAGTCCGCAGCGAGAATCGAACCCACGATCTCAGAGGTGAAAGGCGCTTGCTCTGACGATTGCGCGACCGAAGCCCCTGTACAACATATAATGGAATAATTGTTTTGTCAATTTGAGAACTGTCCGCTAATTAACTACTCCTGACAAGGAATCGAGCCAGGGAATACAACGTATAGGTTAGGTGACAACCCACCAGTTGCATGATACTCCCAAAATTTTGTGAATTAAGCTTTCGTCAAACGAGGATGAGGGTTGATGAGAGTTGGCAAGCGAGAGTTTGCATGAGAGTTTCATCAACTTTCATGGCCCGGTCAAACGAGAACAAGAGCTGCACGAGAGTTGACTGGATATTACCACGCGTACCGGTCAAACAAGCAAAAACTCTCATCAACTCTCATCAAAATTTGAACCAGCTCAAAGTAATGGACGAGAGTGCATTTCCTCCTGTGCTAACGGACTGTTATACCAATAATAGACGGGCTGCCTTAACTGCACTTTTATATGAACTGAGCTTTTAAAGGACTTTTAAAGGACTTTTAAAGGACTTTTAAAGGACTTTTAAAGGACTTTTAAAGGACTTTTAAAGGACTTTTAAAGGACTTCTTATATCAAACTGTCATTTTGTAACGGACTGGGGCATCTTAGATGAGAATATAAGGAATTTGTCTTCCTTACCACTGTTTAAATCAGCTGTCTTCAGATTTTTTAAATCGTTATAATATTTTTTCAATTTTTACACATTGGTTAATATTCTAAATTTTGTATATAATATCCTATATATTGTGACTTGAACATCTGGAACATCTTAGATGAGAATATATAAGTGCTGGAACTCGGACTGGAACATCGTTATAGGAACTTTTTCAATTTTTACATATTATAGTTAATATTTTAAATTTTGTATATAATATGGTATATTGTGACTTTTAATGCCTTTTGTAATATCTAGTTACACAGAGCCCTGCTGAAAAGCACTTGATTAGTGCTACTATTACTATTATTACTGAGGAGAACAGTTCAGGACTGAGAACGCTAGTTAATGACCCAAGCTGTTGATATAAAACCATATTTATAAAAACACAATTCAAACAAAACATATTTTGTGGAAGAAGGGGTTCTGGGGTGTGAAGACTCATATTATGACAAACATCACCCCTACTCACGTCACACCTTAAGCTGCATGAACTGATTGACTGAACTGAATGTTCTGACCATAAAGCAGAGCCTTGCCAGGGGTAGCCATTTCATGACGACCCTGAACCAAGAAACACTTGGACAGTTCTTAACCTGACCAAGGGGAATAAAACCCCTATGGACAGTCCTTAACCTGACCCAGAGTGCTAGACCCATACGGGCAGTCCTTAACCTGACCAAGGGGCGATAAACCCCTATACGGACAGTCCTTAATTATATGGTATATGTGTGACGTATATTGAGTCTATGGACCTGAAGTTGACATTTTGGACGCGTTGTCTCATTAACTTAAATTTATATTGTCTATAAATTTGCTCTATTCCAGTATACAAGTAAAATTTTAGCCAAGTTCAATTTGTGGTGTTGGAAATGAAATATGCAAGCGTTTCTATTCTGCTACCAACAAATACAGTCAAATCAAGGCATTCTTGGCACACTAACAATGTAACATGGCAAATTGGTAGCAGTTATGCAATACTAAAGTAATGTATAACAATTAGCGCATAATTTCAAGGTCAAGGGCAGAACTTAAGCTGGGTTAGATAGTTATCACTTATCAGGACAGCCTTTCCTGTAAAAGTGATTTCCTTCACTATTTATTGTATATAGGCCATAGTAATCATATTATACTACTTATACAATATCTTAAAATGGGTTTAAAATGATATAAAAATTAAACTATTGTTTGCATATAGAAAATAATGTTGAAACTTCATTTTTTCATCATCTATTTAACAATTAGATTATGAGCTCAAGATTTCTATGAGGTGATAGTTGATGAGGGCGAAGCCCGAATGAACTATCATCTCATAGAAATCGAGAGCGAATAATCTAATTGTTTTAGTAGAAACCAGCAAGAAAACAGTATTTCAAAACATTTTTCATAATTTATTGAAATAAATTCGTTAAAAATCGCGCCGAGGAGATGGCTGTTTCGCTACTCGCTATCTATCGACAATTAGATAGCGAGTAGCGTAGCCAATCAAATTACAGCATTTGCAATAGTATACTAGTATGATTCTACTAAAATACTATATAATGTAGAATAGAATGGAAACAAAATTACATCGAAAGAAACAGGGAACGGAGGTAGAAATAGGACTGATGGTGCAATTTGTGCAAATCAGAAATGCAATGTATACTTTACTAATTTGGGCCCTGCATCAGATTGTAGTAGATTAAAATATTATTTAAAAATGTATTTCTCATTATATGCTAATGAATTTAGGGCACCATAATTCCACCTTATATTAATTTATCTCTGACTAATGTCAAGGTGTTTTGTCGATGGAATATTCGAACGAAAATTTATATACATTTTTGGACCTGACCAGGGCCTGGAATTTCAGCACTCCTGAATTCTGAACAAAATCGCACATTCTGCTATCACCTGGGTGCCAGAGGTTTGTCCACGCTCGCAAATATCTGCAAACTTGGAACAACCCTCTGGCACCCGCCAGGGTATCATCCTGCCAACGAAAGAAAAATATTTGTGAAATTTTATCGAGAGTACAGTTGAAACAACAGCAACTAAGATCAAGCAGCGCAATAAAACAAGCAAAGAATAGAGTGATATTTAAAAGCAATGAGGATAATAACCGATAAATCAACTTGATAGGAAGGCGAGGTCTGACGGAGGGCACCCTGTGGTATCTTTTGAAAAACATATCAATACACCACGCCAAGAAGAGTTTGATTAATGGTCGAGGGTAATGTCGAGAACCGAGGGAAAATATCGAGGAAAATATGTAGCAGGTAAAAATATGTCGAGTGTTTGGTTTTGAGAGTTGATGAGAGTCAATGAGAGTTGCAACTCTCGCTCGCGTGGAATGTACCTTGTACCAGGATGTATTAACGTTCGCACTGCATGCTTGTTCCCAGCTTGTTGACAAGTTGTCATCGACTTGTTGACAACTTGCTACAAGGTTGTTGACTCAACAGACTTATTACAAGTTGTTCCAATAACTTGTTATCGTCCTGCAATTCAACAACTTGTTAACAAGTTGTGAATGACAACCTTGTAGCAACTACAAGTTTGTTGCGTTTCCCTCGACACTCGACCATTAGCCATAAACCATACAAAGTCTAAGCTACAAAACAAACAATGAAACAGGCACAGCATGCGAGGTTTTAGTCTGCGCTGAGTGATATTTGTTTAGCAATTGTTCTAAAACTTTATTGTGAATGTTGTTTCAGCTTCTAGCACTTGCAATTACAGTGCAATTAATAGCACAGCGTGTGCGACGAGATTGGTCGTTGCTTGGCATGGACAAAACAACGACCGTATAATTTGCATCCATGCATTTCAGTCATATGATGAAATAATGGTTAAAATTACACACAGTTATGCGATTCCGTCTTTTCTAGACTAACCCTTATTTAAATTGATCATCTAATTGTCTTGTTTTTGTGAAAAACACCCACTTTATTTACTTACTTAGCAAATTTTTCAACAAAATAACTGATAAACGAACGTACACTGGGTATAGACTATAGTGTTTTTCACAAAACACTTCATAGCAATATTCATAGCTATTTTGTAGGAGTACGATACAGTATATGATTATGAAAAGAACCAACACTATTTAGCACACTATTTAGATAACTGTCAGTTCTGTCACCACCACTTGGGCAACGACCTTTGCATGCGTTTTGGTTCTCAGTGTCCATTTATATTGTATACATTTCAAATAATCTCAAAGCATACATTCATCTGCATATGCTTAATGACAGACAGACACAATGCATGCTATGTTGTGTGAATTCACATCTTTCATAATCCAATTATTGCATATATAAATTGTCTTCCTCTCTTTAAGATCTTATTTTGTTATTTCTTAATATAATATCATAATTATTGTATAATTAATAGTAAGATTCATGGATTTCACTAAGTAATAATACTATTTCAAGCTAGTGTAAAAATACCATAAATGTAAAAATAAATAAAGATCAAATACCTATTATAGATGCCCACATACTCATATCTCAATATCTCTTCTAAAAACGTAAGATATAGGCTTATAGCTAAACATTATAATGGTGAAAAAAGAAGATAATAAAACAACAGAATACATTTTAAAGCATTGCATGCCATTGGGCATATTGGGTGAATGTGCATTGTATATTTTCAATCGTCGAATCGTACTTGTTATATGGCTATGTTTAGAGGCTAGCGAGAATAATTGCACAAAGTAGCACTAGAGGTTTCCTTAACATCCTAATTATAAACTCTCAATACAATACCATTCCAATTACAAAAAATAACATATAATCCGGGCAAATATTGATCATTCTCTGGGAAAATAATTATACAAAGTATAGAGCTAGGATTTTCTTAAGATCCTAATTATAAACTCTTAATACAATAAGATTCTAATTAAATACAAATTGGAACATATATTTCGAACCAAATGTTCATCATTTTATCCAGACAAGAACTCCTCCCTTGGCGCCAGTTTGATGATTTTACTATGGTTTAGGACAAAACCTCCACGTGTAGCCATGTAGCACCCACGCGGGGTACCGCGCTCGTCGACATGCAAGCACTAAAAGCCTTTACACAAATAACTTGATATTGCATTAGGCTGGTTTTAAATACAGATGTTTCTTTGCTCAGATTATCCTTTGATCAAAATGTCTGACAGCCGAGCGTAAGCCACTTTCAAAGACACATCACACAATTCTAATTCAAAAGTCAAAGTTTCAGGAAGCCATTGCATGAGATCACAATAACTTTTATAGTGTAAACTAGCCTTTATGATGCCTCATTCCAAAGCCTAATCACCAATAATCTTCTTCAAACTGGACTAATGCCTAATAGTCAAAATAGAGCACACGTATAAAGATCTCACATCTTGTCAACAAGATGTGTTCGCAAGAGACTTGTAGCAAGCTTGTCAACAAGTTGTAACATTGCTGTCATTTTATAAAGTTGCTACAAGGTTGTCACTCGTTGACAACTTGCCAACAAGAGCGAACACATCCTGATAACAAGTTGTTGAAACAGCATTGGTACAAGTCTGCTGCAGGTTTGTTACAACTTGGGCGTCTATATATACGTATGTTGTTGATACGATCGAAGTTTCATACGCTTTGATTAAAGTGTGCATGTGACAATGTAAACCTATCTCAAAGACACAACTTTCATTCAAAACTCAAAGTTAGATAAGGTCATACTGGGATCACAGAAACGTCTTGCTACAAGGGTCACCCTCAACTTAATCGTTGTTTCCAATCTTATACATAAATCATGCTTTAAAATTTAGAAAAATTTTCTATATTCAAAATTTTCAACTACACTAACTTGTTAAAGGTCTAAGACTACATACTCTCTATCTCATGACCTTCTAGAAGTTGAGGTTGTTTCATTTATGACATACTATTCATATTTACTATATACTTTAATATTGATGTCAAAATATTGACAGAACATAATAAATTAAGTTTAATATAACCATAACAATGCCTCTATCACAATATATAATACTCATGCAATCGCTGTCCCCAATTTCAAAGCAATCTCGATGACCAAACGGCAAATCACATACCGATGTTTGAAAACTCAATTAAAAGTCACTAACCCAAATTCCAATCTTATCTATCACTAAATTTGTTAATGCCTAATGGAAAATTAGCGTGCAATTGTGAGTTGTAAAATAATTTTCACCCCACGAAATTGGCGAAGTAAATTGCACTACAACACATAAATAGAAATCATTGTTTCTTGAAAGAAAGCCATTATGTTTCTATGGCAACCCACGGGGCTGACATCAGCACTGGCGTTATGGCAATCAAGCAAGAACAATAATTTCTAAAGGGTTTGTTTATGGTTAAGATAATGACGTGTAAATAGCCTTAGGTCACCTGTGGCGCTTGTTCCATTAGCCACGGGTGAAATGATTGATCGCATTTTCAAAGAGACAATGAAGGCTTTTGGCTTTTCTTTTCGTAGCAAATATTTCAATAAGGTTTCTAAAACGTTTGACAGATTAGTGAAATACTTTGATTGATAAGCTCCTTTTAATTTCGTGCCTTTGGCAATTAATTCACCGCGTTTGTATAATAATAACTCTATTCAACTCAACCCTTTTTCAAAGTTACTATTCAGAAATCAAATATCAGATTCTGTTTCAAGGAGTGCACGCGAAAAGCTGTTTATCTTAAATTTAACCCTTGGGTTATTATATATTACTGTACTTTCGAGCGGTTTATATTCGCATGGCATTTCAAAAACTCATGTACAGCAACTTCAAAATTGCAAAGCAACTTTAAAACTACAGAAATATTCGCAGCTGTCATGCTGTTAGACAAGGGTTGTGCAACGAAAACGCCCAACATAAAGCCCTGTTTTTCCTCAAGTATTAATGGCCTACTAATGTTCACATTCTCGTATACATTGTTAACGATTATTGGTACATTTCCCAAACCTGCTGTGCCCACGGTTAGAGCATTATTTAGAAAGGCTTAGCTAAAACATCCTTACACAAAAACCGCTGGGTGCATCACAATAGGTAGGCGATACGCTTGAAAATGTCGCCATTTTGTAACGACTATTTTTAAGCTAACATCACTGACCAGATTCCCATATATTAACTGAAGTGCCCGAGAGTTTACGAGAGTCGATGAGATTTGCAACCCTCGCTCGCGTTTGACCGGCAACTCTCATCAACTCTCAATAAATTTGAGCTGGATTCCTATAGGTTTCAGTTTGCAGTATACTTTGAAGTACTCGAGTCCATAAATGCACGAGTCCAGTCTTTGCCTCGTGTCTAAAAGATCTGTTCCCAGGAGTGCAAACGTCCCCCGCCATGCAAAGCAGAAAGGCAGTAAATATCCAACGGTCACAAACAGCATGGGTACATTAAGGGGTTGTCTTATGTTGTGCAAGATAGCCCTATCCCAGTGGGGGACTCCAAGACATGGCACCACTAAGTCGCGAGAATGTAAGACAGAATTGATGAAAAAAGAATGGCAATCTTACATAGTCAATATAGAATGAATGAAAGTGCACAGCAAGAGCAATTATAACAATGAGAAAGTTGGGTAATGGATATTATGCTTGCATGAGAAAGATTTGAAATCAGAACAACAGGAGGTTTCGAGATACTTCTGGAAACACGTTGAAGACAAAACAGACACATTGTTGGGACCTTGATATAGAAAATAGTCCAAACATTACGAAATCAATAAATATATTTCATAAATCATGTATTAGAGCGAGTTGTAAGATGGTGGTGGGAGAGTGGTTACTGCATGCATGTGACTCTGCCACATGGGAGTTTTCCGTTCTTTAATAACATTGGTCCAATAGAGAAGGACCTCTATATAGAGAGAACAGTTGAGAACTGATAGAGCTATCCAGTATAAATAAACAAATATAGCTGCACTGTAAAAACAGATCGGTTAAAATAACCCATTTAAATTGGTTGTCTCAAGATGCACATATTTGACCAATATTTTATTGGTTAAAACAACCAAAAATTTGTTAACCTTTAGTAAAATGCGCTTATATATTACAAATATATGCATGCCTTTTAATATCATATATGCCTTATAGAATAAATATCAGAATATATTCTTTCGGTACCAAGGTCCAAAATTATTTAGTTCTGTCCTAGTGATCCATACTGCTTTAGTCAAAACAATCATCTTCACTTTATTTAAAAAATGAGAAACTCTGATTCTTAAATATTTTGTAGAAACAAATCTATATCATGTATTGGCAAATCATGCATGTCAACAATAATATGTCACGTGAAGTGGCTTTATAATTGATAAAACTCATCTTCTCATTAGTATTCTTTATATAAAAAGCTCATCCTAATTAGTTGTCTTTATATAAAGAATACTAACAAGACGTTTTTGAAGCCGTTCAATAAACTCGCAGTACGTGTTTTGTTTTGTTTAGTTTAGTTTAGTTTAATAGATTTGCCAAAGATTACATACGAGACATATTACAGACAATAATTACAGTTTGTGGCAGGGAATGAAAACAGAACAAAGGTCCCAATTGACATTCAATCCTTTATTAGGTCTAATACCACTCGCACTCGTGGTTTTAAACCTATAATAAATCACTCCTGCTCGTTTATTAAACAGTACATAATATATCAACAACGCAAAGCAACTTAAACTGAAAATTACACGAGTATGTATTTCATAAGCGTCTCCTATGCTTGCACTTTGCAAACTTAAACAATCAATTTATCCTATACTCTGGATCAATGCCGTTCCATTTCTGACATAAAGATTAAGCGTCATTGATGTAACAATGATATCCTTGGAGTGCTATATATAACGTCTTACAATTTAAAATATATTCCTGCACTTCATTTTCAACCGATTGAAACATTATTGGCGACAATTTGCTCGGCTTGGAAAAAATGCTTCTACAATCGTGTTCCTCTCTAAGCGAGTGTGGAACAATGAACACCTATATCTACCCAAACTAAAGTCTACATCTATGATGTTTGCGTGCTTAGTGTACTGTTTTATGGTGCTGAAACCTGGCCAACATACAGAAGACAAGAAATGTCTCTGTATACCATTCTTGCAATCGCCTGGAAGGATAAACTACAACAAAACGAACAACTGTTGAAGATAACCAAATCTCATGCAGCCATTTTCATCCAGGATCAAATTCATCCGTCGTCACTGGGCAGGTCACTTGACCTGTGTGGGGGCCACAGCGACTCCCCGTTCCAACCAAATGTTACGGAGCCCTAAGGCATGTTGGACGTCCCAGACGATCCAAGGATATATTCTAGAGTAAAGAGAGGTTTGATAGATTTCAAAATCCCCACCAGTCAACACTAACACTAACAAGAGGATGAAGACGTCACTGATGGATCTATCCAAAAACGAGATCGTCGTTCGCAAAGACGTCTGTCAACAAATATATCCTACTTTTACAAAACTAAAGTTACACTTTGTACATATATCGATTACTTTATCGCAAATCGTCTAAATATGCGCTTGTTGGTGAATGCGTATTGCGCTACATGAGTTGTTCAAATTATACTCCGAAAATTGAAAAGTTAACACATTCACTATTGAGAATTTATATAATATGCGCATGCTTTCGAATTCGACGTCCTAAATATTTCCTAGCCGGACATTTTGTGCACAGCATTTTGACTGCTGCTGTAAGTAGTTTGCGGAGAGAACTGATAAATCATCATCAATATTATTGTGGTGCGACTGCCTCGGTAAAAATATATTGAAGAGTTAGTGAGGTATTGACGGACTTTCTACATGATGTTGTCACAATATCCTTGGTGCACTGCCTTATGTAGTATTAGGTTAGCATTTCAGGGGTTAGAATTTGGATCAGGGTTAGGAATAGGATTAGCTAGGATTAGTGTTACGATTCGTTGAGTTTAGGATTGGATTTAGGATTGTATAGCTATAGAATAGGAATATTTTAAGGGTAACTGGAAAGCACTGTGTAAAAATGTGGTTGCGCTAACATATGGAAATTGACTCGAAATACTTGCATCAAATGAAAGCTCCCTCACAGATGAAGAGAAAAAATACAACATCCTACCTTACTGATTCTGTCGACGACAATTTCAAAACAAGAGTACAGGCATGTAGTCTTCAACGTCTACCATGTCCAAGTGTTGTTTGACAAAGTCAACGGCTCTCATATAAGCAGGGTCGCAGCGACTATATGGTTTGCACACATTATAATGATTGGCAGAAAGTGGGATGAATTCACCAACCCCAAAATCTATTGAGGAAGAAAAGATGCAGGTTTACTAAATACTCGCTCTAAGCATTTACTTTGGCCACCGGGAGATTTGATTCCTGACATTATGACGTTGTCGGATTACATGAAATATTTCTGCATCCCTGAGATGTAGCTTGATCTGCTAGACCTCGCAGTAAAACTTGCATATATTCAAGACCATTTTCAAACGAGGTGTGCTTTAAGGCGAGAAGTCAGTCCGAGAATTTAAACCCGCTATAGAAATTATCGCGTCTATATATATTTGGAGATTTGCTATAAATTAGAAAAGTTAAAAACGGTACAAATATTCTCATATCAATAATTCTGACACTGCAAATAAGAACAAAAAGTTCGTTGTCCCATTTTTCGAACTAGCATCTTCACAACTTGTCAAAAAGATGTGTCGTAACAGGCTTGTAGCAAGCTTGTCAACAAGTTGTAACAATGTTGTCATTTTATCAAGTTGCTACAAGGTTGTCACTCACAACTTGTTAACAAGTTGTTGAATTGAAAGGCGATAACAGGTTGTTTGAACAACTTGCAACAAGTCTGTTGAGTCAACAACCTTGTAGCAAAAAACCTCTTTATATAAGTTGGAGACAAGGAATATTTGGTTGCTCCTTACACTGCCTGATGTATGTGATTTCACACAATACGGCAACAAGTACACTTTTCGCCAGGTATGAGCACAGTGAATTCTAAATAGACTGGAACGCTAACTCCTATGATTAAGCCCTATGATTGGGTGAAGCCAAATTGATGCATAATTTGAAGCAAAAGGCGGGAACCGCGCGACTAAAATGCACTTTCAAAAAGACTAAGGCGAGTTTTGAGGAGTGGGAAATTCGATTCAGTCAAAAGTTCCTTTTTTAGCGAAAATGAGAAAGAAAAATAGCTTTTTCATCCGATTTTTTCAATTTCAAAGATTCAAACCTGGTTTTCTGGATAGTTTTAAGTAGTCTACATTCACCAACTGCGAAAACTTCAGGGGTGTCAGCTTTATATTCGAAATATTGGACAAGTTTGAACTTGCCGATGAAAACGTCACTCTTCAACTTTAAAAAAAAAATAAGGTTAAAATATTTCTACGGTCTTGAAACTTGTTTTTTACTAAAGTTCAAGTATTGTTGTTTGTTTTAAGCCTTTAATCTTGCTCCAATGAGGATGTTTTGTGTAAGAAAATCGACGATTTTTAGGCGGAATATTTTCGGCTTCGGACCTTCAATGGCGGCCTTCAATTTGGCTTCAAAGATGGCGGCCGAGTTATCGTTCCAGTCTACTTAGAGTTCACTGGATATGAGCCAATAGCCTTACTCTTGTCAGCAAATCCAGTAAATCACATACGCGTCAAGAGGAGCATCGGATCTGACAAATTAATCGGATCGTGTGAACATGCGTTTAGGATAATTCGGTACTAAAATAATTAAGTTACAATACCTGCGGAGTCGGGAGAAACTACGAGTGTGTCTCGTACAATTCTGGCAGGTCGAGTCTCGGCAAAACTTAGAACATCTATGTTGTTTTCCTGTACAAAATCTACAAAGTTTTTCTGGAGGTCTTCGAGATATTCCGACCCTATATAAAAGGATATTTTAATATTTTCAGAGGGGTAGGTAATTTTCGAGTTAGGTCCCCTTCCCGACACGCCCTTTTTCGCTGGGGGCAGAACTCGATGAACATCACAGGCTCGTTTCGCGATTCGAGTTAAGCCACCAAGAAAAATGGCGTGTCGGGAGCTTAACACGAAAAGGCTTAACTGGAACATGTTGTAACAAGTCTGTTGAGTCAACAACGGAACAGCTTCGTCAACAAAAATTGGGAACAAGCAATCAGTGATGTATTTAATAGCCGGGCAACGGGCCACTGACCCGGTTATGTACACTCTTGGACCGGTTTTAAACTGTGCTAAAATCTAGAAGACTCAGGTCAGGTGTATTAGTGTAAATATTTGTGTGGAAATCGGAGTAATTGTCTCCATAAGAATTTGGATTAGACCAGTGCTACCCTGAAAGTAAAGCCAAATAATGAATAACGACGTCCAACATCCTGCATCCATATATATTTCTCAACTGCCATCAGAAGTTATTGATTTAGGTCACGATATGACATTATAGCTTTAGCGAACAGTTATTCCTGATTTAGTGGATGACATAGAAGAGCTGGAACACATTATAATACTTGAAGCTGACCAAGAAATGGCAGACATTTCAAAATTTCCCTGGGGACTGAAGTATACCACAGCAAGCTCTTATGTAACCACTAGTATGCCCCGGATTCCCAGCTCCACGAATTCATATTATCGCCCCTCCAGATGGCAGATTAACCCGGCCACCCCATTTCTTATCTACATCACTGAGCAGTGCTACACATCCTGATAACAAGTTGTTGAAACAATATTGGTACAAATCTGCTGCAGGTTTGTTACAACTTGTGCGTTTTTACGTGTATAGTCCAGTAATCGTTCTCAAATAAATTCGATTATCCGTTTTTCGGGAGTCTATAACAGTCGGGAATGGGGAAAATAGAGATAATTTTCAAACACAACATTGCTTGAAAGAAAAATTATCCACGTCAGATAAATTTACCAAAGGTCAGACGAAGGGCCTTCGCTCTAAACGTCAAAGTTCTTCTTGAATTTTTCAGATAGTTTGATCCTAAAGACTCGAAGCTTATCCTGTATAGATGCTACCCACAATGGCACAACGCATTATGAATCTATTTAATACCTTTTTGTAATGCCTTGACTTCAAAGGATGGTAAAAAAACATATCGTGCTTTTCCAGAAACCATTGAAGCAATATCGGATCCTTTGTGAGGTACGGCGTAAAATATGACACCTTTAGTGTTGGCGTGCAATGAACTATAAAACATAGAGATTAACGTCTTCATTTATATTAAACATTCATGAAGTGAATATACTTTTTAATATTAATATGCAAATAGTAAATTTAGTGTTTTTTGATGATTAAGGTGTGCTCTTTCACACTACATGCACTGTAACTTAGTAACTGATCGGAGACATAAAAACATTTTGGCCTGAAATGATGACCTCAATAATTTACCAGAATGTCAGAAAATATGTCTTGCAAGTTGCGTTTTTAAAACGAAGCTGTAACTTGTCTCCTTACTATGCAAATAGTAAATTTAGTGTTGTTTGGTAGATTAAGGTGTGCTCTTTCACACTACATGCACTATAACTTAGTAACTGGTCGGAGACATAAAAAATTATTGGCCTGAAATTATTGACGTCAAAAAATTGCCAGAATATCAGAAAATATGTCTGGCAAATTGTGTTTTATGAACGAAGATGTAGTTTGTCTCCTTAATATTAGTTATACTAAATCAAACAGTCGTAGTTTCTTTTGCGCCACCCGGTATATGTCCCCAACATACCAAAATTCTGGTGATCTCATTGCGTCCACCAGCATCTGTTTTACCATCATACCTAAATAGAAGTAATGCAATTGAAAAAAAAGCACTTCAGATGTGGACACCGTTAATATCCCACAGCTCACGATTAACCTCTACATTCTATATAATACAATCATATCTGCCTTGGTTTGTATTGTTTTATAATAAGCTACCGTGTTTGTCTCCGAACCTTCTTGAAAAAGACAAAAAACACTTCGACATTCGAGAACAAGAAATCCTTTAGGAGGTTAGTAGTGCATGGCTACGATGGGCTCACTCTATTATTATTTATTAGTTTTTTCAGGATGTTCAGATATACCCCACCGGGGCAGCTTATTGTGTAATACTACACTACATACACAGTACCCCCATGCGTGAGGTATCTTTTTCAGGTAGTTAAGACACAAACCATGCGGCAGCTTATCGTAAAATACCACCTACACTGGACCTCCATGTTTGAGATATCTTTTTCAGATAGTTCAGACAAGTATCAAGAGGCAGAGTTCTTATTGTAGAATACTACATAAACCGGTCACTGGAGCCCACATTTGAAATACAACCATAATTACCTACCGCCCATAGAATGAGCAAGCCATACAACAGGACGTCTCCCCACACCAGCATTCTTCAATTTGTTCAAAAGTTCCGAACTTCGATATTCAATGGTGGAACTGTAAATAAACAACGTTAGTATAATAATTACCTTAATACCCGGCTTTAAAGCACGTACGCTTGTATGCGGAAACTCTACATTTTAATTTATTTTCGTATTTAAAAGCCTATCCGGATAAAAGCGCGCGGGCCTCTACGTTTTGGGTGGTCAAAAAATCTTGTCAAACTAATTCTGTTAAATTCACGGCCTTGCTATACGACTTACACTTCAGGTTGCATTGGACATTTGGAGGTCCAGCCACTCAATTCTGTATCATATTCAACTAAAATAATGCGACATCTCGGAACATCAACCGGCAACCAATCCTAGAAAATAATTAAGTTACGTAACGTCATCGCTACACTACCTAAAATTGACGAAGATTCTTCGTTCGAAGCGTTGGAGTGTATTGACTGTTCTTTAGGCACAGTTGGACCTCTCTAATACGGACACACAAGGGACACAGCAAACTATCTGTATTAGAGAGCTGTCCGTTTTTTGGAGGTCTTTTAAAGGAAAATATATTATACCGGGACATTGGAAACTGCCCGTATTAGAGAGGTGCCCGTATTAGAGAGGTGTGTCCCTATTAGAGAGGTGTGTCCGTATTAGAGAGGTGTCCGTATTAGAGAGGTGTCTGTATTAGAGAGGTGTTTCCCTATTAGAGAGGTGTCTGTATTAGAGAGGTGTCCGTATTAGAGAGGCGTGTCCCTATTAGAGAGGTGTCCGTATTAGAGAGGTGTCCATATAAGAGAGGTGTCCATATAAGAGAGGTGTCCGTATTAGAGAGGTGTCCGTATTAGAGAGGTGTCCGTATTAGAGAGGTGTCCGTATTAGAGAGGTATCCCTATTAGAGAGGTGCCTTTTGAGATGCTATAAATTAAAGAAAATATTTAATCATACCCTAGGCCAACAATCTGTTCGTTTTCCTTCAACAATTTTATCTGTTCTACTTCTCCATGTTCTAAATGGACTTCCACGCAAACCATGAACAAACACGAGATCAACTTCTGGCCTGCAGCTATTTAAAAATTCCGATATTAAACAAAAGACCTGATATAGTCAGCGATAGCACGTGATTGTTTAGTCGGTTCAATTTCCATATACAAAGCGATTTCATTTGGGAAAACATTAAATTTATATGGTAATTAGACGTACCATTTAATTTGTTTGTCTGGATAAGCAACGAAAATCCCATCTTCGTATGTATGACCTCTCTCACCGTCCCTGTCCAGATTAGCCAAAGCTCGTAGTGAGTGACTTTTGACAATGATGTCCTATATAGAGAAAATATCAAATAATAGCAGCTTAACACAGCGTTAGGAAGGTATATACGTCATTACTATTCAAGTCTCTATATCGCTAAATCTCAGCGCTCCAAATACCTTCGATTTTATCCAGTTTTGTAGCACTCTTAACCATCCTATTTAAAAACACGTTGGAAAGTTGGATCTTAATGCGCATGAAAATGGACCTTAGCATTACCCATGCAGTATATTAAACTATTTATCTATCTATCTATTATGCCTTGCATGATAAATGGTTACTATAGCAGTGTAAAAGGATTTGATATCAGCATCCTGATGTCCGATATGTACATGTCCTTACACAAACACAAACACAAACACAAACACAAACACAAACACAAACACAAACACAAACACAAACACAAACACAAACACAAACACAAACACAAACACAAACACAAACACAAACACAAACACAAACACAAACACAAACACAAACACAAACACAAACACAAACACAAACACAAACACAAACACAAACACAAACACAAACACAAACACAAACACAAACGTTCGAGAATCCCTTGCTATAGTCTATATAGACAAGCCCACCTTTTTGAATAATTTCTTTGTGCGAAGTTTCATCTATTGCTAAATTTCCAAGAACATGCGAGACAAATCTTGTAATTCTGATGTCCGTGTAGTTCAGACTCACTAAACGTAGCAAATCTAAACCGTCATTCTCCAGGATTAGAGATCTGTGTCCCTTAACCTTAAAAACAAAGCTTTATCTTAACAATGCCTAAACGAAATTCCGATACAGTCCTGGTCCCGAATTAGCTCGAGCGTACAGAAAACACTCGCTTAAACTATAGGCTAAAAATACAGCGATCTTGACTGGATGTAAAATGACGTGTCTGCGTGCCCACAAATGTTTTTCGTACACACTGCCTTCGGAAATCAGACAATAGTGTTTTCACGTAGTTTTTAGCTGGATTTTATGGAAATGCAGAGAGTCCTTGTGACAGGACTGCAGGGTGTGAAGGGAGATGGGCGAAACCCTCTGAAAACTCTGCACCATACTGTGAAGTTAGCCTTGATTAACCTGTGCCCTAGACTCTGGAGCGCAAAGGGTGGTATGGTTACGCTTTCCCGAAACGAAAAGCATCTGCTTTAAGCCCTGGTCAAATGAGGATGGGAGTTTATGAGAGTTGGCAAGCGATAGTTTGCGTTAGAGTTTTCTCAACGCCGGTCAAACGAGAACAAGAGTAAGTTGCATGCAAGTTGACTGGATATTACCACGCGTACCGGTTAAACGAGCAAAAGTTATCATCAACTCTCATCCAAACGCGAGCGTTGGAACTCTCGACTCTCGTCAACTCTCAGTTCTCGTTTGACCAGGGCTTTGCGAAGGCAAGATCATTCTTGTAAAGAAGAAAACATCCACTTGGACAAATATAAATTTCAGTTTAGAGTGCAAAACGCAGCAGGCGCGACGAATGTCGTGGCATTTCCTGCGTTTTAGGAGGAATATTTTATACTAACAGTTCTAAAACATCATCTAGAACGCAACATAGTAAGAGATAAATAAATAAGATAAAATAAATAAGAGATCTCAACCCAAGTAGATATTCATTGCGCTATACTCTTCTGGTAAATCTGACCAAAATCTGGAAATGTTAAAACTTACTTCAGAATGTTTGCGCAGTGCTTTCAGAAACAAGAGAATTTCTTCGTCTGAAGAAAGTGTTTCAAGATGATCCTCATCTTCTGGATGCCAAAATATCGTCTTATAAAAAGAGAATATTTGAATAATTTTCTGGAAATCATCACGGGTATATATTTACATGAATTTAGCAATGCTTTCGATCCGTATGAGCCCGGATCCTCATCACACTGCAAAAACGGATTCATTTGGTTAAAATTACCAATCTAAATTGGTTGCCTCAGATGCACTTATAATTGACCAATACTTTATTGGTGGGTTTCACCACGTGCTACAGGACGGCAGATGGTTGTCAACTTCAGAAATGTTAACACTTAGGCCCGTTTCAGAGGCCGCTCCACTCATGAGCCGAACTTAAATGACGAATTAGGTGCGACACAAGAGCGACGTATGAATCAATTAGGTACGGCAGAATTTGGAGCGACATAAGTTCGGCAGAAGTTCGACAGAGCCTGTCGCATTATGCGACGTTACAGGGACATTGATTAATACGCCGCTCCACTCATGTGCCGAACCTAAATCAAAATTTACTGTAATTTATTAGGATTAGATTAGCCACTTTGTATTTGGAATTCCCGCGCGAATTACCCTCCTCTCTCGTCAACAACATTATGTTTTATACGCCGTTTGAATCACTGTCGCTCTTGTGTCGCTTCAGCGTCGCACCTAATACAATTAAATTCGGCGCAAGAGTGGAGCGGCGTCTGAAACGGGCCTTACATGAGCAAGAAAATTAAACTACATCTCTCAATTATATCTATTTGCCTTCAAATACAAGACTACTATGTATAATGAAAATAATTATTTTCTCACTTTGATAACTGCAAGTTGACCACCATTTTCTGCACGATGGTGCTTACTGAAACACATGCACCTATATTGGTTAAAACAACCAAAAATTTGGTTATTTTAATCAATATTTCGGTTGTTTTGACCATAATATTGGTCAAAAAGAATATGCATCAACAATGAAATTGGTTATTTTAACCAAATGAATCCGTTTTTACAGTGCAGTGGAAAAAGATATTGAAATAATATTTCATTGACGATAAGTTCGAGCCCCGAAAGTTCGTTACATGTCACTGTAGTTTAAGACAGGCGATTTATACTGTGAAGTGCGAAATTCTGGCATTGTCCCAGTTTCAGACAGCGAAATCTTAGATATTCAATTTGGTACTAAATTACCTTGTATAGATTATGAGCAGATTTCCCGCCGTGAAAAGCGGACTCGGTAAACCACGTTGCACATTGCCCCGAGGTTGGCAGAGACGATAGCAGTTCACGAAATGCATCGCTCAGTTCTTTTTCACTCTTTTTACACGGCTCAGAATTGATGGCGAAGCATTCTCCATCTAACAACGAGTCTCTTGCAAGGGTTGTCAAAATGCTATCAGGAACTTCATCAAGATGCGCACCAACATTAAAACCTTCAGAACAAAATATGCCAAGTTTAGTTGTCGGAGCGAAACATTAACTCATTAACTTCCAATGCGCCCTACTTTAGTACCTTACCCTGTCTAACCCAGACGATTTAAATCGTCAGTGGTAGGGTACTGCCAGTTAATGGGTTAACAAAACTATCTGCCAGTGTCTCTTGTTAACGCATTGACTTAAAATGCACCCTACTTTAGTATTTTACTCTGTCTAACGCCAGACGATTTTAACTCGTCAGTGGTGGGGTACTGGCAGTTAATGGGTTAACAAAACTATCTGCCAGTGTCTCTTGTTAACCCATTAGCTGGCAATGCACCCAGATGCGCCCTACTTTAAAATTAGTATTTCACTCTGTCTAACGCCAGACGATTTTACTTGTCTGTGGTAGGGTACTGCCAGTTAATGAGTTAATATATATATATACTTGAAGGCGCTAAGAGACTGCACACCTCCGTCAGCAAATTAAGTCAAGTGTATTCATGCGTAAATTATTCATGCACTAATTACGTATTCAGTTCTGTTCCGCGCGAAAGCAAGATTAGCTTTTGTAAATTTCTCATCCAGTATTCGTCCAAATTGAACCAAACTTTAATCGATTTGTCCTTGGCCTATGCCCACTTGCTCCATAAATTTTAGTGTTAAAATGTCTAATAGTTTTTGAGCTACCCTGCAGCTAACAGGCACACACGCGAAACACAAACAAACCCAGGTGAACCTTCTGTTTACGTACCTTGCGGTAAGATGGCAGATGATAGAATCTTTTGGGAAAGATTTCTGATGAAAAAATGATCTGACTGAGATAGGTTCAAGATCTGTTTGGGAAATTGAGCAACCAAAAAACCAAGAAGTCGAGGTCCTAACGATTTAATGTATATGAAGTATTTGTTAATTACTGTATGATAATTTCTATTGCAACTTACAACAGGGCGTCGGATACGGCAATAAAAATTTAGTTTGTCTCATTTGAAAGAACTTTTAAAATTATATATAAATCTCCCTTGCCGATTTTTCGTATCTTTCTTAGTTCTTGAGATATTTTGACAGAAATAATCATAAATCAGCGAGCTGTCCGCCATCTTGGATTTTTGTGGATATGCATGTTACGTCACAAGCAGGGTCACGCAAGTATTTTATCCAGAAAACCAATAAACAATTATTGAATGAGGTGGAGTAGGATATGAGGAATTATTAAGGCCGAGGCTTGTGTTATCTTCCGAAGCCGAAGGCTGAGGCAGATAACACAAACCGAGGCCTTAATAATTCCTCATATCCTGCGAGAACCGAATTCAATAATTGTTTTATTATTTATTTGTAAATATTTCGGACTCAGTTTAAACGCTTGCATTGTAGACAAGAAGACGCCAAGCTGCTGAAAATGGAACAACAATAATATAGTGTTCGGAAGCATGAATAAGCCAATCAGACTAGGAAAGAATATTTCTTAAAACTGTTGTCAGATTACAAGGTCGCAGTTATTCTAATTCACATAAATAAGCGTTTGAAATTACGCTACGAGATTCCTACACAAGCTTTAAATTATTACAGATTTACAGGTTAACCCCATTTACACTTCAAATATACAGAATATTTATATAAAAATACAACTGATCATGAAATTTTTTAATTTCACCTTCCCCAAGGTCGGCGAACCTTTCCTTTGAGGACGCCATTTGATTTTCCAGCTTTTGGCATAAGCCACATAAATTAGCGTGACATCATAGCGTGTTACATCGTTTTTCAATATACCACGAAATTACGTCAAACGTGGTATATTTGTTTTCAATATTCCACGGTGCTGTCATAACTCCAAATTTGGGCAGCTACCGAGCGGATATGACGATTTCACCGACAGCTCTTAGCCAATAAAAACTCTTGAATTATTTTCAATAAATAATAATGGTCATTATAAGCCCAAAATTAGACTTTGGTCACTATTTCAAATAACAAATTGACTGACAACTTTTTAAACATCTACTAATTATTATTTGGTGACAGCGATGATCTTTATACGTACTGGAGTAAAAATCCAATGTTCAATGTCTGAAAATGTGCAACCGTTTTTCTTTGTTTTATTTGTTTCAATGTCAAAAACTGGATTTTCGCAGCCAAGCCGTACACAATCACTCTCACCGAGCGCAGGGCTGAAGACATGGGTGACGAAACGACTATGGCGCCCTTGATCTATGTATGATTCGAGAACTCCCCGTATTTGTAGAGATTTGAAAAATAACTCAAAACAATTACAAAACTAAAAAAGAACTCAAAATTTACTCTCTGTTCTTAAGAAATATTACAATGAACTGCATCTTTCAACCACGGATGCTTTCGACCGAAATCGGCAGTGTTTCCACATCCAAAATAATAAAATCCTTCTTCAGCCTCGCACCCAGGCGCTTTTAATTTTAATTTTTAATTTTATTAACTTTGCCATATTATCAACACTATACATACAATACAAAAACACATGCATATAGACATCTATAAAACGTCTGCTCCGTGACGCAGTTTGCGGGAAATACGGCAATTTGGCCAATCACGCACAGGAAATAGCCATGCGGGGTTTTCCTTTATCTGCAACATACGTTGACATAAACATCTGGCAGGATATCTGCAACAGCTTAACGCCAATTACTGCAGATCCTAAGTTACAATAGGAACAAAAATCTACATACTGACACAACAATGAACTAAAAACAACACGATATAGGTTTAGTAAGATCTTGAGCTACATTACATTGTTACACACAGATATCCATGTTCTCGGATCGATCGTGCACGTTAAAAACGTGTTCAAGCGCCATTCTATATAATGGGCGTATAGAATCCTCCTAAATTCGTTCATTTCAATGTCCTTACATCTTAAATGTTGTGGCAACGCGTTCCAAACTCTGGTTGTCCGCAGAAGAAACGACTTCTGGTAGGTGGAGGTTTTACATTTTGGAACAATGAAGTTCATGGAGTTTGGAGCATTGAACTATAAGTAAACTGGAACGCTAACGCAGGGGGGGAATTTAAAGCCAGCTTAATTCAGTTTTTCTGTGTTTTGAGTTGAAATACTTAACGCCGAACGTTGGGCTGTATATGAAATTGAAGCTATTAAAAAGTTCTATTTGATATAAAAACTTCAAGACTTTAGGTAAAAGGGAAATACTTAAAACTTTGAGGGAAAATTTGCCGTATTTTACAAAATTGCGGTTGTTTTTGTATTTTTTAAGTATTTCCATTTTGCCTAAAGTTTTGAAGTTTTTATATCAAATAGAACTTTTTAATAGCTTCAATTTCATATACAGCCCAATGTTCGGCGTTAAGTATTTCAACTCAAAACTCAGAAAAACTAGCTTGGCTTCAACGAATCATAGGACTTGATCATAGGAGTTAGCGTTCCAGTTTACTTAGAGTTCACTGGTTTGGAGTTGCTGGTCTGGTTGGTCGATTTGAACGTTGAGGTATTGGTAGAATGTCACTATTTAGGTTTACTATGTCATGGTTTGATTTGAAGAATAACATTAGGTCTAGAAATTCGTGCCAGTAACACAATGGTAGAAGGTTAAGTGAGAGGACCCGATGTTTATAGGTGATATCGCACGAGAATGGGAGATCCATTATATATTTGGACGCGCGTCTTTGGACACGTTCTGTGCGTTTGATAAGTTCGACTGACTGTGGGGCCCAGACTTGCGAGGAGTACGCGAAGTGGGAACGGACTAGAGACAGGTATAGGATGCGACGGATAGAGGGATTCTTGATCTTTATTGTACATCGTCGTATAAATCTGAGCGATTTACTAGCTTTGGCGCACTGGGAGAGGACTTGTTTGCACCAGGTAAGGTTGGAAGAGGTCCAAACGCCGAGATCACGTTCGTTGTCCGTGCTTTCCCGGATGTTATTTTGAAGTTTGTATGGATGCTCGACTCGGTTATATTTTCTGGTGTATCGTAGTACCTTGCACTTGTCTGGGTTGAGGAGAAGGTTAGCGTTGGTGGAATAAATTTGGAAGTTTTGAAGGTCATTGTCCATAGCAGAGGCATCTGAATTCGTATCAATCACTTTATATAGCTTCGTGTCGTCAGCAAAAGTCGCGATATTTGATTCACTAACAGCGTCGGAAAGATTGTTTTGGTACAGCAAGTATAACAGTGGACCAAGGATGGAGCCTTGTGGTACTCCAGAAGTCACCAAGTACTGTTGTCTGCTGGCGACGGTCTTCAAGGTAAGATCTGAACCAGTTTAAAAGATTACCTCCAAATCCAAAATCGCGAAGTCGATTAATTAGTTGCCGATGACTGACCCTATCGAATGCCTTAGACATATCGAGACAGATTGCGTCCACTTGTTTGCCATGATCGAGTTGTCGACCAATATATTCAAAAACTTCAATAAGCTGTGTGGTACATGACTTTCGAGGAACAAAACCATGTTGGCCAGGGTTGATCAAAAACTCGATCTTTGATCTTGTCGAAAACACATCTTTCCAAAGCTTTTGAGATGAGAGAAAGGAGCGAAATAGGGCGATAGTTTTCCACGTGCTCTTTGTTCTCTTTCTTATGAACTGGGACCACATTTGCTAATTTCCAGTTGTGAGGCAACACATCGGTTCTGAGTGATTTATTGAAAAGAATTGCGAGCGATGGAGCAATTTGATGTGCCGTTGCTGTTAGAAAAAGAAAAGTGGCTAAGCTGAGCGAGCGCGCGGGGGTGCTTGGCTACTTTGCTTCATCGCGACCTCCCCAAGCACCCCCGCGTTTCGCGACCTCCCCAAGCACTCCCGCGCGCTCGCTCAGCTTAGCCACTGATCTCTATAAATTAGCTGAATGCGTAAATTTTCTTTCCCTTAAAAGCGCCTGGGTACGAGGCTGATCCTTCTTTATAACTTGAGAATTCCATATTTTCGGGCAAAATTCCTTGCGAAAATCTCTAAATTTCCTTCTATTTTTCCTTGCAGACGTCTGTCAAAATTAATGATTTTTTAAGTTCTAAACAGCTTTTTAGCGTAACAAGAACCATGCTACACAGCTACTAAAGTACTGTAGTATGTAATGTAGGCCTTTCTCTAACTTGCTAAAGTATTTTGATGACGGGCCGACGACGGCATATGACTCATACATATATTTATAAGATGATTCAGATAATTATAAATACTATGCTCAACAACACGTATGCGAAATCGGTAAATACGTATCGCTTTATTCGCCTAATTTGTCGCCATAATTGATAATTCCCGTACTTATTCGCGCAAAATGTTCGCGTGGTTTTGTTCGAGTTTTTTTCTCGTGTACGTGGTCAAATATTATTATATTAGTGTGTTTTTCTTCACACACCCGCTATATTATACAATTTCATGTATATGGAAGCGACTTCACGGCATTTTATGTTTATGCGATATTGGGAATATTTGAATTTACACTATTTAAAAAATATGATAAAAATCCTTGTAAATTCCTCGTGAGATTTAATTCCTTGCACTTTTCCTTGCAAAGAGCGATAATTCCTTTTGCATGGATAAATCCTTGCATGTGGAAACACTGGAAATCGGTGCAAACTTTCGATTCTATTTAAGAAATAGAAAGCCGCCCGTGTTCAAAATCTCAGCGGATTTCATAATCATTTGGATTATGCTCTAGCGCGCAAAATTTACACAAAGCAGCCATTTTGAAATTTGAAACTGAAACAGCCAAACTTTATTTTATTTTCTCGCTGATTAATTGCAGTTTTATTAAATGATGACCACAATTTCTTAGTGTTTATGGTTTATAGAATTTACTGTTCGCTGGTGAGTGCTGAGTGGTGAACGTTCAAACTCATTTGTTTAGGATTTGTGGCTTTTATAAATATACTACCTGCTGTCCAATAATTTATGTCTGATCATTGTGAGGAGATGTTTTCAACATCGAGCAGCTTGGACTTAGCAAGAGAAGAAAGAACACACAAACCTTATGAATGTGATGTTTGTAAGAAGAAATTTTCTCAGTCAAATGATTTGGTAAGACATAAAAGAACACACACTGGGGACAAACCTTATGAATGTGATGTTTGTGAGAAGAGATTTTCTCAATCAAGCAATTTAACAACGCATAAAAGAACACACACTGGAGAGAAACCTTATCAATGCGATATTTGTGAGAAGAGATTTTCTGAATCAAGCAATTTAGCCAAACATAGAAGAACACACACTGGAGACAAACCTTATGAATGTGATGTTTGCAAGAAGAAATTTTCAAGATCAAGCCATTTAGCAACACATAGAAGAACACACAGTGGAGACAAACCTTATGAATGCGATGTTTGTGAGAAGAGATTTTCTGAATCAAGCAATTTAGCAAAACATAGAAGAACACACACTGGAGACAAACCTTATGAATGTGATGTTTGCAAGAAGAAATTTTCAAGATCAAGCCATTTAGCAACACATAGAAGAACACACACTGGAGAGAAACCTTATGAATGTGATGTTTGCAAGAAGAGATTTTCAAGATCAAGCAATTTAGCAACACATAGAAGAACACACACTAGAGAGAAACCTTATGAATGTGATGTTTGTGAGAAGAGATTTTCTCAATCAAGCAATTTAGCACAACATAAAAGAACACACACTGGAGACAAACCTTATGAATGTGATGTTTGTAAGAAGAGATTTTCAAGGTCTTCTGATTTGGTAAAACATAACAGAACACACACTGGAGACAAACCTTATGAATGTGATGTTTGTGAGAAGAAATTTTCTCTATCAAGTAATTTAGCAACACATAAAAGAACACACACTGGAGACAAACCTTATGAATGTGATGTTTGTGAGAAGAGATTTTTTCAAACTGGCCATTTAGCAACACATAAAAGAACACACACTGGAGAGAAACCTTATGAATGTGATGTTTGCAAGAAGAAATTTTCAATATCAAGCCATTTAGCACAACATAAAAGAACACATACTGGAGACAAACCTTATGAATGTGATGTTTGCAAGAAGAAATTTTCTCAGTCAAATGATTTGGTAAGACATGAAAAATTGCATTTGTTGTGTAGCACTTGTCGTAGAGAAATCACTCAACTGCAAGATTTACAAGAACATTTTTTCAAGGATGAAGTCACTGGAAAACATGTTTGCAAAAGATGCAGTGAAAAGTTCGGTAACATCAAGAAATTAGTTCGACATATAGCAATGCAACATGGCAATATTGCAAACTATCAATGTGGTTTATGCCAAGAATTGGAATCAACAAAACCAACTGGTATTGGATATATTTGTGGTGTCTGTGACATGGAGTTTGATGTTCCAAGCAAACTTGAAAATCACATGGTTACTCATGACTAAATAATACCATCTAAACTGTTTTCATTTTTGAAGTTATATTTACACTGAGTTTATATGGATATTGTTGCTTAAAACTATTTTGAGAATGTATATAATCTTTTAAGTGGCAAATTTTCTGAAATGTATCATATTTGGGGATGATGTTTTTACCTTGAAAACTGTTTTCGTTTTTTGATGTTACATTTTTTTGTTAATTAATAACACTAAGATTATATTAATATTGTTGTTTAAAACTACTTTTAAGAATGTATATAAACTGTTGAGTAAAATCTTACTGTAGTTGGGAAAAAGTGTATTATATTACTTACTGATCGTATTTTCATTTGACATATACTAGTATTCCATTAGTTCAATGACCGTTAATGAGATAAAGAAATAATCCAAGATGGCGGACAGCGCATTGTTTTAAGTCAAAATATTTCAGGAACTAAGCAAAATCGATAAGGGAGATTTATATATAATTTTAAAAGTTATTTCAAATGAGATAAACTTAATTTTTATTGCCATATCCCTTTAGACAGTCAGACTAGTACTGTGAAGTATAACAGAGTTTTCACACAGTGTGGAGGCAGGCAGGTTAACCCAAAATTATACTTTGGTCACTATTTCAAATAACAAATTGACTGACAACTTTTTAAACATCTACTAATTGTTATTTGGTGACAGCGATGATCTTTATACGTAACTGGAGTAAAAATTCAATGTCTGAAAATGTGCAACCGTTTTTCTTTGTTTTAATTTGTATCAATGTCAAAAACTGGATTTTCGCAGCCAAGCCACAGTATAGAGACGACCAGTAGGGCCACTCATTTGAAATTTTGTGTGGCCGCTCATTACGCATTGGCAGCCAGTCAATTGCTTTTTCTGGCCAATAAGCAAGCTGGACTAACTTTCCTGGCCAGTAAACTGCATATTTTTGCATAAAAAGCCGGCTACATGTTGCATCGCCGAGTGGCCCTACTGGTCGTCTTTATACTATGGCCAAGCCGTACACAGTTACTCTCACCGGGCGCAGGGCTGAAAACATGGTGGCGAAACGACTATGGCGCCCTTGATCTATGTATGATCCGAGAACCCCCCGTATTTGTGGAAAACTAAAAAGAACTCAAATTTACTCTCTGTTCAGAAATATTACCATGAACTGCATCTGTCAATCACAGAATCACTGATCCTTTCGACAGTGCTTCCACAAGTCGTAAGTGAGATTTCCTTCTTCGAGCGTTAAATTTCCTTTTTTCCCGTTAAATTTCCTTGCAAAAATCACGAAATTTCCCTTCAATTTTCCTTGCAGTTCTTATTAAAATTATCAAATTTCTTATACTCGGAGACTTCTCAGAGACTATGAAGCCCATCACAACCTCGTACCCAGGGTTTCTGCGCTTGTGGCACAAGCACAAAGCCCTGCGTTCTGGGGAAGATTTGACAATGCAGAAACCAGGTTATTTTGTTCATTTTGCATTTCAGGCAGCAAAGAATCTGACATATTAAAATTTCCTTTCAATTTCCTTGCTTGAGGCTAAATTTCCTTGCCATTTCCTTGTAAATCTTATTTCCTTGCATTCTTCCTTGCAAAGGCCAAAATTTCCTTTTGCAGGGAAATTTCCTTGCAAGTGGAAGCCCAGGCTTTCGACCAAAATCGGAGCACAACTTTCTATATTTATCTCGAAATAACGTGGAAAAACTCGCCCTGCGGGCTCGTTTTCCCACTGATTATTTCTCGTTCTCCCAAACTCCCACGCGTGTTTCTATAACAGTATAGAAACACGGAAAATGTTTTCTATTTCTTAATTCTAATATATAGATCAGTGTGAATGACCTTTTAGCCGCCCGTGTTCAAAATCTCAGCGGATTTCATAACCATTTGGATTATGTTCTAGCGCGCAAAATTAACACAAAGCAGCCATTTTGAAATCAATCAAACTTTATTTTATTTTCTCGCTGATTGAAGTTTTATGAAGTGATGAGCACAATTTCTTAGTGTTTACAGTTGATAGAATTTACTGTTCGCTGGTGAGTGCTGAGTGGTGAACGTTCAAACTCATTTGTTTAGGATTTGTGGCTTTTATAAATATACTACCTGCTATCCAATAATTTATGTCAGATCATTGTGAGGAGATGTTTTCAACATCAAGCAGCTTGGACTTAGCAAGAGAAGAAAGAACACACAAACCTTATGAATGTGATGTTTGTAAGAAGAGATTTTCAAGGTCTTATGATTTGGTAAAACATCAAAGAACACACACTGGAGACAAACCTTATGAATGTGATGTTTGTGAGGAGAGATTTTCTGATTCAAGTAATTTAGCAACACATAGAAGAACACACACTGGAGAGAAACCTTATGAATGTGATGTTTGTAAGAAGAGATTTTCAAGGTCTTATGATTTGGTAAGACATAAACGAACACACACTGGAGACAAACCTTATGAATGTGATGTTTGCAAGAAGAAATTTTCTCAATCAAGCATTTTAGCAACACATAGAAGAACACACACTGGAGAGAAACCTTATGAATGTGATGTTTGCAAGAAGAGATATTCCCGACTAGGCAGTTTAGCAAGACATAAACGAACACACACTGGAGACAAACCTTATGAATGCGATGTTTGTAAGAAGAGATTTTCTGAATCAAGCATTTTAGCAAAACATAAAAGAACACACACTAGAGACAAACCTTATGAATGTGATGTTTGCAAGAAGAGATATTCTCAATCAAGCAATTTAGCAAGACATAAAAGAACACACACTGGAGACAAACCTTATGAATGTGATGTTTGTGAGAAGAGATATTCTCAATCAAGCAATTTAGCAAGACATAAAAGAACACACACTGGAGACAAACCTTATGAATGTGATGTTTGTAAGAAGAAATTTTCAATATCAGGCAATTTAGCAAAACATAAAAGAACACACACTGGAGACAAACCTTATGAATGTGATGTTTGCAAGAAGAAATTTTCTCAGTCAAATGATTTGGTAAGACATGAAAAATTGCATTTGTTGTGTAGCACTTGTCATAGCGAAATCATTGGACCACAAGATTTACAAGAACATTTTTTCAAGGATGAAGTCACTGGAAAACATGTTTGCAAAAAATGCAGTGAAAAATTTGGCAAGGTTAAGAAATTAGTTCGACATATAGCAAGGCAACATGGCAATAATACAAACTATCAATGTGGTTTATGCCAAGAATTGGAATCAACAAAACCAACTGGTATTGGATATATTTGTGGTATTTGTGACATGGAGTTTGATGTTCCAAGCAAACTTGAAAATCACATGGTTACTCATGAGTAAATAATACTATCTAAACTGTTTTCGTTTTTTGAAGTTATATTTACACTGAGTTTATATGGATATTGTTACTTAACTATTTTGTGAATGTGTATAAACTGTTAAGTGGAAAATTTCCTGAAGTGCATCATATTTGAGGATCATGCTTTTACCTGGAAAACTGTTTTCGTTTTTTGATGTTACATTTTTTTGTTAATTAATAACACTAAGTTTATATTAATATTGTTGTTTAAAACTACTTTTAAGAATGTATATAAACTGTTGAGTAAAATCTTACTGTAGTTGGGAAAAAGTGTATTATATTATTTACTGATCGTATTTTTACTTGACATATACTGGTATTCCATTAGTTCAATGACCGCTAATGAGATAAAAAATTAATCCAAGATGGCGGACAGCTCATTGTTTTAAGTCGAAATATTTCAAGAACTAAGCAAAATACGCAAAATCGGTAAGAATATATAATTTTAAAAGTTATTTCAAATGAGATAAACTTAATTTTTATTGCCATATCCCTTTAAACAGTCAGACCAGTACTGTGCAGTATAACTTAAAGAGTTTTCACACAGTGTGGAGGCAGGCAGGTTAACCCAAAATTATACTTTGGTCACTATTTCAAATAACAAATTGACTGACAACTTTTTAAACATCTACTAATTGTTATTTGGTGACAGCGATGATCTTTATACGTAACTGGAGTAAAAATTCAATGTCTGAAAATGTGCAACCGTTTTTGTTTGTTTTAATTTGTTTCAATGTCAAAAACTGGATTTTCAGCCAAGCACACAGTCACTCTCACCAGAGTGTGGTAAAGGGTATTTTCGTGAGCCGTGAATTGCCAATATTTGTTCCCGTGAAATGTGAAATGACGGATTTTTGTGTCGTGAAACGTGATTTATATCCCTAGCCATGAGCCGTGATTTACGATAATTTTTGTCCGCGAAACAAGAATATATTTGTGGCCTGTAGAACAAAGACTGAACGAGCAGTGAGAACGTCAAGAAGAGCAATGTTATGGATGTAACAATTTTACTACGTGTATTTCTTGATTTTGTATTAGATATATGGGTTGTTTTCATAAAAAATTGTCGAAATTGGTTTCGAAAACGTAAGCATTGGGCAAAAGGTTAAGAACGACACTAAATACTCAATTTATAAAATAAAATTTACACATTTGATCGTGAAATGGCTAATTTTTTACATGTGAAACGTGAAATGGCTGTTTTACCTCACGTGAAACGTGATCAGTACCCCCCCTTTACCACCCTCTGACCAGGCGCAGGGCTGAAAACATGGGTGGCGAAACGACTATGGCGCCCTTGATCTATGTATGATTCGAGAACCCCCCCGTATTTGTAGAGATTTGAAAAATAACTCAAAACAATTACAAAACTTAAAAAGAACTCAAAATTTACTCTCTGTTCTTAAGAAATATTACAATGAAGTACATCTTTCAACCACTGATGCTTTCGACCGAAATCGTAGCACAACTTTCTATATTCTATTTTAATATATAGATCAGTGTGAATGACGTTTTAGCCGCCCGTGTTCAAAATCTCAGCGGATTTCATAATCATTTGGATTATGCTCTAGCGCGCAAAATTAAAACAAAGCAGCCATTTTGAAATCAATCAAACTTTATTTTATTTTCTCGCTGATATTTGCAGTTTTATGAAGAGATGACCACAATTTCTTAGTGTTTACGGTTGATAGAATTTACTGTTCGCTGGTGAGTGCTGAGTGGTGAACGTTCAAAATCATTTGTTTAGGATTTGTGGCTTTTATAAATATACTACCTGCTATCCAATAATTTATGTCTGATGATTGTGAGGAGAAGTTTTCAACATCAAGCAGCTTGGACTTAGCAAGAGAAGAAAGAACACACAAACCTTATGAATGTGATGTTTGTAAGAAGAGATTTTCAAGGTCTTATGATTTGGTAAAACATCAAAGAACACACACTGGAGACAAACCTTATGAATGTGATGTTTGTAAGAAGAGATTTTCTGAATCAAGCCATTTAACAACACATAGAAGAACACACACTGGAGACAAACCTTATGAATGCGATGTTTGTGAGAAGAGATTTTCTGAATCAAGCAGTTTAGCAAAACATAGAAGAACACACACTGGAGAGAAACCTTATGAATGTGATGTTTGCAAGAAGAAATTTTCTGAATCAAGCAATTTAGCAACACATAGAAGAACACACACTGGAGAGAAACCTTATGAATGTGATGTTTGCAAGAAGAAATTTTCTCAATCAAGCCATTTAGCAAGACATAGAAGAACACACACTGGAGACAAACCTTATGAATGTGATGTTTGTAAGAAGAGATATTCCCGACCAGGTACTTTAGCAAGACATAAACGAACACACACTGGAGACAAACCTTATGAATGTGATGTTTGTAAGAAGAGAATTTCAAGGTCTTATGATTTGGTAAAACATAAACGAACACACACTGGTGAGAAACCTTATGAATGCGATGTTTGTAAGAAGAGAATTTCAAGGTCTTATGATTTGGTAAAACATAAACGAACACACACTGGTGAGAAACCTTATGAATGCGATGTTTGTAAGAAGAAATTTTCTGAATCAAGCAGTTTAGCAACACATAAAATAACACACACTGGAGACAAACCCCATGAATGTGATGTTTGTGAGAAGAAATTTTCAATATCAAGCAATTTAGCAAAACATAAAAGAACACACACTGGAGACAAACCTTATGAATGTGATGTTTGTAAGAAGAAATTTTCTCAGTCAAATGATTTGGTAAGACATGAAAAATTGCATTTGTTGTGTAGCACTTGTCGTAGAGAAATCACTCAACTGCAAGATTTACAAGAACATTTTTTCAAGGATGAAATCACTGGAAAACATGTTTGCAAAAAATGCAGTGAAAAGTTTGGTAACATCAAGAAATTAGTTCAACATATAGCAAGGCAACATGGCAATAATACAAACTATCAATGTGGTTTATGCCAAGAATTGGAATCAACAAAACCAACTGGTATTGGATATATTTGTGGTGTCTGTGACATTGAGTTTGATGTTCCAAGCAAACTTGAAAATCACATGGTTACTCATGACTAAATAATACCATCTAAACTGTTTTCGTTTTTGAAGTTATATTTACACTGAGTTTAATATGGATATTGTTGCTTAAAACTATTTTGAGAATGTGTATAAACTGTTAAGTGGCAAATTTTCTGAAGTGTATCATATTTGAGGATCATGTTTTTACCTTGAAAACTGTTTTCGTTTTTTGATGTTACATTTTTTTGTTAATTAATAACACTAAGTTTATATTAATATTGTTGTTTAAAACTACTTTTAAGAATGTATATAAACTGTTGAGTAAAATCTTACTGTAGTTGGGAAAAAGTGTATTATATTTACTGATCGTATTTTTACTCGACATATACTGGTATGCCATTAGTTCAATGACCGTTAATGTGATAAAAAATTAATCCATGATGGCGGACAAAATGTTTCAAGAACTAAGGAAAATACGCAAAATCGGTAAGGGAGATTTATATATAATTTTAAAAGTTATTTCAAATGAGATAAACTTAACTTTTATTGCCATATTCCTTTAAACAGTCAGACCAGTACTGTGCAGTATAACTTAAAGAGTTTTCACACAGTGTGGAGGCAGGCACGTTAACCCAAAATTATACTTTGGTCACTATTTCTAATAACAAATTGACTGACAACTTTTTAAACATCTACTAATTGTTATTTGGTGACAGCGATGATCTTTATACGTAACTGGAGTAAAAATTCAATGTCTGAATATGTGCAACCGTTTTTCTTTGTTTTAATTTGTATCAATGTCAAAAACTGCATTTTCGCAGCCATGCCACAGTATAGAGACGACCAGTAGGGTCACTCATTTGAAATTTTGTGTGCCCGCTCATTACGCATTGGCAGCCAGTCAATTGCTTTTTCTGGCCAATAAGCAAGCTGGACTAACTTTCCTGGCCAGTAAACTGCATATTTTTGCATAAAAAGCCGGCTACATGTTGCATCGCCGAGTGGCCCTACTGGTCGTCTTTATACTATGGCCAAGCCGTACACAGTTACTCTCACCGGGCGCAGGGCTGAAAACATGGGTGGCGAAACGACTATGGCGCCCTTGAGGCCTTGATCTATGTATGATTCGAGAACCCCCCGTATTTGTGGAAAACTAAAAAGAACTCAAAATTTACTCTCTGTTCAGAAATATTACCATGAACTGCATCTGTCAATCACAGAATCACTGATCCTTTCGACAGTGCTTCCACAAGTCGTAAGTGAGATTTCCTTCTTCGAGCGTTAAATTTCCTTTTCCCCCGTTAAATTTCCTTGCAAAAATCACGAAATTTCCCTTCAATTTTCCTTGCAGTTCTTATTAAAATTATCAAATTTCTTATACTCGGAGACTTCTCAGAGACTATGAAGCCTATCACAACCTCGTACCCAGGGTTTCTGCGCTTGTGGCAACAAGCACAAAGCCCTGCGTTCTGGGGAAGATTTGACGTGCAGAAACCAGGTTATTTTGTTCATTTTGCATTTCAGGCAGCAAAGAATCTGACATATTAAAATTTCCTTTCAATTTCCTTGCTTGAGGCTAAATTTCCTTGCCATTTCCTTGTAAATCTTATTTCCTTGCATTCTTCCTCGCAAAGGCCAAAATTTCCTTTTGCAGGAAATTCCCTTGCAAGTGGAAGTCGACCAAAATCGGAGCACAACTTTCTATATTTAACTCGAAATAACGTGGAAGACTCGCCCTACGGGCTCGTTTTCCCACTGATTATTTCTCGTTCTCCCAAACTCCCACGCGTGTTTCTATAACTGTAGAGAAACACGGAAAATGTTTTCTATTTCTTAATTCTAATATATAGATCAGTGTGAATGACCTTTTAGCCGCCCGTGTTCAAAATCTCAGCGGATTTCATAACCATTTGGATTATGCTCTAGCGCGCAAAATTAACACAAAGCAGCCATTTTGAAATCAATCAAACTTTATTTTATTTTCTCGCTGATTGAAGTTTTATGAAGTGATGACCACAATTTATTAGTGTTTATGGTTTATAGAATTTACTGTTCGCTGGTGAGTGCTGAGTGGTGAACGTTCAAACTAATTTGTTTAGGATTTGTGGCTTTTATAAATATACTACCTGCTATCTAATAATTTATGACTGATCATTGCGAGGAGATGTTTTCAACATCGAGCAGCTTGGACTTAGCAAGAGAAGAAAGAACACACAAACCTTATGAATGTGATGTTTGCAAGAAGAAATTTTCAATATCAAGCAATTTAGCAACACATAAAAGAATACACGCTGGAGACAAACCTCATGAATGTGATGTTTGTAAGAAGAAATTTTCTGATTCAAGTAATTTAGCAACACATAGAAGAACACACACTGGAGAGAAACCTTATGAATGTGATGTTTGTGAGAAGAAATTTTCAATATCAAGCAATTTAGCAACACATAGAAGAACACACACTGGAGAGAAACCTTATGAATGTGATGTTTGTAAGAAGAAATTTTCTGAATCAAGCAGTTTAGCAAGACATCAAAGAACACACACTGGAGACAAACCTCGTGAATGTGATGTTTGTAAGAAGAAATTTTCTGAATCAAGCAGTTTAGCAAGACATCAAAGAACACACACTGGAGACAAACCTCATGAATGTGATGTTTGTAAGAAGAAATTTTCTGATTCAAGTAATTTAGCAACACATAGAAGAACACACACTGGAGACAAACCTTATGAATGTGATGTTTGCAAGAAGAAATTTTCTCAGTCAAATGATTTGGTAAGGCATAAAAAATTGCATTTGTTGTGTAGCACTTGTCCTAGAGAAATCACTCAACTGCAAGATTTACAAGAACATTTTTTCAAGGATGAAGTCACTGGAAAACATGTTTGCAAAAAATGTAGTGAAAAGTTTGGTAACGTGAAGAAATTAGTTCAACATATAGCAAGGCAACATGGCAATAATACAAACTATCAATGTGGTTTATGCCAAGAATTGGAATCAACAAAACCAACTGGTATTGGATATATTTGTGGTGTCTGTGACATGGAGTTTGATGTTCCAAGAAAACTTGAAAATCACATGGTTACTCATGACTAAATAATACTATCTAAACTGTTTTCGTTTTTGAAGTTATATTTACACTGAGTTTATATCGATATTGTTGCTTAAAACTATTTTGAGAACGTATATAAACTGTGAAGTGGCAAATTTTCTGAAGTGCATCATATTCGGGGATCATGTTTTTACCTTGAAAACTCTTTTCGTTTTTTGATATTACATTTTTTTTGTTAATTAATAACACTAAGTTTATATTAATATTGTTGTTTAAAACTACTTTAAGAATGTATATAAACTGTTGAGTAAAATCTTACTGTAGTTGGGAAAAAGTGTATTATATTATTTACGGATCGTATTTTTACTTGACATATACTGGTATTCCATTAGTAATTAGTTCAATGACCGCTAATGAGATAAAAAATTAATCCAAGATGGCGGACAGCTCATTGTTTTAGGTCAAAATGTTTCAAGAACTAAGGAAAATACGCAAAATCGGTAAGGGAGATTTATATATAATTTTAAAAGTTATTTCAAATGAGATAAACTTAATTTTTATTGCCATATCCCTTTAAACAGTCAGACCAGTACTGTGCAGTATAACTTAAAGAGTTTTCACACAGTGTGGAGGCAGGCAGGTTAACCCAAAATTATACTTTGGTCACTATTTCAAATAACAAATTGACCGACAACTTTTTAAACATCTACTAATTGTTATTTGGTGACAGCGATGATCTTTATACGTAACTGGAGTAAAAATTCAATGTCTGAAAATGTGCAACCGTTTTTCTTTGTTTTAATTTGTATCAATGTCAAAAACTGGATTTTCGCAGCCATGCCACAGTATAGAGACGACCAGTAGGGCCACTCATTTGAAATTTTGTGTGGCCGCTCATTACGCATTGGCAGCCAGTCAATTGCTTTTTCTGGCCAATAAGCAAGCTGGACTAACTTTCCTGGCCAGTAAACTGCATATTTTTGCATAAAAAGCCGGCTACATGTTGCATCGCCGAGTGGCCCTACTGGTCGTCTTTATACTATGGCCAAGCCGTACACAGTCACTCTCAACGGGCGCAGGGCTGAAAACATGGGTGGCGAAACGACTATGGCACCCTTGATCTATGTATGAGTCGAGAACCCCCCGTATTTGTGGAAAACTAAAAAGAACTCAAAATTTACTCTCTGTTCAGAAATATTACCATGAACTGCATCTGTCAATCACAGAATCACTGATCCTTTCGACAGTGCTTCCACAAGTGGTAAGTGATATTTCCTTCTTCCAGCGTTAAATTTCCTTTTTTCCCGAAATTTCCCTTCAATTTTCCTTGCAGTTCTTATTAAAATTATCAAATTTCTTATACTCGGAGACTTCTCAGAGACTATGAAGCCCATCACAACGTCGTACCCAGGGTTTCTGCGCTTGTGGCACAAGCACAAAGCCCTGCGTTCTGGGGAAGATTTGACCACAGGAGGCCCAGGCTCTATTTGCCCGCGCCCGCCTGTGACTTCCTTATAACGAGGGAAGGAAGGAAACATTGAGCCCAAAATAGCCCAGACTTGGCATATGTTACACGAAACTATCCTCGATTTTTCGCCTTTAAATGCATTTCTTTCGAGATTAATCGATATCCCCTGCAAGAATGATACCGTACAACTCTCAAAACAACGATGCTTTAATCAAAAAGCTTAAATTCGCTCTAAAATCCGTGAGGGAATGACAAAATTTGGCAAAAATATATCCGCGTGCCTGGTTTGCTGTTAAAAAACCGGAAGTCGTTGAACAACTCAAAATACACTCAAACCTGATTGGACAACTTTGAAATTTGAAATTGTAGTTGATATTCGTCGTCCAATCAGGTTTGAGTGTATTTTGAGTTGTTCAACGACTTCCGATTTTTTAACAGCAAACCAGGCACGCGGATATATTTTTGCCAAATTTTGTCATTCCCTCACGGATTTTAGAGCGAATTTAAGCTCTTTGATTAAAGCATCGTTGTTTTGAGAGTTGTACGGTATCATTCTTGCAGGGGATATCGATTAATCTCGAAAGAAATGCATTTAAAGGCGAAAAATCGAGGATAGTTTCGTGTAACATATGCCAAGTCTGGGCTATTTTGGTCTCAATGTTTCCTTCCTTCCCTCGTTATAAGGAAGTCACAGGCGGGCGCGGGCAAATAGAGCCTGGGCCTCCTGTGATTTGACATGCAGAAACCAGGTTATTTTGTTCATTTTGCATTTCAGGCAGCAAAGAATCTGACATATTAAAATTTCCTTTCAATTTCCTTGCTTGAGCCTAAATTTCCTTGCCATTTCCTTGTAAATCTTATTTCCTTGCATTCTTCCTTGCAAAGGCCAAAATTTCCTTTTGCAGGAAATTCCCTTGCAAGTGGAAGCCCAGGCTTTCGACCAAAATCGGAGCACAACTTTCTCTATTTAACTCGAAATAACGTGGAAAGACTCGCCCTACGGGCTCGTTTTCCCACTGATTATTTCTCGTTCTCCCAAACTCCCACGCGTGGATGTGGAAACACTGTTCAAAATCTCAGCGGATTTCATAACCATTTGGATTATGCTCTAGCGCGCAAAATTAACACAAAGCAGCCATTTTGAAATCAATCAAACTTTATTTTATTTTCTCGCTGATTGAAGTTTTATGAAGTGATGACCACAATTTCTTAGTGTTTACGGTTTATATAATTTACTGTTCGCTCGTGAGTGCTGAGTGGTGAACGTTCAAACTCATTTGTTTAGGATTTGTGGCTTTTATAAATATACTACCTGCTATCCAATAATTTATGTCTGATCATTGTGAGGAGATGTTTTCAACATCAAGCAGCTTGGACTTAGCAAGAGAAGAAAGAACACACAAACCTTATGAATGTGATGTTTGTAAGAAGAGATTTTCAAGGTCTTATGATTTGGTAAGACATCAAAGAACACACACTGGAGACAAACCTTATGAATGTGATGTTTGTAAGAAGAGATTTTCAAGATCAGGTGATTTGACGACACATAAAAGAACACACACTGGAGACAAACCTTATGAATGCGATGTTTGCAAGAAGAAATTTTCTGAATCAAGCAGTTTAACAAGACATCAAAGAACACACACTGGAGAGAAACCTTATGAATGTGATGTTTGTAAGAAGAAATTTTCAATATCAAGCAATTTAGCAAAACATAAAAGAATACACACTGGAGACAAACCTTATGAATGTGATGTTTGTAAGAAGAGATTATCAAAGTCTTATGATTTGGTAAAACATCAAAGAACACACACTGGAGACAAACCTTATGAATGCGATGTTTGTAAGAAGAGATTTTCTGAATCAAGCATTTTAGTAAGACATAAAATAACACACACTGGAGAGAAACCTTATGAATGTGATGTTTGCAAGAAGAAATTTTCTGAATCAAGCCATTTAGCAATACATAGAAGAACACACACTGGAGAGAAACCTTATGAATGTGATGTTTGCAAGAAGAAATTTTCTGAATCAAGCAGTTTAACAAGACATCAAAGAACACACACTGGAGACAAACCTTATGAATGTGATGTTTGTAAGAAGAAATTTTCAATATCAAGCAATTTAGCAAAACATAAAAGAATACACACTGGAGACAAACCTTATGAATGTGATGTTTGTAAGAAGAAATTTTCTCAGTCAAATGATTTGGTAAGACATAAAAAATTGCATTTGTTGTGTAGCACTTGTCGTAGAGAAATCACTCAACTGCAAGATTTACAAGAACATTTTTTCAAGGATGAAGTCACTGGAAAACATGTTTGCAAAAAATGCAGTGAAAAATTTGGTAACATGAAGAAATTAGTTCAACATATAGCAAGGCAACATGGCAATATTACAAACTATCAATGTGGTTTATGCCAAGAATTGGAATCAACAAAACCAACTGGTATTGGATATATTTGTGGTGTCTGTGACATGGAGTTTGATGTTCCAAGAAAACTTGGGACATCTAAACTGTTTTCATTTTTGAAGTTATATTTACACGGAGTTTATATCGATATTGTTGCTTAAAACTATTTTGAGAATGTATATAAACTGTTAAGTGGCAAATTTTCTGAAGTGTATCATATTTGGGGATCATGTTTTTACCTTGAAAACTGTTTTCGTTTTTTGATGTTACATTTTTTTGTTAATTAATAACACTAAGTTTATATTAATATTGTTGTTTAAAACTACTTTTAAGAATGTATATAAACTGTTAAGTAAAATCTTACTGTAGTTGGGAAAAAGTGTATTATATTATTTACTGATGGTATTTTTACTTGACATACTGGTATTCCATTAGTTCAATGACCGTTAATGAGATAAAAAATTAATCCAAGATGGCTGACAGGCTCATTGTTTTAAGTCAAAATTTTTCAAGAACTAAGCAAAATACGCAACATCGGTAAGGCAGGGGTCATCCTAAAGCCTTCCATTTTCCAAAATGGGCAGTTCTAATTGTAAAATGGGTAGTTCTAAAACCTAAAATGGGCAGTTCTAAAAATGGAGTTTTGGAGAGAACATGTTGAATTCACAAACCCGAAAAGTGTCTAAACATTCAATATTTAATAAATATATTGTTTGAATTGGTCATTATGATAATATATACTTTCAAATACTTTTTACATTTTAACAAATTCCTAAAAATTTCTATCGTTGGGATAACCCTGTGACAGTGCTTGAAGCCAGGCTAGCCAGCTTCCCCCTCCATAGGCGGCGGAACGGGGGGAAGTAGGGGGCTAAGCCCCCCCTGTTTCAGTCTTTCAATTAAATATGTTTATATAACAAATGTTGAATATTAGATTATTGCACTATAATGTTTTTAGTACTCGAGATGAAAGCTTGTAATGTTGAATTTTCCATGAAATTCTCCCCACAGAATGCAGGAAATGCGGTTTCAGAGATACTAGATTTCAAAATTTTCTTGGAGAGGATTCCCCCAGACCCCCCCCCCTACGTTGGTAGAGCGACATTATAAGTCCCTCCAATAATACATATCTTCCGCCCCCTCCCGCGCGAGGGAATTCGCGGTCCATTGCCTGTTCCACCGCCAAAATGGGCAGTTCTAAATTTTTCTTTGGATGACCCCTGCGGTAAGGGGGATTTATATATAATTTTAAAAGTTATTTCAAACGAGATAAACTTAATTTTTATTGCCATATCCCTTTAAACAGTCAGACCAGTACTGTGCAGTATAACTTAAAGAGTTTTCACACAGTATGGAGGCAGACACGTTAACCCAAAATTATAGTTTGGTCGCTATTTCAAATAACAAATTGACTGACAACTTTTTAAACATCTACTAATTGTTATTTGGTGACAGCGATGATCTTTATACGTAACTGGAGTAAAAATTCAATGTCTGAAAATGTGCAACCGTTTTTCTTTGTTTTAATTTGTTTCAATGTCAAAAACTGGATTTTTCGCAGCCAAGCCACAGTATAGAGACGACCAGTAGGGCCACTCATTTGAAATTTTGTGTGGCCGCTCATTACGCATTGGCAGCCAGTCAATTGCTTTTTCTGGCCAATAATTGAGCTGGACTAACTTTCATATATGCATATTTTTGCATAAAAAGCCGGCTACATGTTGCATCGCCGAGTGGCCCCCTACTGGTCGTCTTTATTCTACGGCCAAGCCGTACACAGTCACTCTCACCGGGGGGATACTGACAAAAACCCCACATGACAAAAACCCCACTGACAAAAACGCCACTGACAAAAACCCCACCGACAAAAACCCACAATTACCAAATTCAGACAAAAACTCCACATTCTCCGTTTTTCAAATTCTTTTCAATCTTTTTAATTTTAAAATATGAAAAATCACTAAACTACTGAACTAATTTCTAGGTAAAGTGTTGGTTGTTATATAAGTATTATAGAAGTATATATTATTGTTCGTATGACTAATAAAGTCGAATGTTGTGACCGACGCCGTGCAGCATCTGTTCCAAAGTCTTGCGTCCATCTCTGAAATCTATGCACAGGTTTTTTAGACGTTGCTGTAGGTCTCTGGTTTCTCGCCTGACTCGTTTCTTTAAGGGCTCTCCTCTGGCGTCATTCTGCAGGTGGGTGCGGACCATGGCTGCGTTCTTTCTGATGCTCTCTATTGCGACCCAGACTGTGGGATGCGAGTACCCCACCAGTTGCCGAAACGCACGGTTCCAGCTCTCACAAAGGTTGTTTGTTCGATCTTCATTGTTGATTGTCGTCTGGTACACATTCCACTTCTCAGGTGGGAATAAGGGTGGGATTCGTCGCCGTTTCCGTAGCGTCCCATTAACATAGGTGCCATCGAAGTATTCCAATAGTGGTTCTAGGACAGCGGGACAGTTGTTTCTGAGAAAGGCCAAGCCATCAGGAACTCTGTCAACGGGAAGAAATGCTAGTCCATCGAGCATCCCACAGAAATGCTTGATTGCATCTTCTTCTTTGTAAATATTGGTTAGTCCCAGACTTTGGATTTTTCGCCATGTGCTCTGGGTTAGATGGTAGAAACAGGCTTTGATAATGACCTGTGGACCAAGCTTGTTTGCAACGGCGTTCATTATGGCTTGCTCAAAATCGGTCACCGTAGCTGCCGGTTCAAAATCCAGTCCAAGTTCATCTCCCTTATCAAGAACTGCAGTTAGAACTTCTTCGTAAATTTCTTGAGTCTTACCAGGCAGAAAAGCATATACACAGCTAACTGCGGATTCGCCAAGATGAGCACGGATGACGAATAGCTGTTCGTATAATGCAGGCGCAGATGAGAAGGTTCCGTCCATGAACCATGTATCAGAGCCGGCTAAATGACGAAGACCGTCTTCGGTAGCAAATGTGACTATTCGGTTTCTTGCATCAACACCGCTGTCGTGAATAAGAAAAGGGAGTTGATCTTGTCCACCCGTTGTTGTCCACTCATTTTCCACTCGCAATTCTTGTAAGGAAGCTGGTTCCTTTGGTCGGTTGGCTTGTCGCTGTCTTAGAATATTTCGTTTTACCGAATTCGTATTTCCCATGGCCACTCGTCCGCCTTCGGTCAACTGTTCGATGGCGTCAGCTAGGATCTGGCTGGTGTTGCCTCGATTGCCAATTGCTCGTTGACGAAGATTTTCCTTCATTTTTGTTGCTTCTACTGCAAAGCCGTTGCGCTCATGGTTATGGTCGACGCTTGAAATGACATGCGATACGTTTATGTCAGTCGTAACTTTTCCAATGCAGGAAAGCGCTGCTCTTTTAGAACATTACCACCGCTTAGTGCTGGCACTGCTGGACTTCTTCGTATACATATGACCATCATAAAACAGTTTTTCACCGCCTTTGTTGCTCCGAATGACTTCCATGATTGGGAGTTAGTTTGTAACAGAATTGAGAACACAATTCCCATTAAAGTCGCATTAAATTCCCATTAAATTCCCATTGTTTGAAACATCACATCAGATGAAACATCACTTCAGATGTTCGTTAATAACAGTGGCGAAACCACAACTTTTTTATTGAAAATAATATGAAAAACGTAGAATGTGGGGTTTTTGTCTGAATTTGGTAATTGGGGGTTTTTGTCGGTGGGGTTTTTGTCAGTGGGGTTTATGTCAGTGGGGTTTTTGTCAGTGGGGTTTTTGTCATGTGGGGTTTTTGTCATGGATTCCTCACCGGGCGCAGGGTAGGGGTGCACCGGAACTCGGTTCCGGCCGGGTAGTTCCGGCCGGAACCCTGATTTTTGCGAGATCCGGTTCCGGCCGGAACTGATTGAAAAAGCATGGTCGGAACCGGAACTCTGTTATTTTCAGAGAGTTGGAATATCGAATTTATTTATTAAATAAAATTGATCAAACAGACTGAAAAGTCTAATTTCAACAACTGCATGTGAAGTATAATTAACAATTAACATACCAATTTATCAAGCAGACCAATTATCACGAATATTTAATTTTATTTTTTCCAACTTTTGCCCCCCCCCCAGCTCTTGATACCTATGACCATATATGGCTAACAAGCTAAGTTCCGGTTCCGGCCGGAAGTTCCGGCCGGATTTCTTTGCCAGTTCCGGTTAAATCCGGTTCCGGCCGGATGTTAAAATATTGGTTCCGGTGCACCCCTAGCGCAGGGCTGAAAACATGGGTGGCGAAACGACTATGGCGCCCTTGATCTATGTATGATTCGAGAACCCCCCCGTATTTGTGGAAAACTAAAAAGAATACTCTCTGTTCAGAAATATTACCATGAACTGCATCTGTCAATCACAGAATCACTGATCCTTTCGACAGTGCTTCCACAAGTATTAAGTGAGATTTCCTTCTTCGAGCGTTAAATTTCCTTTTTTCCCGTTAAATTTCCTTGCAAAAATCACGAAATTTCCCTTCAATTTCCCTTGCAGTTCTTATTAAAATTATCAAATTTCTTATACTCGGAGACTTCTCAGAGACTATGAAGCCCATCACAACCTCGTACCCAGGGTTTCTGCGCTTGTGGCACAAGCACAAAGCCCTGCGTTCTGGGGAAGATTTGACATGCAGAAACCAGGTTATTTTGTTTATTTTCCATTTCAGGCAGCAAAGAATCTGACATATTAAAATTTCCTTTCAATTTCCTTGCTTGAGGCTAAATTTCCTTGCCATTTCCTTGTAAATCTTATTTCCTTGCATTCTTCCTTGCAAAGGCCAAAATTTCCTTTTGCAGGGAAATTTCCTTGCAAGTGGAAGCCCAGGCTTTCGACCAAAATCGGAGCACAATTTTCTATTTCCTAACTCGAAATAACGTGGAAAAACTCGCCCTACGGGCTCGTTTTCCCACTGATTATTTCTCGTTCTCCCAAACTCCCACGCGTGTTTCTATAAATGTATAGAAACACGGAAAATGTTTTCTATTTCTTAATTCTAATATATAGATCAGTGTGAATGACCTTTTAGCCGCCCGTGTTCAAAATCTCAGCGGATTTCATAACCATTTGGATTATGTTCTAGCGCGCAAAATTAACACAAAGCAGCCATTTTGAAATCAATCAAACTTTATTTTATTTTCTCGCTGATTGAAGTTTTATGAAGTGATGAGCACAATTTCTTAGTGTTTACAGTTGATAGAATTTACTGTTCGCTGGTGAGTGCTGAGTGGTGAACGTTCAAACTCATTTGTTTAGGATTTGTGGCTTTTATAAATATACTACCTGCTATCCAATAATTTATGTCAGATCATTGTGAGGAGATGTTTTCAACATCAAGCAGCTTGGACTTAGCAAGAGAAGAAAGAACACACAAACCTTATGAATGTGATGTTTGTAAGAAGAGATTTTCAAGGTCTTATGATTTGGTAAAACATCAAAGAACACACACTGGAGACAAACCTTATGAATGTGATGTTTGTAAGAAGAAATTTTCTGATTCAAGCAGTTTAGCAAGACATAAACGAACACACACTGGAGACAAACCTTATGAATGTGATGTTTGTAAGAAGAAATTTTCAAAGTCATATGATTTGGTAAGACATAAACGAACACACACTGGAGACAAACCTTATGAATGTGATGTTTGCAAGAAGAAATTTTCTCAATCAAGCAATTTAGCAACACATAGAAGAACACACACTGGAGACAAACCTTATGAATGTGATGTTTGCAAGAAGAGATATTCCCGACTAGGCAGTTTAGCAAGACATAAACGAACACACACTGGAGACAAACCTTATGAATGCGATGTTTGTAAGAAGAGATTTTCTGAATCAAGCATTTTAGCAAAACATAAAAGAACACACACTAGAGACAAACCTTATGAATGTGATGTTTGCAAGAAGAGATATTCTCAATCAAGCAATTTAGCAAGACATAAAAGAACACACACTGGAGACAAACCTTATGAATGTGATGTTTGTGAGAAGAGATATTCTCAATCAAGCAATTTAGCAAGACATAAAAGAACACACACTGGAGACAAACCTTATGAATGTGATGTTTGTAAGAAGAAATTTTCAATATCAGGCAATTTAGCAAAACATAAAAGAACACACACTGGAGACAAACCTTATGAATGTGATGTTTACAAGAAGAAATTTTCTCAGTCAAATGATTTGGTAAGACATGAAAAATTGCATTTGTTGTGTAGCACTTGTCGTAGCGAAATCATTGGACCACAAGATTTACAAGAACATTTTTTGAAGGATGAAGTCACTGGAAAACATGTTTGCAAAAAATGCAGTGAAAAATGTGGCAAGGTTAAGAAATTAGTTCGACATATAGCAAGGCAACATGGCAATAATACAAACTATCAATGTGGTTTATGCCAAGAATTGGAATCAACAAAACCAACTGGTATTGGATATATTTGTGGTATTTGTGACATGGAGTTTGATGTTCCAAGCAAACTTGAAAATCACATGGTTACTCATGAGTAAATAATACTATCTAAACTGTTTTCGTTTTTTGAAGTTATATTTACACTGAGTTTATATGGATATTGTTGCTTAACTATTTTGTGAATGTGTATAAACTGTTAAGTGGAATATTTCCTGAAGTGCATCATATTTGAGGATCATGCTTTTACCTGGAAAACTGTTTTCGTTTTTTGATGTTACATTTTTTTGTTAATTAATAACACTAAGTTTATATTAATATTGTTGTTTAAAACTACTTTTAAGAATGTATATAAACTGTTGTAAGTATGTATATAAACTGTTGAGTAAAATCTTACTGTAGTTGGGAAAAAGTGTATTATATTTACTGATCGTATTTTACTATTTTTACTCGACATATACTGGTATGCCATTAGTTCAATGACCGTTAATGAGATAAAAAAATAATCCAAGATGGCGGACAGCTCATTGTTTTAAGTCAAAATATTTCAAGAACTAAGGAAAATACGCAAAATCGGTAAGGGAGATTTATATATAATTTTAAAAGTTATTTCAAATGAGATAAACTTAACTTTTATTGCCATATCCCTTTAGACAGTCAGACTAGTACTGTGCAGTATAACTTAAAGAGTTTTCACACGGTATGGAGGCAGGCACGTTAACCCAAAATTATACTTTGGTCACTATTTCAAATAACAAATTGACTGACTAACTTTTTAAACATCTACTAATTGTTATTTGGTGACAGCGATGATCTTTATACGTAACTGGAGTAAAAATTCAATGTCTGAAAATGTGCAACCGTTTTTCTTTGTTTTAATTTGTATCAATGTCAAAAACTGGATTTTCGCAGCCAAGCCACAGTATAGAGACGACCAGTAGGGCCACTCATTTGAAATTTTGTGTGGCCGCTCATTACGCATTGGCAGCCAGTCAATTGTTTTTTCTGGCCAATAAGCAAGCTGGACTAACTTTCCTGGCCAGTAAACTGCATATTTTTGCATAAAAAGCCGGCTACATGTTGCATCGCCGAGTGGCCCCCCTACTGGTCGTCTTTATACTATGGCCAAGCCGTACACAGTTACTCTCACCGGGCGCAGGGCTGAAAACATGGGTGGCGAAACGACTATGGCGCCCTTGATCTATGTATGATTCGAGAACCCCCCGTATTTGTGGAAAACTAAAAAGAACTCAAAATTTACTCTCTGTTCAGAAATATTACCATGAACTGCATCTGTCAATCACAGAATCACTGATCCTTTCGACAGTGCTTCCACAAGTCGTAAGTGAGATTTCCTTCTTCGAGCGTTAAATTTCCTTTTTTCCCGTTAAATTTCCTTGCAAAAATCACGAAATTTCCCTTCAATTTTCCTTGCAGTTCTTATTAAAGTTATCAAATTTCTTATACTCGGAGACTTCTCAGAGACTATGAAGCCCATCACAACCTCGTACCCAGGGTTTCTGCGCTTGTGGCACAAGCACAAAGCCCTGCGTTCTGGGGAAGATTAGACATGCAGAAACCAGGTTATTTTGTTCATTTTGCATTTCAGGCAGCAAAGAATCTGACATATTAAAATTTCCTTTCAATTTCCTTGCTTGAGCCTAAATTTCCTTGCCATTTCCTTGTAAATCTTATTTCCTTGCATTCTTCCTTGCAAAGGCCAAAATTTCCTTTTGCAGGGAAATTTCCTTGCAAGTGGAAGCCCAGGCTTTCGACCAAAATCGGAGCACAACTTTCTATATTTATCTCGAAATAACGTGGAAAGACTCGCCTACGGGCTCGTTTTCCCACTGATTATTTCTCGTTCTCCCAAACTCCCACGCGTGTTTCTATAACAGTATAAACAGTATAGAAACACGGAAAATGTTTTCTATTTCTTAATTGTAATATATAGATCAGTGTGAATGACCTTTTAGCCGCCCGTGTTCAAAATCTCAGCGGATTTCATAACCATTTGGATTATGCTCTAGCGCGCAAAATTAACACAAAGCAGCCATTTTGAAATCAATCAAACTTTATTTTATTTTCTCGCTGATTGAAGTTTTATGAAGTGATGAGCACAATTTCTTAGTGTTTACAGTTGATAGAATTTACTGTTCGCTGGTGAGTGCTGAGTGGTGAACGTTCAAACTCATTTGTTTAGGATTTGTGGCTTTTATAAATATACTACCTGCTATCCAATAATTTATGACTGATGATTGTGAGGAGATGTTTTCAACATCGAGCAGCTTGGACTTAGCAAGAGAAGAAAGAACACACAAACCTTATGAATGTGATGTTTGTAAGAAGAAATTTTCTCGGTCTTATGATTTGGTAAAACATCAAAGAACACACACTGGAGACAAACCTTATGAATGCGATGTTTGTAAGAAGAAATTTTCAGTATCAAGCAATTTAGCAAAACATAGAAGAACACACACTGGAGACAAACCTTATGAATGTGATGTTTGCAAGAAAAGATTTTCTCGATATGGCAATTTGACAACACATAAAAGAACACACACTGGAGAGAAACCTTATGAATGTGATGTTTGCAAGAAGAGACTTTCTAGAGCAAGCCATTTAACACAACATAAACGAACACACACTGGAGACAAACCTTATCAATGTGATGTTTGTAAGAAGAGATATTCTCAGTCATATGATTTGGTAAGACATGAAAAATTGCATTTGTTGTGTAGCACTTGTCGTAGAGAAATCACTCAACTGCAAGATTTACAAGAACATTTTTTCAAGGATGAAGTCACTGGAAAACATGTTTGCAAAAAATGCAGTGAAAAGTTTGGTAACATCAAGAAATTAGTTCGACATATAGCAAGGCAACATGGCAATAATACAAACTATCAATGTGGTTTATGCCAAGAATTGGAATCAACAAAACCAACTGGTATTGGATATATTTGTGGTGTCTGTGACATTGAGTTTGATGTTCCAAGCAAACTTGAAAATCACATGGTTACTCATGAGTAAATAATACCATCTAAACTGTTTTCGTGTTTGAAGTTATATTTACACTGAGTTTATATTGATATTGTTGCTTAAAACTATTTTGTGAATGTATATAAACTGTTAAGTGGAATATTTTCTGAAGTGTATCATATTTGGGGATCATGTTTTTACCTTGAAAACTGTTTTCGTTTTTTGATGTTACATTTTTTTGTTAATTAATAACACTAAGATTATATTAATATTGTTGTTTAAAACTACTTTTAAGAATGTATATAAACTGTTGAGTAAAATCTTACTGTAGTTGGGAAAAAGTGTATTATATTATTTACTGATCGTATTTCACTTGATATACACTGGTACTCTGGTAGTGGTATTGCATTAGTTCAATGACCGCTAATGAGATAAAAAAATAATCCAAGATGGCGGACAGCTCATTGTTTTAACTTGAAATATTTCAAGAATTAAGCAAAATACGCAAAATCTGTAAGGGAGGTTTATATATAATTTTAAAAGTTATTTCAAATGAGATAAACTTAATTTTTATTGCCATATCCCTTTACACAGTCAGACTAGTACTGTGCAGTATAACTTAAAGAGTTTTCACACAGTGTGGAGGCAGGCACGTTAACCCAAAATTATACTTTGGTCACTATTTCAAATAACAAATTGACTGACTAGCTTTTTAAACATCTACTAATTGTTATTTGGTGACAGCGATGATCTTTATACGTAACTGGAGTAAAAATTCAATGTCTGAAAATGTGCAACCGTTTTTCTTTGTTTTAATTTGTATCAATGTCAAAAACTGGATTTTCGCAGCCAAGCCACAGTATGGAGACGACCAGTAGGGCCACTCATTTGAAATTTTGCGTGGCCGCTCATTACGCATTGGCAGCCAGTCAATTGTTTTTTCTGGCCAATAAGCAAGCTGGACTAACTTTCCTGGCCAGTAAACTGCATATTTTTGCATAAAAAGCCGGCTACATGTTGCATCGCCGAGTGGCTCCCCTACTGGTCATCTTTATACTATGGCCAGGCCGTACACAGTTACTCTCGCCGGGCGCAGAGCTGAAAACATGGGTGGCGAAACGACTATGGCGCCCTTGATCTATGTATGATTCGAGAACCCCCCGTATTTGTGGAAAACTAAAAAGAACTCAAAATTTACTCTCTGTTCAGAAATATTACCATGAACTGCATCTGTCAATCACAGAATCACTGATCCCTTCGACAGTGCTTCCACAAATCGTAAGTGAGATTTCCTTCTTCGAGCGTTAAATTTCCTTTTTCCCGAAATTTCCCTTCAATTTTCCTTGCAGTTCTTATTAAAATTATCAAATTTCTTATACTCGGAGACTTCTCAGAGACTATGAAGCCCATCACAACCTCGTACCCAGGGTTTCTGCGCTTGTAGCACAAGCACAAAGCCCTGCGTTCTGGGGAAGATTTGACATGCAGAAACCAGGTTATTTTGTTCATTTTGCATTTCAGGCAGCAAAGAATCTGACATATTAAAATTTCCTTTCAATTTCCTTGCTTGAGGCTAAATTTCCTTGCCATTTCCTTGTAAATCTTATTTCCTTGAATTCTTCCTTGCAAAGGCCAAAACTTCCTTTTGCAGGGACATTTCCTTGCAAGTGGAAGCCCAGGCTTTCGACCAAAATCGGAGCACAACTTTCTCTATTTATCTCGAAATAACGTGGAAAGACTCGCCCTACGGGCTCGTTTTCCCACTGATTATTTCTCGTTCTCCCAAACTCCCACGCGTGTTTCTATAACTGTATAGAAACACGGAAAATTTTTCTATTTCTTAATTGTAATATATAGATCAGTGTGAATGACCTTTTAGCCGCCCGTGTTCAAAATCTCAGCGGATTTCATAACCATTTGGATTATGCTCTAGCGCGCAAAATTAACACAAAGCAGCCATTTTGAAATCAATCAAACTTTATTTTATTTTCTCGCTGATTGAAGTTTTATGAAGTGATGAGCACAATTTCTTAGTGTTTATGGTTTATAGAATTTACTGTTCGCTGGTGAGTGCTGAGTGGTGAACGTTCAAACTTCAAACGATTTGTGGCTTTTATAAATATACTACCTGCTGTCCTCACAGTGTCCTGCTATCCAATAATTTACGTCTGATCATTGTGAGGAGATGTTTTCAACATCGACCAGCTTGGACTTAGCAAGAGAAGAAAGAACACACAAACCTTATGAATGTGATGTTTGTAAGAAGAAATTTTCAAGGTCTTGTGATTTGGTAAGACATCAAAGAACACACACTGGAGACAAACCTTATGAATGTGATGTTTGTAAGAAGACATTTTCAAGATCAAGCCATTTCGCAACACATCAAAGAACACACACTGGAGACAAACCTTATGAATGTGATGTTTGTGAGAAGAGATTTTCTCAATCAGGCAATTTAGCAAAACATAGAAGAACACACACTGGAGACAAACCTTATGAATGTGATGTTTGTGAGAAGAAATTTTCAATATCAAGCAATTTAGCAACACATCAAAGAACACACACTGGAGACAAACCTTATGAATGTGATGTTTGTAAGAAAAACTTTTCTGAGTCACGCAATTTAGCAAGACATAAACGAACACACACTGGAGACAAACCTTATGAATGTGATGTTTGCAAGAAGAAATTTTCAAGATCAAGCCATTTAGCATCACATAGAAGAACACACACTGGAGAGAAACCTTATGAATGTGATGTTTGTAAGAAAAGATTTTCTGAATCAAGCAGTTTAGCAAAACATAGAAGAACACACACTGGCGACAAACCTTATGAATGTGATGTTTGTAAGAAAAAAATTTCTGAGTCACACAATTTAGCAAGACATAAACGAACACACACTGGAGACAAACCTTATGAATGTGATGTTTGCAAGAAGAAATTTTCAAGATCAAGCCATTTAGCATCACATAGAAGAACACACACTGGAGACAAACCTTATGAATGTGATGTTTGTGAGAAGAGATTTTCTGAATCAAGCAATTTAGCAAAACATAGAAGAACACACACTGGAGAGAAACCTTATGAATGTGATGTTTGCAAGAAGAAATTTTCTCAGTCAAATGATTTGGTAAGACATGAAAAATTGCATTTGTTGTGTAGCACTTGTCGTAGAGAAATCACTCAACTGCAAGATCTACAAGAACATTTTTTCAAGGATGAAGTCACTGGAAAACATGTTTGCAAAAAATGCAGTGAAAAGTTTGGTAACTTCAAGAAATTAGTTCAACATATAGCAAGGCAACATGGCAATAATACAAACTATCAATGTGGTTTATGCCAAGAATTGGAATCAACAAAACCAACTGGTATTGGATATATTTGTGGTGTCTGTGACATTGAGTTTGATGTTCCAAGCAAACTTGAAAATCACATGGTTACTCATGACTAAATAATATCTAAACTGTTTTCGTTTTTGAAGTTATATCTACACTAAGTTTATATGGATATTGTTGCTTAAAACTATTTTGTGAATGTATATAAACTGTTAAGTGGCAAATTTTCTGAAGTGTATCATATTTGGGGATCATGTTTTTACCTTGAAAACTGTTTTCGTTTTTTGATGTTACATTTTTTTGTTAATTAATAACACTAAGTTTATATTAATATTGTTGTTTAAAACTACTTTAAGAATGTATATAAACTGTTGAGTAAAATCTTACTGTAGTTGGGAAAAAGTGTATTATATTATTTACTGATCGTATTTTTACTTGACATATACTGGTATCCCATTAGTTCAACGACCGGTAATGAGATAAAAAATTAATCCAAGATGGTGGACAGCTCATTGTTTTAAGTCAAATATTTCAAACACTAAGCAAAATACGCAAAATCGGTGAGGGAGATTTATATATAATTTTAAAAGTTATTTCAAATGAGATAAACTTAATTTTTATTGCCATATCCCTTTAAACAGTCAGACTAGTACTGTGCAGTATAATTTAAAGAGTTTTCACACAGTGTGGAGGCAGGTAGGTTAACCAGGTAGACACTGAATGCCCAACATGACTATCCGACCAACAGTGCAATCAACTACCCAACTAACCAGACACAGGCAGACTAACCGACCTACAACAGTAACAGCTGACTTGACCTAAATTAACTGACTGAATGACTTATCTGAATTACTTTCCAAACCAATCAACCTGAGCCACTGCTTGCTCAACTGACTGACCAATTGACTAACCCACTGACTGACTAGTGTTATTCTAGTCCATAATTTTTACCGTTTTTTTAATCGTGTACCTGACGTTAATATGGCACGCGATATGCAGCGCGCCTGCCCAAATACTTACGGCCAGGCATGGACTGACTCTGACCAACTAACAGAGCAATCGACTGACCAATGCAACATTCAAAATATAAGGAACAAACCTGTTGGTAGAATGGCCTGAAATTGTTGTCTGGTTGGAACCTGAACATTTATATATTTATTGACAGCCGAGTTGAACCAGTCAGTTCGATGGTAGGCCAGACATGAAATACATGAACCGCTAGAATGAACAAATTTAACTTTTAATATATTACCCAACCATCACTGGATAAATACCATAATGATATCTGCTTATAATCTGCTCACCTTAACACAGTTGCCAAACTTATGCTTAGTTTACCTTAACATAATGAAAAATAAATTCAACAATCACATTACCACATAAAGCCCCGGGTCAAACAAGGACGAGGGTTGATGAGAGTCGATGAAAGTTGCGATTCCAGAGGCGTAGCCAGAGTGGGTGCCGGAGGGGCCAGAGCAAAATTGCTCAGAGCAATCTCCAAATCAAAATTGCAATATTGTGTGACAATATTACATGACAATATTGCAATGTTCCTCGCAAGAGAACATCCGGTTTGACTGTAAGTGTCAAATGATGTTTTAAAATCATGAAAATTATATCAAATGGTCCCCCAAAATGCAGAAAATGCCACTTTAGAGACTCTAGATTTCAAACATTTTCCCAGGAAACATGCCCCCAGAACCCCCTACAGATTAACTGTACTATATATTGCAATGGATGCCCTGGAGATCTTGGGTGTGGGAATGGGTGCCTTGGATAGCGAAACTACAGTTGAACTTCGGCCCCTCCTAGATTTTTTTGGCCCCCCTTCGACTGAAAAACCTTGCATTTGCCCACCAACTCTAGTCATGCACTCTCATCATCTTTGAGCTGGCTCAAATTTTGATGAGAATTGATGTAAATCTTTGCTCGTTTGACCGGTACGTGTGGTAATATCCAGTCAACTCTCGTGCAACTCTTGTTCTCGTCAGGTTACTGTCGTTCCAATTGAAGTGTTCCTAAAATATTGGATCAATTCATTCGTTGAAAAATTGATCAACTTCCTGTGTGTGTGAATCGACCAATGGTGCCTCATTTCAGTGACTGATTGACCAATTGGGAACAAGTATGCTAGTAAACAGGAAGTTGAGCAATTTTTGAGCAAATGTATTGATGTCAACTTAGGTAATGAATTGATGCAATATTTTAGGAACACTTCAATTGGAACGACAGTAAACAGTTCAATTCAGTTGTGCAAAATATAATAGTAAATTCAATTACCAATAACTTTCATGCCTCACACCACTCATTGTCAATATCCTGAAAAAATAATAACCAGACTTTAAAAGCAAAAACACAGGAAGTTGAATCACAGTATAGAGACGACCAGTAGGGCCACAGTATAGAGACGACCAGTAGGGCCACTCATTTGAAATTTTGTGTAGGGCCACTCATTACGCATTGGCAGTCAATCAATTGCTTTTTCTGGCCAATAAGCAAGCTGGACTAACTTTCCTGACCAGTAAACTGCATAGTTTTGCATAAAAAGCCGGCTACATGTTGCATCGCCGAGTGGCCGTACTGGTCGTCTTTATACTGTGACTCGGCGATGCAACATGTAGCTGGCTTTTTATGCAAAAATATGCAGTTTACTGACCAGGAAAGTTAGTCCAGCTTGCTTATTGGCCAGAAAAAGCAATTGACTGGCTGCCAATGCATAATGAGCGGCCACACAAAATTTCAAATGAGTGGCCCTACTGGTCGTCTCTATACTGTGGTTGAATGAGCCAATAAAGGTCATCTTATGACTTATGTCAAATACTCAAATGCAAGGAAACCAAGAATGGCACCAAGTTTGCCTTCTAAAACATTAATTTGTTAAAAATTGTTAAACCATCACCCTTGTATTTAATAGACAAGTTATTGGTCTTAAGAATGCCTTAAAATATATTAATTGCAACAACAAAAAACGAAATTTATAAACACAAGGTTCAAAATGGCCGTCCACTTTGGGAATATTTTGACGTATAAATCCAAGTTAAAATTGACATATACCTTTGTAATTCTCTTTGCTCTTTATCATAATTTTTTAATTTACAAATTCTAAGCTTTACCTGAATAAATTCTGCTTCCAGGCGTTTTATAAAAGGCATTTATTTCGAAATATAGTTTATTTTTTCTGCACATATTTCGAAGTTGCAATTTTCAATATTTAAATGTCCCCGCCTGCCGTGTTTTTGGTCTGCACCATTTCCACTGACCTCAAAATTAGCCTGGATATTGCTTCTGCTGGGCAAAGTTTTCACAGTTTATGGTTAATATATTGCCTGAAAAGTAAGCAAGTTGAACAAATAGAAATCTGTTAAGAATTTGACACATTTAGAAACATATTCTTAGTTTAGATATTTAGGGCTTCAGGCTTCAAAAATGTTAAAATGGCTTACTTTTAAATTGCATAAGTAACTCTATTCAGGTTCATTTGAGATCAGTAGCTTCAGCTTTTGCAGCTCGGCTTGTTTCGTTAACCCTCGTGCACTAATCGGAATCCTACTTAGCCACATGTTATATATAAAAGTACTTGCAGAATAAATAGAAGCATGCTCAACGTCAACATTACGCTGATGTTCCACTTAAATAACATGCTCCAGGGCCTAACGAAAACAACAACAAAAATGGCCGGCCTGGGGACCAAACCAAACGGGCAAAAATATCCCGGTTTTTCGCAAGAAAAGGAGGGCAAATGGGCAGGAACTTTCCTTTTTATTCACGGTGCTGATACGCAATTCGGTTTAAAAGATAACTGGAACGAAGTCCCCGAAGATAAACAAAGCTGGAAAGACGAAATAGAATTGACAAGAATCGCTATAAAATCTGCCAATATTCTTCGTCCTAAGCCGAGGTTTTTTGTCGTATGTGGCGATATGATAGATGCTTTTCCCGGCCGGAGAAATTATGAGGCGCAATTTGCAGATTTTAAGGCGGTGTTTCAGGAGCTTGATCCAGAGATACCGTTGGTTTGTGTCTGCGGCAACCATGATGTCGGAGACCAACCGACGGTTGAGACCATCGCTAAATATAGAAGCAATTATGGGGATGATTATTACAGTTTCTGGGTCGGAGGTAGACTTTTGATTTTACGATCACGTGCATTACAGGGGCTGTTGACAATTAGATTTGGTCCAGTGATCGCAGACTTGTCCACGATTGCTTTCACCCTTTGACCAGTCTTTGTATTCATTAAAAACCTGAGTTGCGAGTGAAAACATGTCTGATATTAAACCTAGTTGCTGTGAACGAATAAACTTCAAATTCGCCCCCTAGTTTCTGCTACTTAAATGATCATTAAGCCACAATGCACCCTGCTTTGTTATTTTACCCCTTGAGAATTGGGCCTGAATTGGTTAACAACGGAACAAAGTGAGCACATTAGGGCACATTGCAGCCTAATGGGTTAAGATTGTATATAACTGTATCAAATTACAAACAATTTCATCTTTAGGTGTGTTATTTATTGTCCTAAACAGTCAGTATTATAAAGACGGCACTTTGGTGGAAGACGCGAAGAATGAACATGATTCATGGCTTGATGAACAATTAAAACTAGCCAAAACTGCCAAGCATACGGTTGTTTTCCAGCACATTCCGTGGTTTTTGAAGCGTGACGAAGACAATGAATAAACACATCCTGCTTTCCAAGAAAGATAGAGAAGAAATTCTTGGAAAATTTAAAGATGCCGGTGTAAAGTATGTGTTTGCAGGACATTATCATAAAAATGCTGGTGGCTTCTATGGCGACTTAGAAATGGTTGTGACCAGTGCCATAGGGTTTCCGCTTGGCAAGGATAAGCCGGGAATGCGCTTGGTCACTGTTAAGGAAGAGAAAATCACACATTCCTTTGAAGATTTAGACAATTTCCCTAAAACTGTAGAATTGTAATAGAATAAAATGTAATTTGAATGAATTTGATTTGTAGTTTGTGTCACAACTTGGAGGTTTAAACTTTAAATGGTGATATTGTTTTGTTGAAAACACCACATCTAAGTCTAATGATTGTGGAATTAGAACTCAAGTAAAATACACTACAGGATGCTTCTCCGGAATGGATCCACACCAGTCAAGTTGAAAACTTGCTCAACAGTGGTGGGAATTGAACCCTAGAATTGAAAAAAAAACCCACAAAAACTTGCAGGTTGAATTTGATTTCCCAGCTTGCCCGGTGTGGAACCACTCGAAATAGTCACATCATCTATAATTTAAGGACTAGCAAGCCAAAGGTTGTAGGTTTGATTCCCACCGGCAAGCTGTAAAATTGCTCGACTGTGGTGTGGTGCCACTCGGAGCGGACTCTGTAGCTTAGGATTCTGTAGCTTAGGATTCTGTAGCTTAGGATTCTGTAGCTCAGTGGTCAGTCAGTGGTCAGAGCACTGCACCGGAATCGCAGGGCTGCAGATTCAATTCCGGCCAGAGGGCCTATTGTTGCATTTTTTGCAACTGCACCTAGTTAGGTCTAAAAATGTATATATTATAATTTCGCTCGAAATTTGAAATTTTCAACAAAAACCTTTCAACGTTCAATTCCTGCTAACCACCAACATGCACAGTGTACTTAGCAAAAGATCTTGCTCTTCTTAACAAAATTTTATATATCAAGTCCTAAATTTTACACAAATGCATAGCACACAAGTCTACTAGATATATACCTCCCATTGGACGGCGGTGATTCAAATTTGCTTGAAAAATCACAGTTTTTGAGCGACTGTAAGCAACGTATTTTCAATCTTTGAAAAAATCGTTATACTAATATTGAAATTGCTCATTCCTACGCGAAGGACGAAGGTTATGGTAGTTCAAACTTAATAATTCTATTTGAATGGACCGAATTGGGTATTAATTCCTACATAAGAACCATTTATGGCATTTAAATTTTAAAGTCCTAGGCCTTGAGTACTTCATTTTATATAAATGAAATTATTGAAATAGTTTATCCATCCAGTAAATAAAATGCAGATCAGTGGCTCTCTGAACTGTATAGTAATACTGGATAGATGTCCTTCACCACAGTACTTCATCTTATATAGATGAAATGTTTATCCATCCAGTCACTCTAAAGCAGATCAGTGGCTCACTGAACTCTAAATTGAATTGACTGGATGGATAAACATTTCATCAATATAAGATGAAGTACTAGAGTGAAGGACTTCTATCCAGTATATTATACAGTTCAGTGAGTCACTGATCTGCATTAAATTAACTGGATGGATAAACATTTCATCAATATAAGATGAAGTACTGAAGTGAAGGACTGCTATCCAGTGTTCCTATACAGTTCAGCGAGCCACTGATCTGCATTAAATTGACTGGATGGATAAACACTTCTTCTATATAAGATGAAGTACTCTTGAGTAGGACTTTAAAGTTTAAATAACTGACGTTTAAATGGAAAACCGCCATGTTCGAATTTATTCTTTTACTTTGGAAACTATTTTAAATTTTCTCAACGAATTCTTTGCTCAAGAAATGTTTACTTTGTATCATAAATTGTCCATATGGACATTCACCCGTATGGACAAATTTGCTTCCTGCGAAAAAACTGAGAGAGATCACCGAGAGATCTACGACAACAACGCCATGTCAATTTAGGCATGTAATGGAATTTCATTACTTTAAAGTTGGAAATTTGTTTAACTAAGCCTACAAACAATTAGATGTGGCTAAAACAACATGTGTCTGCTATAATGGCGACTTTTAGCAATACTTCTTAAACTCCCTACAGTTTCAAAAGCATAATATATTTCCTATAAAATGCGACCTTTGTTGAGGTAAAGCAACGATTCTATGTTTGCCAGCCATCGGGAAAATGGACAAGGAAACAAGAAACACTGATTCCTAGTTTGTTGTCCATGGGCTTAACTTTCGACTTGGTGCTCCAAGTATTTTGAGGTCATATGCTTTTCATTTCCCTGTATAAGTTTAGGCGATTTTTTTCATCTATGTTCTTGATCATTGATAGAAAACACGAAAGTGCTTATAACTGCACTTTCTCTATATTTTTCAAATATACATTTAACAAATTTAAATATCTATATACTATTTGTCTATACTAAGGCATCGGCCCTACTTTACTGATAAGTTCGTCACAGATTGCAGTGAGTTCTTTGTTTTCGTTTACCTAAAGACAAAAATATAGTAATGTGTTGAAAATTGATAGGGCCACTGGCATCACTCCAGTATATATACATGAACTTGTGTTCAGCACTTGGCAACTGCATGGACTCTGTAGCGCAGTTGACAGAGCGCTACACCGGACTCGTCTATACTATTCTTCCTCAACTCATTGTACCAACTCGTCTTACAAGATCCACTGCTAATATTCAAGCTCTGCTTTTTCAGCCTAGGAAATGTAAAACTGTTACGTTCCAACGCTCCTTGATCAGAACTCAGGCTTAAGACATTATCACTGAGAGACTTCAAACGTGCGGTTAAAAATTATTATCTATATAGAAGCCCTACATCACTATGATGTGGAAAACCCTCGCACACGGCGTTCGATCTGCCCTTCGGGCAAGAAGTCTAACCTCGCCCATAACATGTTGTTTCTAGTTTCTCTTAAATTACTTAATGATTTCATGTACTTTTATAAAAAAAATTGTGATTTCTAAGGGGCCACAGTAATTGGCTATGCTATTTTTTCTGGCGAAGCTTAATAAATAAATAAATCGTAGGGCCTATAGTATTCGCAACTGCTCCTGGCTAGGTCTAAGATATATTTTTCGCTCGAAATCTCCGTCTACAAAAAACCTTCAACAACAGCGAATTTGTTCATTCTATGCATGGTCGTGGACCTAATATTATGGCACTTGTTTTCTGCTGAAAAACTTTTTCGGGTTCTGATATAGGTAGTGCCCTCCCCTCAAGGTTAGAGTTGCAAAAAGCTGCGGGTATGCGGGTACCGCCCGTGAGGAAGGTTTACTGGCATTGAGGTGAAGGTTGAAGGTGAAACACTGAATAAAACATTGCAAAGCAGTAAGTACTAGACTAGTCAGGCTAGTATTAGTAGCAACAGTCAGCACTCAGTCAGACTAGCAGTACCGCAATGGCCAACGGGCAAACCTACCCGGCATGTCGAAAAATTTCCAGCTATTTTGGGGAAGATTGGGAAAACCCTAAATCCTACCACTTACTTTTTGATCTAGACTTTGTTGTAAGGAAGAAACCTTCGTTTTCTCTCGTTTAAAAGCAGCCTGGAGGCCAGCCAGCTCTGCTTTATACGCTGTTTGTACTCGATTTATTTCAACATTTGCTCTACAATAACGAGAAATAACATATATTACTCCTCGTTAGATCGAAGCCAAACCACTGTATCGTATTTCAAACTCATATACTCACTCTTGAAGCTTTTGTTCTGCGTGACCTTTCAAAACTTGATATTTTGCTTCCGAGTTCTTAACATCCTCCTGTAGATCTTTGACAACTTTCTTTAAAACTTCTTCATTCTAAATGAAAATAAATCAAATTTAAGGCGATAATAGACAATTTGCATTAGAGACTAAATTTTGTTCTAGGCAAGGAGAAGGGAATCAATCACAACAGCTACAAGGAACATAATAAGATTAGTAAAATTGCAAAGTTTTTTGCAGGAAAATATAGCCTTCAAAGTTTGCAAATTTGTATACTTTTTGTATTACGTGCGGAAATTCCTACCATTTTCGGCTCAAATGTGGTAGGAATTTCCACACGCAATACAAAAGTATATCAAACTTTGCAAGGCTATATTTTCCACATTTTACAACATTTCGCAACCAAACTTTGCAATTTTACCAATTTTAGTATGTTCTTTCCGGCAACATACTTTTTTTTTGCCTAGATAAAAAATTAGTCTATAATGCAAATTGTCTATTCCTACACGGGGCAATTTTGGCTGCAACTTGCAACGCAATTTCTCCACAGAGCCAAGTTATGTATATTATCATTCTCATTCATTTCTTTGTTGCCTTCTGGGCATGTTTAGCAAGAAAAATATCGGCGAAGTAAAACAAGATTCACTCACATAAATTAACTCAACTTTCGCGTTGAATTTCTCTTTAAATACTGGTTTGTTTGAGAAGCTTATATCATACACTCGAAGTCGTTTTATTACAGTGATTTAAAAACACCTCAAAGTATGTTAAAAAACTCGGCTAGCGCCTTGTTTTTCACCACACTTTTCGGTGTTTCAAATCACTATAATATACTCCTTCTCGTGTATGATATATTACGTATCAAGTTACAAACAATTTCATCTTTAGGTGTGTTATTTATTGTCCTAAACAGTCAGTATTATAAAGATGGCACTTTGGTGGAAGACGTGAAGAAAGAACATGATTCATGGCTTGATGAACAATTAAAACTAGCCAAAACTGCCAAGCATACGGTTGTTTTCCAGCACATTCCGTGGTTTTTGAAGAGCGTAGACGAAGACAATGAATACTTCAACCTTTCCAAGAAAGATAGAGAAGAAATTCTTGGAAAATTTAAAGATGCCGGTGTAAAGTATGTGTTTGCAGGACATTATCATAAAAATGCTGGTGGCTTCTATGGCGACTTAGAAATGGTTGTGACCAGTGCCATAGGGTTTCCGCTTGGCAAGGATAAGCCGGGAATGCGTGTGGTCACTGTTAAGGAAGAGAAAATCACACATTCCTTTGAAGATTTAGACAATTTCCCTAAAACTATAGAATTGTAATAGAATAAAATGTAATTTGAATGAATTTGATTTGTAGGATGTGTCACAACTTGGAGGTATAAATGGTGATAAATATATTGTTTTGTTGAAAACACCACATCTAAGTCTAATGATTGTGGAATTAGAACTCAAGTAAAATACACTACAGGATGCTTCTCCGGAATGGATCCACACCAGTCAAGCTGAAAACCTGCTCGACTGTGGTGGGAATTGAATCCTAGCAACCAAAACTTGCAGGTTCAATTTGATTTCCCAGCTTGCCCGGCGTGGAACCACTCGAAATAGCATCATCTATAATTTAAGGACTAGCAAGCCAAAGGTCGTAGGTTTGATTCCCACTGGCAAGCTGTAAAATTGCTTGACCGTGGTGTGGTGCCACTCGGAGCGGACTCTGTAGCTTAGGATTCTGTAGCTCAGTTGGTGAGAGCACTGCACCAGAATCGCAGAGGTTCAATTCCTCCCAGAGGGCCTCTGGGCCTATAGTTGCATTTTTTGCAACTGCACCTAGTTAGGTCTAAAATACGTATATAATTTCGCTCGAAATTTGAAATTTCCATCAACGAAACCTTTCAACGTTCAATTCCTGCTAACCACCAACATGCACAGTGTACTTAGCAAAAGATCTTGCTTTTCTTAACAAAATTTTATATATCATAAATTATAACATACATTTTTGAACGGTTTACAAGTCCTAAATTTTACACAAATGCATAGCACACAAGTCTACTAGATAGTAGATATATACCTCCCATTGGACGGCGGTGATTCAAATTTGCTTGGAAACTCGCAGTTTTTGAGCGACTGTAAGCAACGCATTTTCAATCTTTGAAAAAATCGTTATACTATAAATATTGAAATTGCTCATTCCTACGCGAAGAACGAAGGTTTATGGTAGTTCAAACTTAATAATTCTATTTGAATGGACCGAATTGGGTATTAATTCCTAGATAAGAACCATTTATGGCATTTAAATTTTAAAGTCCTATGCCTTGAGTACTTCATTTTATATAAATGAAATTATTGAAATAGTTTATCCATCCAGTAAATAAAATGCAGATCAGTGGCTCTCTGAACTGTATAGTAATACTAGATAGAAGTCCTTCACCTTAGTACTTCATCTTATATAGATGAAATGTTATCCATCCAGTCACTCTAAAGCAGATCAGTGGCTCACTGAACTTTAAATTGAATTGACTGGATGGATAAACATTTCATCAATATAAGATGAAGTACTGAAGTGAAGGACTCCCATCCAGTATTATTATACAGTTCAGCGAGCCACTGATCTGCATTAAATTAACTGGATGGATAAACATTTCATCAATATAAATAAGATGAAGTACTGTAGTGAAGGACTTCTATCCAGTGTTCCTATACAGTTCAGCGAGCCACTGATCTACATTAAATTAACTGGATGGATAAACATTTCATCAATATAAGATGAAGTACTGTAGTGAAGGACTTCTATCCAGTGTTCCTATACAGTTCAGCGAGCCACTGATCTACATTAAATTGACTGGATGGATAAACACTTCTTCTATATAAGATGAAGTACACTTGAGTAGGCCAGACTTTGAAGTTTAAATAACTGAGGTTTAAATGGAAAACCGCCATGTTCGAATTTATTATTTTACTTTGGAAACTATTTTAAATTTTCTCAACGAATTCTTTGCTCAAGAAATGTTTACTTTGTATCATAAATTGTCCATATGGACATTCACCCGTATGGACAAATTTGCTTCCTGCGAAAAAACTGGAGAGAGATCACCGAGAGAGATCTACGACAACAACGCCATGTCAATTTAGGCATGTAATGGAATTTCATTACTTTAAAGTTGGAAATTTGTTTAACTAAGCCTACAAACAATTAGATGTGGCTAAAACAACATGTGTCTGCTATAATGGCGACTTTTAGCAATACTTCTTAAACTCCCTACAGTTTCAAAAACATAATATATTACCTATAAAATGCGACCTTTGTTGAGGTAAAGCAACGATTCCAGGTTTGCCAGCCATCGGAAAAATGGACAAGGAAACAAGAAACACTGATTCCTAGTTTGTTGTCCATGGGCTTAACTTTCGACTTGGTGCTCCAAGTATTTTGAGGTCATATGCTTTTCATTTCCCTGTATAAGTTTAGGCGATTTTTTCATCTATGTTCTTGATCATTGATAGAAAACACGAAAGTGCTTATAACTGCACTTTCTCTATATTTTTCAAATATACATTTAACAAATTTAAATATCTATATACTATTTGTCTATACTAAGGCATCGGCCCTACTTTACTGATAAGTTCGTCACAGATTGCAGTGAGTTCTTTGTTTTCGTTTACCTAAAGACAAAAATATAGTAATGTGTTGAAAATTGATAGGGCCACTGGCATCACTCCAGTATATATACATGAACTTGTGTTCAGCACTTGGCAACTGGACTCTGTAGCGCAGTTGGCAGAGCGCCACACCGGATTCGTCTATACTATTCTTCCTCAACCCATTGTACCAACTCGTCTTACAAAATCCACTGCTAATATTCAAGCTCTGCTTTTCAGCCTAGGAAATGTAAAACTGTTACGTTCCAACGCTCCTTCATCAGAACTCAGGCTTAAGACATTATCACTGAGAGACTTCAAACGTGCGGTTAAAAATTATTATCTATAGAAGCCCTACATCGCTATGATGTGGAAAACCCTCGCACGTGGCGTTCGATCTGGACACTTCGTGCAATCGGGCAAGAAGTCTAACCTCGCCCATAACATGTTGTTTCTAGTTTCTCTTAAATTACTTAATGATTTCATGTACTTTTATATTTTTTTGTGATTTCTAAGGGGCCACAGTAATTGGCTATGCTGTTGTGGTTTCCTTGCCAGTCTTAATTGTATTGTTGTTGTTGTTGTATTTTTTTCTGGCGAAGCTTAATAAATAAATCGTAGGGCCTATAGTATTCGCAACTGCTCCTGGCTAGGTCTAAGATATATTTTTCGCTCGAAATCTCCGTCTACAAAAAACCTTCAACAACAGCGAATTTGTTCATTCTATGCATGGTCGTGGCATGAACTTGTGGTTAGAGCTCGACAGCTGGACTCTGTAGCTCAGTTGGTTAGAGCGCTGCACCGGAATCGCAGGGCCGCAGGTTCAATTCCTGCCAGGGACCTATAGTTGCATTTTTCGCAACTGTTCCTGGTTAGGTCTAATAAACGTATAGAATTTACACTCGATAATTTCCATCTACAAAAACCCTTCAACTATTATTCAATCGAGTGAGATGCCAACAAAATTTAATATTTAATATTATGGCACTTGTTTTCTGCTGAAAAATTGTTTTGGGTTCTGATAAAACAATAATGTGCTATTTTCTAAAGGAAAAGATACCCTTAAGAGGCAGTGCCCTCCCCTCAAGGTTAGAGTTGCAAAAAGCTGCGGGTATGCGGGTTCCACCCGTGAGGAAGGTTTACTGGCATTGAGGAAGGTTGAAAGTGAAACACTGAATAAAACATTGCAAAGCAGTAAGTACTAGACTAGTCAGGCTAGTATTAGTAGCAACAGTCAGCACTCAGTCAGACTAGCAGTACTGCAATGGCAAACGGGCAAACCTACCCAGGCAAAAGCCAGCATGGCGGAAAATTTCCAGCTATTTTGGGGAAGATTGGGAAAACCCTAAATCCTACAGAGTTCGAAACTCTGTTCGAACCTCAAGTTTATCCTTACGCCTATCAGCCGTGCACTTACTTTTTGATCTAGACTTTGTTGTAATGAAGAAACCTTCGTTTTTTCTCGTTTAAAAGCAGCCTGGAGACCAGCCAGCTCTGCTTTATACGCTGTTTGTACTCGATTTATTTCAACATTTGCTCTACAATAACGAGAAATAACATATATTACTCCTCGTTAGATCGAAGCCAAACCACTGTATCGTATTTCAAACTCATATACTCACTCTTGAAGCTTTTGTTCTGCGTGACCTTTCAAAACTTGATATTTTGCTTCCGAGTTCTTAACATCCTCCTGTAGATCTTTGACCACTTTCTTTAAAACTTCTTCATTCTAAATGAAAATAAATCACATTTAAGGCGATAATAGACAGTTTGCATTAGAGACTAAATTTTGTTCTAGGCAAGGAGAAGGGAATCAATCACAACAGCTACAAAGAACATAATAAGATTAGTAAAATTGCAAAGTTTGGTTGCGAAATGTTGTAAAATGCGGAAAATATAGCCTTGCAAAGTTTGCAAATTTTGTATACTTTTGTATTACGTGCGGAAATTCCTACCATTTTCGGCTCAAATGTGGTAGGAATTTCCGCACGTAATACAAAAGTATACAAAATTTGCAAACTTTGCAAGGCTATATTTTCCACATTTTACAACATTTCGCAACCAAACTTTGCAATTTTACCAATTTTAGTATGTTCTTTCCGGCAATATACTTTTTTTTTGCCTAGATAAAAAATTAGTCTATAATGCAAATTATCTATTACTGCACGGGACAATTTTTTCTTCAACTTGCAACGCAATTTCTCCACAGAGCCAAGTTATGTATAGAAATACGTTTCACTCCACCGATATTATCATTCTCATTCATTTCTTTGTTGTCTTCTGGACATGTTTAGCAGGAAAAATATCGGCGAAGTAAAGCAAGATTCACGCTCACAATTGCCTCGCATAACGTGGCCTCAATGAAAGAATCGTTTTCATTTCGGATATGCATAAAAAATATCATACCTTTCGATAAGATTCTACAGCAGTCTTTAGTTTACCAAACTTTTCATGAAGATGGGCGAATGATTTTTCCGTGTTGTTCAAGTCGCGTTGAAGCTATACAAGAAATTATAAAAATGAATTTAGACTGCAGAAAAAGGCCGCATTTATAACGTCTTCAAACAGTTGATTCTGGATGAAGTACTGGTGTCAACAATTTAAGAATCCTCTTATTACAGTATAGTAAATCCTAGATTAAGCCTCCCCGGGAGCTTATGCATTTCATGCACTTTGAGGGGGGGGACTTGTGGAGAGAGGGGCTTAATAGAGAGGGGGGTTATTTGTTTAGCCGATAAGCGTAAGTATAGTAAATAAACATGAAGTTCCAGGCCAAGTAATAAACAATTATTGGATCAAGGTAAGTGTTATCAGGCGAAGCCGAAGGCTGAGACGTGCTTTCCAAACCATTATCAGACTGATAATTCATATAACAAAACCGAATTCAATAATTGTTGTATTATACCATTGTATTAAACTCCTTCGATAAACAACGATTTAAATTCTGTCGCACAAAACAACGTTTTCTCTTAAAATATTGGTAAAACCAATTATAAAAATAAAACAAGAACGACAAAATATCAGAAATCTAATTCGTTTATTATAGTTCTGATAAAAGTTTCAAAGTATTTTAAAAACTAAAAATAAATCACGTATTCATGTCATGTTTTTTCTGTTTTTATTCTATCTGTACAGCTGCCGCCTGTTTCAAAACACGTATCGTTGTTTCAAACTGCAGATAACTATTTTCCTTCTGTGTATGTTTAACTGTAAGCAATTAGCCAATCACAAGACACGCAGTGACTACAATGTATAATAATAAATCTAATCAGAACACATTTTAATAGAGAGGGGTCGCTCAAAAAATTATTTCTCTATAAAAAGGGGTGGGGGCTTCTTAGGGAGGGGGGGGGGCTATTTGGGAGAGGTGGCTTAAGAGATGATTTGCAGGAATATCAAATTACATGATCTCGTTCCTGGACAATTTCTGAATTGGACTTTTCCTGTTGGCTTTTCTCATTTTCTCGATCTTCTACAAGGTGAATGAAAACAAATGTTATGAAACGGAAATGGAAAATGGAGACAGGAAGATTACTATAATATTCACAGACATTTCATATTACATCCATGAGACCAAACTCTAAAGGGGTTATGGGGCATGTTGCTCCGGAAAATTTTGAAATCTAAAGTGTTTCTGAAGTGTCATTTCCTGCGTTTCTGTATTCTATGATAGGGCAAAAATTACATTGACTCAATTGTTTTGAATGAATTTGCCAGACAGGTTTTCAATTAACACGTCGTTTTATTCTGGATTACTGCAAACAAAGTTGTTTGGCAACATATTCAAAGCAGTTAAATTGTATTTTATAGAAGATTCCGTGACTTTAATACTGTTGTATTTCGACTTACTGATCATTTGAGCCATTGTCTGCTCATATTCCATCATTAGTGTTCTAGATAAAGAAAAGAAAATCACGTTAATGTTGTCCTAACGCCAGGTACACACGTAAAAACGCACAAGTTGTAACAAACCTGCAGCAGACTTGTACCAATGCTGTTTCAACAACTTGTTATCAGGATGTGTTCGCACTGCTTGTTCCGAGCTTGTTGACAAGTTGTCAACGGCTTGTTGACAACTTGCTACAAGGTTGTTGACTAAACGGACTTGTTACAAGTTGTTCCAACAACTTGTTATCGTCCTGTAATTCAACAACTTGTTAACAAGTTGCGAGTGTCAACCTGGTAGCAACTTGATAAAATGACAACATTGTTACAACTTGTTGACAAGTTTGCTACAAGCCTGGTGCGAACACATCTTGTTGAACACATCATATTTTTGATGGGTTAATGGTTTTCAGATCGAGCGAGGGACTTCCAGAGTGATGGCAGAGGGGGTGCTGCGCGAGGGGCGGTACAGATCAAGGGGACACTTAGACACTTACTTGACAACTTTATTTTCATCCATTATTTTGTTCCTTTCTTCAAGAATTTTATTTCTTTCGTCAAGCAATTTCTCCATCTCTGCTTCGTGTAGACTATTCTGTAAATTCCACTACAAGTGAGAGAAAATTTCATTTACTTGAATGAAAACAAAAATGCTTGGGAATTAAAAGACGCGACCACTTTCCATCCATATGAAGTCAAAGTACAGCGTTAGGCTCTGGTCAAACGTGGATGAGAGTTGATGAGAGTTGGCAAGCGAGAGTTTGCATGAGAGTTTCATCAACTCTCATGGCCCGGTCAAACGAGAACAAGAGTTGCATGAGAGTTGACTGGATATTAAAGCCCTGGTCACAAGAGATGAGAGTTGATGAGAGTCAACGAGAGTTGCAACTCTCGCTCGCGTTTGACCGCCAACTCTCATCGACTCTCATCAACTTTGAGCTGGTTCAAATTTTGCTGAGAGTTGATGAGAGTTTTCCCTCGTTTGACCGGTCACGAGAGTTGCATATATTTTTTAAACAACTATATAGTCAGACTAGTGTTTTGCACTTTCTATATAAGAATTACTTTAGCTTAACAAAATAACACGTTGTGGCTGTTTTTATAACAAGAAAAGCTAAGAAGGAAATTTAAACACTTTGTTTACCAAAATTTTAGAATTATTCTCAGGGCTCCGTTTCGCGCGCTAAATTGTTTCTGTCGCGACTCTCATGCAACTCTTGTTCTCGTTTGACCGGGGCATGAGAGTTGAACAAACTTTCATGCAAACTCTCGCTTGCTAACTCTCATCAACTCTCATCCTCGCTTGATCGAGAGTGCATTAGACTTAGAGTTGATGCGAGTTGGTCATCAAATACCAGCGAGATTTGTAACTCTCATTGACTCTCATCAACTCTCGTTCTCGTTTGAGCGAGGTGTTAATAGTCATATATTCATAGCAGTTATATGTAGACGTACCTGACTTAATAACTTTTCCTTTTCGTCATCCACGGCTTTATCGAGGTCCTTTTTCGAAAACTGTAATGGCTAAAAAATGAAGGAAAAGAGATATTCATGAAGAACATATACACTATAATATATGCATGAACATTTCCCGCCAAAACGAAGCTTACAAAAAGCTTGACTGAAGTGTGACTTTTGACAATGAAAATACACGTACGAGCATTTAAGTCCCGGTCAAACGGGAATGAGAGTGGATGAGAGTCAACGAGAGTTGAAACTCTCGCTCGCGTTAGACCGCCAACTCTCATAAACTCTCATCAACGCTCATCAACGCTCATCAACGCTCATCAACTCTCATCAACGCTCATCAACTCTCATGCACTCTCATCAACTCTCATGCACTCTCATCAACTCTCATCAACTCACATGCACTCTCATCAACTCCCATGCACTCTCATCAACTCTCATCAATTCTCATGCACTCTCATCAACTCTCATGCACTCTCATCAACTCTCATGCACTCTCATCAACTCTCATGCACTCTCATCAACTCTCATGTACTCTCATCAACTCTCATGCACTCTCATCAACTCTCATCAACTTTCATCAACTCTCATGCACTCTCATCAACTCTCATGCACTCTCATCAACTCTCATGCACTCTCATCAACTCTCATGCACTCTCATCAACTCTCATCAACTCTCATCGACTCTCATCAACTCTCATCAACTCTCATCAACTCTCATCAACTCTCATCAACTCTCATGCACTCTCATCAACTCTCATGCACTCTCATCAACTCTCATCAACTCTCATCAACTCTCATCAACTCTCATCAACTCTCATCAACTCTCATGCACTCTCATCAACTCTCATGCACTCTCATCAACTCTCATCAACTCTCATCAACTCTCATGCACTCTCATCAACTCCCATGCACTCTCATCAACTCTCATCAATTCTCATGCACTCTCATCAACTCTCATGCACTCTCAACTCTCATGCACTCTCATCAACTCTCATCAACTCTCATGCACTCTCATCAACTCTCATGCACTCTCATCAACTCTCATGCACTCTCATCAACTCTCATGCACTCTCATCAACTCTCATGCACTCTCATCAACTCTCATCAACACTCATCAACTTTGAGCTGGTTCAAATTTTGATGAGAGTTTTCCCTCGTTTGAGCGGTACGCGTGGTAATATCCAGTCAACTCTCATGCAACTCTTGTTCTCGTTTGACCAGGGCATGAGAGTTGAACAAACTCTTGTGCAAACTCTCGCTTGCCAACTCTCATCAACTCTCATCCTCGTTTGACCAGGGTTTAACCAGTACTAAACAACGATCAATGGCAATATATCCAATCCCTCTAGCCTGCTTGCACAATAAAGATCAACTCACTACAACAGGTTGTTTTATATCCTTCCCCATTTCACGTTTCTTTTTTATCGTATTTAAACAAAAGAACCAGGACAGAAATTCGAACATTGTCAACTTAACAAGCTACACAGTCCATCATTTACAGCCAAATGTGAAAGATTTTTATTCATATGTTTATAATACCCGTATCAAGTCAGCCATTGCTCAGACAAACGTGAAAAGATAATAGCAAAACAATTAGATTGAAAGCCACCTGCAGCCACCATGATAAAAACATTGCAGCTTTTCAAGCGGTCGTAGACGAAAGAAAGTTAGTAGTTATCTTAGACTTTGTAAGATTATACCGCTTCCAAACAAAAGAATTGGCCGACTTATACAATTAAGTGACTGAAGGCCACGTTACAAGGCAATTTTTGCTGCAACTTGCAACGCAATTTCGGACACAGAGCGATGTTAGGTAAAAAGTATATTCGCAGAGAAATTGTGAGCATGAATCTCGTTTTACTTTGCCGATATTTTTCTTGCTAAACATGCCCAGAAGGCTGCAAAGAAATGAATGAGAATGATAATATCGGTGAAGTGAAACGCGGGCCATGTTCACTATTTTTCTGTGCGTACATTTCTACATAACATGGCTCTGTGCAGAAATAGCGTTGCGACTATAAATCGCCCAACTGGCCTAAGTGCAATTAGTGGATTCGCTATTTTAGGGGATTCTAAGGCGGAAAATATATTTAGTCTTATCGCCCGCACGCCTCTCCTCCGCCTGATTTTCCCTTTTAGCGTAAGGCGGGAAAAAATACAGCCCTGATATTCAGGTTAAAGGGGATTCCAACACCCAGGGACGCTATTCCAACGGGGTATTTTTGTTTACCTGAACAAGAGAAGATTCCTCTTCTGTCACAACAATGCTACTCTCAGATTTCGAGGTCTCAATCTCCTCAGCTTTCTCCGTAGTAGTAATCTAAGAATAAAACCAAAATATATATAACATACAAACACTATATACTGCGTGCGTGTCTTTCGGATCAAACTACCTAAAAAATACAGCAAGAACTTCGACGTTTCGATCGAAGGCCCTTCGTCTGACCTATCGTGGTATAATACATTCCAAATTGGGTCCAAATACAGTCCAATTGGCAATTACGGTTAAACCAGAGGACAGAATATTTTTAATGAGATCAGATTTTTAAATCTGTCAAATTCTTGACTAGTCAAATCGTTACCTGTCTAAATTAGTAATACTGTGAAGCAAATATCTTTTCCTATGTAACTTGAGAAATATAGCTTCCAACATCTCTTCTAATGAGTTTTAGAACGTTTTAAGCACCACATAATGAGACTTATGGCGGCCATATTGGTGTGACCTCATTAGTTATTCACCGGCAAATTCAGGACGAAAGAGAGGCCACTGATGATAAATTCTTATCTAGACAATATTTGTCCTTTCCCACCAGTAACTAGAAACTTATAGAAGCTCTTTAAACATGTCGCCAACACCACAGTATATTTGTGGTGGTCACACCAATATGGCCGCCATTAGCTTCATTTAGCAGATGTACCATCCAGTCCTTGTTTTCAGATCAGTGGATACGCCCCTGCTTCTAGGGCACTGGAATAAAATCGCCCATAATAATGTCAATGTGCAAATTTAGAATTAAAGGCCCGAGTGAGCGCCGGGCCAGACGTCCTGTTCACATCACTTACATCTTGGTTCGGTGACAATTCAAACAAGTCAACAGGCGTGACGGTTGAAGTGGTCGCGCTATCCTCAGTCTCCGCGTTCTGTGTCTGAGCAAGCAAGGCCCGACGGGATACCACTGGATTCTCTGGTGGAGTGTCCATACCCAACAGATCGTCGCTAGCTCTGATAACAAACAAAAAACATTCGAAATTACGAGTTGCATATTCTGTAATAATACGCAAGGTGCGCCGAACTTAAATGACGAATTAGGTGCGACAGAAGAGCGACGTATGAATCAATTAGGTACGGCAGAATTTGGAGCGACATAAGTTCGGCAGAAGTTCGACAGAGCCTGTCGCATTATGCGACGTTAGAGCGACATTGATTCATACGCCGCTCCACTCATGTGCCGAACCTAAATCAAAATTTACTGTAATTTATTAGGATTAGATTAGCCACTTTGCAATGTTTACATATTTTTGAATTGTATTTGGAATTCCCGCGCGAATTACCCTCCTCTCTCGTCGACAACATTATATTTTATACGCCGTTTGAATCACTGTCGCTCTTGTGTCGCTCCAGCGTCGCACCTAATACAATTAAGTTCGGCGCATGAGTGGAGCGGCGTCTGAAACGGGCCTAATCCAAAGCTACTTACAAAGGACCTCGAAAGAGTAAGTCCGCAGGATTTATGTTGGGAAAACCGCTGGAGTCTAGAAATGAAACAGAGTCAACTTAGAAACAATGTATTAGTTTTATGGTCAAAATAGAATACGTTATATCCAGATAATTACAAGCGAGTAGTATGTACAAACCTTGTTTGATCTCAGGCTTTTTGGCTTCCACAAGCGGGTCAAATTTCACATATAAAGATTGCCTTGCCAAATCACTCTGCAAGAACAGCAAAGTATCAAAATTAGATTAACGGCACAGTCACAGGCGCCATCCTCACGATTGCTTATATTTCAACGGCACATATTTATTTTTATCGCAGCGCAGTATCTTTGTACCTTATAAGACGCTACATAATGGCATAAAAGTGCAGATGTAATATACAGTGTTGAATACGAAAGCTTAATATATTTTTTGAACCCTACTTCATTTTTTTTGGAAAATACATATTAACTCTTCTTAACACCCAACGATAAAGAGATATTATCTTCAAATTTTGTACCAATGAAACAAATTTTACTTAAACTCGAACACGTTTTAATTAAGTTTGTGAAAATACAGACTCGACTATTAAAACGAGATGTCATGAATGTTATGAATTCATAACAATAAAGCTCAAACTGAAAATGTCGTTTACATATTAAACCAATTTTGACTCTTGATCACGGCTATTTCCAACGCTTATATTCTAGTGTCCTTCGGTCAACTGTCTTGAGATCTTTTTCTTAGTAAAAATTAAGAAAATAATGAAATAAATTGCCGTTAATATCCAACTTTCGTCGATTCATTTGCTTGCTAGACTTCTCCGAAATACTAAATATTACTTACATGAAATTACAGCAAAAAGCAGAGCACTTTGCCCGCGGAAGCAGTCTCTTATCGGCGCTCGAGAACACTTCTCGTATTACATCACACACGACGTTTAATTCAAAACATTCCTGCTATGTTTACAAGTAGAATACGTCTATCATAATATTGCAAGAGACGATAAGAACGTGCAAGGAACATTAAAAATCTTCTAAGCAATAAATTATTTATTAGCATAAAGCCACAATTGTCAACCGCTTATAGAAACGGAAACGAATATTCGATTAATATTTGATTATATGAAATAACATCTTAGCACGACTTTCTCGTTTTGCTCAGGTATACTAACTTGTACAATCACTTCCAATCACTGCAACCGAAATACCGTAGAGTAAATACCCAATCATCAGTTAAGACTCAAAACTTAATTAAAACTTTGAGGGAAAATTTGCCGTATTTTACAAAATTGCGGTTGTTTTTGTACTTTTTAAGTATTTCCATTTTGCCTAAAGTCTTGAAGTTTTTATATCAAATAGAACTTTTTAATAGCTTCAATTTCATATACAGCCCAATGTTCGGCGTTAAGTATTTCAACTCAAAACTCAGAAAAACTAGCTTGGCTTCAACGAATCATAGGACTTGATCATAGGAGTTAGCGTTCCAGTTTACTTAGAGTTCACTGGTTTTGATCTCAGTGTATGGTTTCAATCGTACTAACTTCGTAATCCGTGCGAGTAGTATTGCCACACGTCTCAAGAAAGTCCAATTCCAGGCCAAACACTATAGAAGCAGAAGTAGAAATATTATACAATATGCACGGCAGCGAAAGTATTGCTGCATATTATACGAACCATGTTTAGTTTTAAAGTGGTAATCTGACGAAGAAAGCAAAGTCGAAAATCTTTGTTTTAAGGGAACTTGGCATTCATATACTATATTCTAAATTTTGCGCATCTTGCTTGATAGAGCTGAATGTTGATAGTGTTTGTAGATGGAATTTCGAGCGATAATTATATACATATTTTAGACCTACCAAGGAACAGTTCGATTCCTGTCAGAGAGCTATTGTTGCGTTTTTCGCAACTGTTCCTGCAACTTCCTGGTTAGATAAAAACGTTTATGTATATAATTTTCGCTGAAAAGTCCCACCTATTAACAAACCTTCAATACTCATACCATAGCTTTTAAATTGTTTTGTTTGAGCATATAGTTCAGGCTTAGGGTTGGTGTTAGAATTAGGGTAAGGGTGACAGTTAATAAGTCATAACCCATGGGTCTTGAGGATTATAAACGAAGGCTACACACACGTAAAAACGCACAAGCTGTAACAAACCTGCAGCAGACTTGTACCAATGTTGTTTCAACAACTTGTTATCAGGATGTGTTCGCACTGCTTGTTGACAAGTTGTCAACGGCTTGTTGAGAACTTGCTACAAGGTTGTTCACTCAACAGACTTGCTAAATGTTATTCCAACAACTCGTTATCGTCCTGCAATTCAACAATTTGTTAACAATAACAAGTTGTGAGTGACAACCTTGTAGCAACTTGATAAAATGACAACATTGTTACAACTTGTTGACAAGCTTGCTACAAGACGTGCGTAGTCAAATGATGTCATGACGTCATTGTAGGTTATTTCCCTATGACGTAACGCTGAGCGTTAACAACCTGATGCATAAATTGTCATTAACCAAAATAAGCAGCTTAGACAAGGCCACAATACCTGTAGCTGGTTTGAACTGAAAATCTATATCATCTCCTAATTCTGGATCTAAAAGAAAGTATATGATGGTACTATGTATAACTAGAGGTCATTCAGACACTGCATACCTCCACCAGCAAATTAAGTCAAGTATTCATGCATAAATTATACACCGACGATAAATTATACGCATTTATGTTCTCTTCAGCCCGGGAAATCAAGACAAACTTTTGTGAATTTCTCATTTTCAACCAAAGTTTGATAGCAAGAACGTCCCCAAAATAGCAAGGAAACTTCGAAAAGCCTTGAACGTCAAAATCTTTACAAGTGAAATCGTCTGAAATAGTATTTATGCAATTATAATAGTGTCAAACGTGTAGATCATATACCAACCTAATTCTTTGTTGTCTGGTATTGTGTTTGCTGAACTTGCCTGCTCGTCTGGTGTTACCTCCTTAATTGTTTCATCTAAATCTAAAAGTGTTGTAGACAGTATTGAGTGAAACATGACCCAAGAGGGACTGTTTTGTAAAAGTACGACTTGTACTAACTACACAGTCACGTAAAAATCTCACATCTTGTCAACAAGATGTGTTCGCAACAGACTTGTAGCAAGCTTGTCAACAAGTTGTAACAATGTTGTCATTTTATCAAGTTGCTACAAGGTTGTCACTCACAACTTGATAACAAGTTGTTGAATTGCAGGACGATAACAGGTTGTTGGAACAACTTATAACAAGTCTGTTGAGTCGACAACCTTGCAGCAAGTTGTCAACAAGCCGTTGACAACTTGTCAACAAGCTGGGAACAAGCAGTGCGAACACATCCTGATAACAAGTTGTTGAAACAGCATTGGTAGAAGTCTGCTGCAGGTTTGTTACAATTTGTGCGTTTTTATACGTGTGTAGCCCAGGTTGACAATCAAGGCAAAATCTTCAAACTCTCTCCAAAGAGCAACTTTCCCAAATTCCACTTTCAATACCTTCTAAGCTTTTGTCTTCAGATAATGTATTCTCTAAACATGATTCATCATTTGCCGCTATTTCTTTAACCGTCGTGTCTAAATCTGGAATTGATATAACAAAATTTTCAATTTAGGTCGACTAGAAATATGTCGAGAAAGGACAAATGTGAGACTGTTAAGGAGCCAGGCAAGACCATCAACAGGCATTTGAAGTGAATAATTTAATCAGAACTAATTTAGTCACAAAACTACAGGCTGTATAAAAACTACAGGCTGTATAAAAACTACAGGCTGTATAAAAACTACAGGCTGTATAAAAACTACAGGCTGTATCTTATTCGTATCAATGAAAATCAAGTCTTTAGCTGTCAAATGATACCTTGCTTGTATCATTGCGAACAAAAATGGCCAAATACGATACAATTTGAAATTGCCGGTCGAAAACACATCTCCCACCTCTGTGTCTAAGCATTACTCCTCGAATTTCCGAACATTTGCCCAAATGGAGGTTGTCTACGTGGGAAACATTAGGCATTGCAAGTTCTCTGCAAAATTCCAGTTTCATAAAATGAAATTTCGTTGTTAAACTGCGACTTAAACCATCTTTAAACTTGTGCTTTATGTCTTAACTGCATGGTAAACCAGATCAGATCTAAGCTTGCATGTCAGCTTGTGTTTGTGCTTCTGCTTACACAGGGTTCTACCCAGGACCACGTGAGTGCCGGGTACCTTCAGTCCTCATCGCATGACCCCCTCTCACCCTGCTGACAACTTTTAAAACTTGATCGACTGGTCTCAGAGTAGCTTGAAGCGCGACATCGATCAACAAAGTGCAAAGTGATTAGAGCCGTTCGTCAGACGTCTTTCTGGCTTTGGGGGATAGCGTATTTCTCCGAATCACCAGTAACTAATATTGTGCGCATTGTAGTACTGAATTTAATCTAATACTAATGTTTAAATAACAAAATTCGCCAAAGATAAAAAACACAAAATTACTTGTAAAAATATCTATTACACAGTACAACATTGGGGTTTTCGTACTGCATATTTGCAACCTTTCAAGTGCCGGGCGGAAGAGTCTGTGGCGTGAGTGCCGGACGGCACTGCTGAGTACCGGGCGCTGCCGCCCTGCGCCGCTCACCGTGGGCAGAATCCTGGCTTACATCTACCATTGTACAAAATTACAAGAACGGGGTATTGGGCCTGACTTTACCTGAGCAGGAGTGTATAAAATCATTGTCCTCTTGCGCACTGCTCTTCTCGACTGCCTGATCTAATAATGGGACATTTTCATTGTCTAAATTTAGCAAAACATAAGACTTTAATGTGCCATGTAACTTGCTTAGGACCAATTTTGGTAGTACAACGGCGATGAGAGGTTAACAGGATGTGATAAAGAAAGGCTTGATGGGTGTACAGATTTTTCTCTCTTAAAATACAGAGTCTTAAGCCCCGTACAGACGAGCAAGTTTTCCTTGACAAGTTCCTTGTCGAGTTTACTTGTTCGTGTGTACGGCAAACAAGTTTTTTCCCATCAATTTTTCCTTGACAAGTTTTACGAGCCCGTGTATTAACGACACCAGTGAATACTTCATCATTATAGTGGCAATGGCCGCTCAACTAGATCGAAAATAAGTGTGCAATGTCGTACTGCGCATTTCCTTGTCAAGTTTTCCTTGTCGGCCGTACACACGAACAATTTCCCTTGTTCAATCCAAGCCCAATCAAGACAACTAAGGGCCCGGTCAAACGAGGATGAGAGTTGATGAAAGTCAATGAGAGTTGCAACTCTGGCTCGCGTTTGATCATCAACTCTCATCAACTCTCTGCAATTTCATGAACTTTGAGCTGGTTCAAATTTAGATGAGAGTTGATGAGAGTTTTCCCTCGTTTGACCGGTACGCGTGGTAATATCCAGTCAACTCTCATGCAACTCTTGTTCTCGTTTGACCGGGGCATGAGAGTTGATGAAACTCTCATGCAAACTCTCGCTTGCCAACTCTCATTCTCGTTTTACCTGGGCTTAAGACTATACTGCTACAAACCAGCTTACAGTCCCTATTGTTCACTTGAGATCTGTGATTAAACTGCACTGCAACGCCTCTGAACTTGTCATATTTACGCACTCAAAGTATATACATACTTTGTAGAACATCTTTCATATCTGTGGTTATATCTTCCTTTCTCTCATCAAAAACAACATCGTCTCCATTTTGAACCGCTTCTATCTCGTCTGAATTAGTCGCATCATCCAAGCCATTTACCAAATCACCTTTTATCGCATCCGTCGCAACTACAGTGTTGTCGCATTCTGCATTGTCCTCGTCCATACTGTTGAGATTATATTGAAAACAATATAAAAATAGGTACATGCTACGAACATCACTATACTCTATAGAATTGGCAATCAAAGAAAATTTACATTATATATCTATTTGATGAAAAGCAGTTTCTTGAGCTTAGAGATGAGCCGATAATAACAAGAGCCGATTTCCAATACCGATTGTTCAAGAGCCGATATATGCCCACCTGCATCGGCCGATGAATCGGGAAAACTGACGATTGATTCGGCGGTTGACTGTTGTGTAAGACTACCTGAAAAATACAATAAGAACTTCGACGTTTCGTGCGAAGGCCTTTCGTCTGGAAGTTAGTAAACTGACGATTGGTTTACCTGACGTTTTGTCGAATTGTTATTTTAGTGTTTTACTCGACTTAACTCGCAAATTTCGCAATGAGAGGTTGCCATCGAGAAAACTCTCTATTTTGAGCACAACAAAAGTACAATACAAACAGAAAATAGGCAAGTATTGCCAAAACTGACATGCGGATATGCTTGCTCTCGCCCGAAATACATTCCTAATGCCGTAAAATCCACATCTTGGGAATGGCGACATCGATTGTTCCGCGCGAAATTACGCCGAGACTGACCGATCGGATGGTGAACGGTAATCGGTCGATTGTGATATAAAAAGGTAGCCGGCTTTAATCGGCTCTGCAGATGTTTTGCCGATGATCGGCTCATCTCTACTTGAGTTCATATATCTCTATGCTTGAGGGTACTTGAAAACAGCTTGAAAATATACCGTTCCATAAGCGAAGGCCCTTCGTCTGGATGTAAGTAGCCAGACGAAGGGCCTTCGTCTGGATGTTAGTAGCCACACTTCCAGACGAAAAACCATTGCTTGAAACAGCGAAGTTCTTGTTCTATTATTCAAGTAGTTTGTTCCTAGAAACCCTCAACTATATCGCTTATCGCTACCTATACTAGAATCACAAGATTTTATCACTTATCGCGACTGCAATACAACTTACTCAGGGCATTAGTACATTTGTTAGTTAAGGGTATAGAAATAATATGAAAACTTACTTTAGAGTTGGAAGATTCTCGATTATATTATCAACAATTTCCTAGTAAAAAATACGAACTGTTCGTCAGCTATCATTGAATCGAGTTTTTTGTCAGTTGTCTGTCAAACATACACAGGCAAATGTCAGTACTGTTATTTACGGCCGTCTAAACCATAATTCGGCCGAATAAAATGCAACATGTTCGCCCAGCTTAACGGCAATTAACTCATTAACGCCCAGCACTTTCCCCTTGACGAGTAAAATCGTCTGCCATTAAACAGAGTAAAATGACGAAGTGGGAGCATTGCGGCTTAATGGGTTAGCTTTTTTCAAGACATGTGGAACCAGATAGTCTGAATTAACCATCAATGTCCAACACTCCCTTGACCAAGTAAAATCGTCTGCGTAGAGTAACAAAGTGGATGCATTAGGGCGCATTGTGGCTTAATGGGTTAAAAACACCTTATATATTATAATCGAAACACGTAGAAGTCATAAGTCCCAAGGTATTTTCTTAACATGTAACACCTTACCTTGGCAATTTCACAATACAACAGATGATCTTCTTTCGTCACCACTTGTGTTCGTTCTATCCACAGCTCGTCTTCATCCAACTTACGGATTTCCTCCCAAGAATCTGGGAGATTTTCTGGTCCGAGAGAGTTGGCCGATTGTCGTACTGGAGTGCTTAGGAATAAACCAACCTAAAATATGTCGAGGTTTGTTAATAGAGAGCTTTAGATTTGATTTTGAGAACAATATTCATGCCATATTTTACTGTCAGCACTGTTTCATATATAAAGCCTCTTACAGACGAGCAAGTTTTTCTGTGACAAGTACACTTGTTCAAAAGCTAGCATGCCTTGCTCGTCTGTATGGGTCAACAAGGAAAACTTGTCAAAGTAATTTGAGCACTTGGGTGCGGTTGGTCAGCAATCTATTGTTGTATTAGCTATCATTGCGGTCAGAAAACCACAAACTTGTCATAGAAAACTTGTTGTACGTACACGCAATTGACAAATAAAACTTCCCATAGAAAACTTGCTCGTCTGTAAGAAGCTTAAGCGATGACCACAAAAAATAATCAGTGAATATACATATGCCATTAAAGCATATTAAATGGTTTTCATTTAGTCTTAACGGACCAACGATCGTGAACACATTAAGGTGACCGATGTAATAAAATGTCGATATATCTCTGCAATCAATAAAGACTGATTTACACACAGCAGTACTCAAACGACAAGATAGATCCAGACTATACATGACTTGGTCACGCGGCAATTACAACCAAATGGAAACCAGGCTTAATCCGGCTGCACCGGAATCGCAGGGCCGCGGAAACGAGATGCCGAGAGGAATCTTGTTATTTACCCATGCATACACCATATACTGGCATCCCTCCCATCTTATATACCGAACTTGCGGTTAACGCTCAGCAACTGGACTCTGTAGCTCAGTTGGTTAGAGCGCTGCACCGGAATCGCAGGACCGCAGGTTCGATTCCTGCCAGAGGGCCTAAGTTGCATTTTTCGCAACTGCTCCTGGCTAGGTCTAAAAAAATGTATATAAATTTCCGTTCGAGTATTCCATCTACTAACACTTTCTACTATTAATGGGGCAATGTAATGTAATGTAATGAAATGCACATTCATGTCTGAAGTGTTTACTTAAAGAGCGACCGTATAGTAAGAACGCGTTATAGGAAAATTATATGCCAAACAGGTTGTTGAGAGAATATATTGAAGGGATCTGTCAGACATGGGTCATGACTGATCACTGGCATCACACCGTCAGATCAGATTCTTCTCCTGACGTATGTGATTTCACACAATACAGCAACAACTACACCTTGCGCCAGGCATGTTCTGGTCAGCAAATCCAGTAATTACATAGCTGCACTTGGGAGAACAAGAAATACTTGGTCACAGATACTGGTCACGAAAATAAGTGAAGTTTCGAAGACTGAAATTTTCAATATCTTTCAAAAACCTTAACGTGTATTTGGTTAGAATAAGACTACCAATCAGCCATCCCACAAAGAATGAACATGAATGAATGTAAGGATGTTCATTTTAAGTCATATATTTCAAAGGATTCACGTTGTATTTGTGCAAATACAAAATCGGTGAAAGTTTATTATGTTTGCACAATACTGTAGAACACAACAGTTGGTCTTCTTGCGATCACATTTAATGTTTCAATAGCAACTGAGCAAGCGATATCCTGGACATATTCTAATCACTAGTCTACTATCAGATCAGTGGTTCTAATTTGTTGGGAAATCTCTGCCAAGCAGTATATTTACATGGTGTTGATTCAGACTGTTGGCAGCGGTGGTAAAGCAAAGAGGGACAATTTGTGCGTGGGGTGGAAATATTTACCTAGAAACCACGACTGTGCATTTGGTTAAAAATACCGTTGCAGAACAATTGTCTATGTCATGACTATATCAGTATGTTTGGGCATTCCCCTAAGCATACCATATATACATATACCTATTAGAAATCAGATATAGAAAAGACTAATATGCTATATATATAATCTATAAGCAATGAAATTGTGAATATATCAATAATAAACGAATATGAGTATGTTAAATTTGGTTATCATTTCATATAGGTTGCATAACTGTACCTACGCCATATTTGCATGACAGTGTGCATGCCAAAACGAAAATCTAAAGTTGATTAGGTCAACAACAAAAAACACCACATGCGGTTTCCAAGTGATGATCGATACAATGCACTGCACATTATTGCTCGTGTGTTTGTTTTCATTTCTTGTGTAACCTTGGTGGCAGCGGTATAAGATGCAGTACGTCAGTAGTTGAGAAAGAACACACAAGACATGTCTAACATTATTAAACCACCCTTGTTTATAAATTACGATTATGGAAAGAAAACATTAATAGAAACTTTAGACGTTCAGTTCTGGTAAAAGCTCGATATCCTCGCGTGTTTTGTGCGAGAATTTGAAACCTCCCAAATTCAACGAGCGGCCGTTTGATTAGAAAATTACAATTTGTAATGTATAAGGTGAAAATATTTACCTATAGAAACCATGACTGTGCATTTGGTTAAAAATACCGTAAATCGATTACGCTGCAGAATAATTGCCTAGTATGATTATATCAGTATATGTTCAGGCATTCCCCTAAACATACCATGCGGTGGTTCCTTGCATATATACTTAAAGAACTCGAATATATACAGAAGACTGCACTGGTCTATACACGCGATGAAATTGTGAAAATATGATGAATGAATGTAAGCATGTTAAATTTGGTTATCATTTCATCTATATAGGTTTCTATTTGCATAACTGTTATGCGCATGCTCAAAACAAAATCGAAAGATGATTAGGTCAACAAAAATTAACACCACCAGGCAGTTACAAAGTTATGATAGATACAATATATGTACTGTATACATTGTTTACGGAGATGACCGACAACTTGAAAAATATAGAGGTGACGAGACTTTCACACATATAGTTTTAATGTCTACATAACTTAAAAGCATAAATATTTTGATGCAGATAGCACGATCATAAGTAGAAAAAACAGTATACATATAAGATGGTTTTTTTCTGCATCTCACTCGGTTGAAATTGATGTAGAAGGTTAAGGTGGATGGATATTCCAAGTGAATTATTCTATACAATATTTTAGACCTGAACGGGAACGTTTATCAACATATACGTTGGTTTTCATGAGGGGCGTCATTTTTATATACAAAATATTTACAAGAAAAAAAAGAGGAAAAAATTAACTAATTACAAGAATACAGAATACAGGAGGTGTGACCCAACATTAGCATAGAAATATTAATTATTAATATTTTCTTTAAAAGCTGTTCCAAAGCTTTGCTCCGCTGTATTTAAAACTTTTTGGAGAGCTATATATCAGTATTGCTATTTCTCAAGTTATAGTTCGCCTGTGTTAAACTACTCCCAATCAATGACTCCTTCAAGTTGGGAGCAGTATAATCATTTAGAATTTTATACAGAAAAATGGACTTCATCTTCTGTCTTCTACTTTCTAAAGTTTCCCAACCAAGAGATTCAAGAACGTCAGCAGAATCAATTTCGTAACTTACGACGGCAATTATTCTTGCCGGCAATTATTATTTATATGCCATGCAATTAGGAAAACAATAATAGAGTTAACTTCAGTTCTGGCCAATTCCATGAACAAAATCGAAAGTTGATTAGGACAGCAAAAAATACGGCATCATGCAGTTATCAACAATACGTGTCACTACTACCATTTCACAGAGCATGACCATATGCTGTTTCTGGGGAAATCCCTGTAACCCGACAAATCGAATCGTGTGAACAAGCCTTAAGGAGTTAAGCGAGATACAATCGTGAATTTTTCAAGTGGTAGGCGCATGAAACTGTTCTTTTATGCCTGTCTTTCTCTGGAATCGTACATAATTATTACAATAAGTGAAGTTTCGAAGGCTGAAATTTTCAATATCTTTCAAAAACCTTAACGTGTATTTGGTTAGAATAAGACTACCAATCAGCCATCCCACAAATAATGAACATGAATGAATGTAAGAATGTTCAATTTTAAGTCATATATTTCAAAGGATTCATGTTGTATTTGTGCAAATACAAAATCGGTGAAAGTTTATTATGTTTGCACAACACTATAGTAACACAACAGTTGGTCTCTTGCGATAACAATTAATGTTTCAATAGCAACTGAGCAAGCGATATCCTGGACATATTCTAATCACTGGTCTACTATTAGATCATGCAGTGGTTCTGATTTGTTGGGAAATCTCTCCCAAGCATTTTATATTTACATGCTGTTGATTCAGACTGTATGAAAAAGCAAAAGAGAAGAAACAACGGGACAATTTGTGCGTGGGGTGGAAATATTTACCTAGAAACCATGACTGTGCTTTGCATTAATCAATGTTTGTAAATCGGATAAAGGTTTGTCCTGATTTACATAAACTTCAGCTTTGATTTTCTCGGCTTAGACAATGTTTATTTTTAAAATAACTTCGCCAATGAACTCATAAGATGGGTCGTTGTTTAAGTTCGATAAAACATTCGCATCCGATCTTTATCTGATATACAAACGCTCGCCTTCGGCTCGAGTTTCTATATCAGATAAAGATCGACTGCTCATGTTTTATCTATAACATAGAAAGCATGACTGTGCGTTTGGTTAAAAATACCGTAATTGTCTATCAAAACAAAATCGAAAGATGATTAGGTCAACAAAAATTAACACCACATGCAGTTACAAAGTTATGATAGATACATGCAATATATGTACTGTATACATTGTTTACGGAGATGACCGATAACTTGAAAAATATAGAGGTGACGAGACTTTTAAATATATAGTTTTAATGTCTGAATAACTTGAAAGCATAAAATTTAATGCAGATAGCACGATGAGTAGAAAAACTCCAGTATTATCATGACAATTAGGAAAACAAGTTCCATGGACAAGTTCCATGGACAAAATCGAAAGCTGATTAAGTCAAACAAAAAATATGGCAACGTGCAGTTATCAACAATACAGGTCACTACTACAATTTGCGAGCTTCTGTGAGGTGTTTATTTATAGCTAGGTCACAAAAGTTTCTCACGCAGAGCTTTTCGAACAAAACCAATTCAAAATGCACATGTACCGCATGCTGTTTTTCGGAAATCCCTATAAATTGCAGTATATATAAATGTGATAAGTATCGAACATAACCATAGTTGAGCCAGTTGATGCGAATTACTAAAGACCTAAGAGAGTTGAAATCTCTATTTTTGAAACCAATTCAGCCAATCAGGATAATCAACAAAATATGTTTTCTGTAAAACTATGTACGCTAACATTGGTAGCGTATCTTCTGCTCGTAATAAAAGTCTCTCGAACAACTGCTCAGTCGATGAGGAACGAAACTCAACCAACAGTGTCAGTGCTGTCTCCACAGAACAATAACAGAATCAGAAATGCGACGAACAGAAATGAAATCAAAACTCGTTGTAGGGCATTTGTAAGAAAAGAAGATTCAGCGAAGATTTTCAAGCTTACGGAACATAGCCTGGTAAACATCGTGGACATACATGCCGTGTTTGAAAATAATTACACCAAACACACCAGGTCTATAATTTGGGTGAACAGTGTTGGACGAGAGATATTACTACAACTCGACAAGGGTTTGTGTACTGTTCCGTCAACTTTGAACGCTGGCCGACGAAGTATAGAAATTCATATCATGAAGGAACCAAAAGGATGTGTTTGGCTCAATACAAAAGTCAAATATCATGCCGAAAAGGCGCTACTGAAGTATTATAGCAAAGCAATGAAACCGAAAGAAGGACTTTGTTTCAGTTTGCGTTTCAGCACAAGAAAGCTACCCCCAATATGGTGTTGCAGGGCTGTTAGAAATGGCACGAAAACGAAATGGCAGTGTGACCTACTGCTAAGCATTGGTACAACGTTAGGTGTACGAATAAACCGCAAATTCTCCTTTATAGTTTATCTTTTTCTTGCCGTATTGACACTAAATGCCTTCTACCTCTGGGCCTTATTTCTACAGCAATTTCCATATGGTGGTGATTACTATAAGCTTTCCGGGAGCCCAATATCTTTGTCAAGCATACTCGTCAAAATCGCGTGGGAAGGAGGTTTTAAAGCATCTCTGTTCCGTAAACTTTGCCTATTACTTTTCGCTACAGTTATACGTCTTTTCATTGGTGGGTGGCAATTGTTCATCACGCTCTCGATATTATTTATAATTTGCGGTCCACTAAGTATTAGTTTGACCATCTTAGCAAGATGTAATTTAGGTTTTGAACCCTCTAATAGAAAATTGCGTTGGGAAAATGTTCTCAAATTCTTTGACGTTTTCAAAACAAATAATACTACTAAAGGAAACGAGTTCCAAAGGGCAGTTCATAATCTTACTTTACCATTCAACATAAAACTCTGGAAAAAATCCATTCTCAACTTCTGGAGAAGTACATTAACCCGAATTCGGCGAGAGTTTACCAACAACATCGTTCTAGAATATGCCTCCTATTTCGTATGCACTTTCATCCTCTTTTTCTATATCGTCGCTTTGATTTGTTTCACAACTATTACTCTGTGCATAAATCTTTCTTTCAATTCAGCGATGTTCTCTGGCATCATTCATAATCTAACACGGCCTATGCCCTTTAGGTTATATTGTGGTTTACTCTTTTTTTCCACACTTACTACGATGTTCTCTGTCGGCTATTTATGGCTTCTAATTCCATGTGCTGTAGTCCCCCTAGTTTCAGGAATAATCCTTAATTCCGTTTACTTTTTACCATATATCACATTCATTTCAGTCGTGGGTTTCTATACATGGGGTTCATGGAAATCTCTTGAAAGAGAGTATTTTGCTTTAAAAACACTAATTTACGAAGCACTACAACACGGACAGCACAATGACAATGTAAATCTGGATGATATTAAAGACAATGAATATATTGTACACGTTGTCTCAAAGAAACTTTACCACGAAGTTAGAGAAAGACTTCTACCATATCAGTCTAAATTTTTCGTCTTTGGTCTAAAATTTCTGGTTATTTCTGTTTTTGCATTTGGTGTCTTTAAACTGGTCTTAATACTGCAAGCAATCGATTCTTCACCCACTATTACAGTGATCGCTACATTGACCACAGGTGCTTTGCCACATATCTTGAACATGGTTATGGAAGACAGAAAGGCTCAGAATGAAAGCATGAGGGCAAACGTTGAATGCTTCGTAAAGAAATCAATAACTGACAAACCAGAGCTATCAAAGACAATCCTGATAATAGCAGAAATTTCCTCTGACCCAGAAATTTCCTCTGACTCATAAATTTCCTCTGAATTACAGTGACAACGTATGTCTGCAGGATGTGACCTTGACTGAACGATTAACTATATTAATACAAGACCACAATAATCAATATCTATTTTGGAACTTCATATAACTCTTCAATTGTTAAATTCAAATTGCACATGTATAATCATGAAAAACAATTGGCTAACATTGTGACTATATAGCTTACAAAGGCATAAAATAGAAAAACCATAATTAATCAAGTCTGCATGTATAAATTATGTAATCTCATTTCAATAAAGTACTCAAATTTTATGTTCTCTAATTTACACTTTTCCTGCACAGCCGTTTTAGAAAAACATTTTTATGAAAAATGACCATGTATTCTCTGCCATGTTTTTGTCCTAAATTTGCTAACTACGTCCAACTGATAAAGAAAAACAAAAAATTACAATCCGAATGCAGTTAAAAATTACTTGAGAACTTTTATGATTTAATTAACATGCTGTAATGCTAATTAAATCATTAGAATGTTTGGAATGTTTACTCTTTTTTTCTACCACAACCCACAGTCCCACATTAACATTTTAACAAACGTACATTGTATACACTTGTGAAAATGTTGATAGTTATCCAGGTGTGTGCAATTGATGGTAATTAATGATCGCAAACCAATCGATATCAAGCATTAATTGATATTGATTTGTATTTGGTCAATCGATATACCAATCGACAATCATCAATTGTTATAGATTTTTATTGATACTCGCAATAAAAAACATTCGAGCATTCAGCTTTGGTTGTGACCTCTATATAACCATCTGTTTTAAATTTCTATCCATCCTGTCGGATTAAGATCATACCGGCCTCTGCCCTGTATTAAATTAACCATAATTGTTGGTCTATAAATTCTCTCCGCAAAAGTTCCTGTATGATTTCTTCATAATAAATATATAAGAAAGTTTACATCAATAAAATGGTTGTCAAAAAGTAGTCTGTGTCCAGAATGTTTTGAGTGCAGGTACCAAAAGAAATACAAAAGCTGTTTAGAGAGCATATATGTCGTTTTGAATTGAATCTATTGATTAGCATCTAAAATTGATGCCAATCAATCATTGATTGGTATTGAAAATCAACACCAATCTATAATAATCACAAACATCATGGTTATCGATTGCATATTGATTTCCAATATCAATCGGTTGACTGCAAAACAACAGTTACGAACGTGCGTTGCGTTGTTTAAATGTAGATGTTTCCAAGGTCATTTTCAATAGTTTCCAAGGGGCACGCCCAATGTTCGATGTGTTTGTTTGACATCTTTCATTGTTTGTTACATTTCAAAACAATTAAACAATGAAACATTTAAACAAACACATCAATTGTTGGGCGCACCGCTTGGATACATCAAATTATAAAACGTATTATAAAAATGTTGTTTTGCAGTCAACCAGAATCCGCTGTAATTATCAATGACCCCTAAAATTGCATTTTATAAAAGTTGATAATTGGATTGCATAATCACAGAATATTTAAACACAGAACTCAGACAAAGACACTTGGAGTAAATCATATATAGAATATAGAATTACACACCATTGCATTACTTCAGATGGTAGAATAAAGTGTATCAAAGTACCCAAAATATTAAATGGTTTATACCAGGGCGCCCTGGTTTATACTGTACATGAAAATATAAATAAAATCATTCAATACAACAGTTTTAAATGACCCCCATTTATACTCCCAAAGGCAAAAACGTATCATAAAAATGCTAAAACCTCACCATAAAACTTACAAAACTGCCATAAAATTTGACCAGCACGGCGCCCATAATCGCTTGATTATATCCGGATATAAGATCAAAACATTATGAAAATGGACAAGCTGGTTCGAGTCCAACAACTTTCGACAAAACCTTTCAATATTAAAACCCAAACAAATCGATGTAAATTACCAACCATGTATAGCCTTCCTTACCTTAGACGATCTATATACTTCTGGCGAACACAGACGGTTGTCCTGGCATGCGAGATTTCGCTCAGACAAAGGCGAATATGCCAATTTTTCTGTCCGATTTTCTTCAAACACGCTACCACTTGACAAAATTGGCGAGCAGTTCAGCGCTTCAAACAAATTCTCTTTGCCAACCGTGTGCAATTTTTCCATGCTAAACAAAAGAATGTACGTTGTTTCACTTGTTTTAAAAGCTTTTAGGCGCTAACAACTCATTGATCTCATTTAAAAGATAAAAGAATTTTGAATCTTACCACAAATATTTCTTCAACCGTCGTTCTTGTTGTGGATTCCAGACCTCCTTCCGCCAGGAAATCAAAACAGTGTTTCCATTTATAAAGAAATTTGGATACATTTACCTTAATATTTTCGAAGAATTCCTCATCTAAAATATTAAAAAGTGATGGAAAAATCATAGAGAATTTAGAAAATCTATATATTAGTAGATATAAAGCATTTACAGGCTGTTTTAATTCGTATACAATTGAAATTTGAATATGCAAAATGTGACTGAAAATGAATACTTCATCAATGATCAATACAGAAACATTATATTAAAATGCAAAATTTAAGAATGCAAATAAACCATTAACACTGTATAATAATAATAATAAGCAGGGACCGTTTTCTATTGAATTTTGCGGGTTTTCTCAGTACCACCAATTTATGTTTAAAGCAAATTTTGCAAATTAGGTTTGAAAAGGTTTGAAGACATTTTTTTCTTCATTTTGAAGTAAATTTTGACACTAAGTGGAAACACGAGGGTTTTCCTCGAGGTCTTTTCCTTTTGAAAACGAAAATATAAAAATAATCAAAAAATCTTCTTCCTCGCGCATTTTTATCCAATATACATTTGTTTTTTTGTTACAAATGTTAAAAATATGGCCAAATCTACGGGAGAATTACTTACTAAACTCCGCTCTGCGATGAAAAACAAAGCGTACGTCCCAGAAATTGTACATGCTTACATTATACCAAGCGAAGACGCGCACCAGGTAATAAATAATGGACTCCGTATCTTCTTGGAAATGTATAAATTCGTGGAGTTTTCTTTAGTAATTGTAAATTAGAATTGCTCCGTATCTATATCTTAACAATCGGAAGCAAGGAGTGCCCGTTTGTTAAGCCCAGAATAAAAGGATCATGCTAATTAAGCAAAAGGATTTGAGATTTGTGAATTGTACTCCATCAAATTACTTAGTTCTGAACCAGCAATTGATGGGTTTCACGAAGCACTTTCGTGTGACAGATGGTGATCAACCAGCAGTTATCAGAATGAGAACAATTTATTTTCATTATATATGCAGCAGTCTTGTGCAATTGTTTTCAATAATAATTGTAATAGCAGGATGAATTTCAAAAATAGGCGTCTGTGCTCACAATTTCTAAATGAAAGACGAATATAGATTTCGGAAATAAACAAAGAAATAGGTGGCCGTGAAAGTTCTAATAGGCGCCAGTAACCGCCTCTTATTGAAAACACTGCTTGTATATATTTGGTGGGAAATATATAGAATTGATATATGTAGAACAGAGTAAAATACTAAAGTATGGTGCATATGGGCACATTGCTAGCTAATGGGTTAACAAGAGACAATGACAGATAGTTTTTTAATCCATTAACTGGCAGTACCCTACCACTGACGAGTAAAATCGTCTGGCGTTAGAGTAAAGTATTAAAGTAGGGCGCATCAGGGCACATTGCCAGCTAATGGGTTCACTAGGTTCTATGCTCTTGCAAAGCCTGGTCGTGCTACCTTGATCATTTGTTTTACTCTGAAGCATAAATATATATATAATTGTCACCACAAAATATTTATTGCATGAACAATTTATCTAACCTGGCTAACCTCCTATATATTTATTTGTTTCAAAATTTTACACTATTTCATTTTTGTTCAGAGCGAGTATATCGCATCAAGCGACTGCAGGAGAGAATTTATCTCTGGATTTTCTGGTTCTGCTGGTATGATGTCATTATTGGCTGATTGTCATGACTTATTAATTATTAAGAGACTAAATGTAACCAGCCATAGAGTTGTAATATAGATAGGATTGTTTTATTGATATCTAGATTATATGGACTAAGACTGATTAACTGATTGGTTGACCAATTGATTGATTAACCTGATTAACTGATTGATTAACTGATTGATTGACCAATTGATCAATTGATTAACTTGATTGATTGATTAACTGATTGATTGATTAACTGATTGATTGACCAATTGATTGATTAACTGATTGATTGATTAACTGGTTGATTGACTGCTTTATTGACTGACTGATTGATTAATTAGTTGACTAATTGATTAACTTATTGATCACTAATTGATTATTGGTTGACTAATTGGTTGATTGATTAACTGATTGATTAACTGATTGATTAATTAGTTGACTAATTGGTTGATTGATTAACTGATTAACTAGTTGACTAATTGATTGATTTAAACAGTGATAGATTGTTGTTACTTAATTGAGAAATTGATTTTTAGATCAATTACTGATTCGTTAATTGCCTTAATTAAAACTGATTATTAGCCACCAAAGAGAAGACTACTGTATATACAATGAAAAGGAGAATTAACTTTCTCAATCTGCTGTACAATGACGATGAATCCCACCTAATCTATTATAATTAAACACTTCTTACCATAGGAACAGCAATTGTTACCCAAACCAAAGCTGCTTTATGGACAGATGGTCGGTATTTCTTGCAAGCACAGCAGCAACTAGACAGTAATTGGACTTTAATGAAAGCTGGTTTGTAAACAATACATTACTCATGTACAAGAACTTGATTTATACTGTACTGCTCTTTGTTACGTTGTAAAATTTCATATATTCTAGTAAGATAAGCATTGATTCTATGTCTATATTCAGGGGTTAGTGGAACGCCTTCTCAAGAAGACTGGCTTGTTCAGGTATTTAATAAACTCACTGTCAATGCATATCCTTTGTGGAAGTTTCTCACAATTCCAAAGCCCTTGAGATCCACGAGTTAAACCACAAGTTAAAATTCCTGTTTGTACAGTCACTCAATCTTCTAGAAGATTGTACTTACCATTAATACAGTGTTCCTCGTTCAGCTTATTTGAATTTCATTTGTTTTATAGGAATTACCTTCAGGCTGTCTTGTTGGTGCAGATCCATGGCTTATGTCGTTTGGTCTGTATTTATATTTACTTGTCTAACCTTCACGAAATATACCGTAAATATTTGAGTTTAAAACCATATACAGCAGATATATATAGTACCTTGTTCAACGTATACTTCGTGATTTTATAGAAACCTGGGACAAGATACGCAAGGTAATCTACGACATTCAGACTGAAATGCCATCAGGGAAAACTATGAAATTATTGCGGAAACATTGTTTCCCAGCCACGTTTCTCAAAGCCTGGAAAATTTGTCAAAAGAATTGAATAAAATTTGTAATGTATTACACTGTTTTTCGCGCTGTGTAGAAATTAAAGCTAAATGGAGTTTCTCTGGTGAAATCGAAAGAAAACCTGGTAGATGTTGTGTGGCGAGACTATGGGAAACCAGAACCACCCATGAACGAAGTGTTTATTCACCATCTAAAATATGCAGGTAAATGTCTATTAGGCAACGAAATACAATATGTTAAAAAAACCGGGGACAATTTTTGCTGCAACTTGATGCGCGATTTCTGGACAGGAACAAGTCATGTAAAAATGTACGCACAGAAAATCAGCGAGAATAGCCACCATTCGTTTCCTCTGATTTCAGGTCAAAAATGGCAAGACAAAGTTATGGCAGTTCGCAGCAAGTTAAAAGCCGAAAAAGCTTCTGCCGTGGTGTTTACTGCTTTAGATGAAATAGCATGTGAGTTGTGAACGAAGTGTTTGCTATGGATGTAGTAATGTACCACAGTCCACCTCATCCATACAAGATTGCGTCGGCATTAGTGGGTTAAGCCCTGGTCAAGCGAGGATGAGAGTTGATGAGAGTTGATGAGAGTTGATGAGAGTTGATGAGAGTTGATGAGAGTTGATGAGAGTGCATGAGAGTTGATGAGAGTTGATGAGAGTTGATGAGAGTGCATGAGAGTTGATGAGAGTTGACGAGAGTCGATGAAAGTTGATGAGAGTTGATGAGAGTTGATGAGAGTTGATGAGACTTGATGAGAGTTGATGAGAGTTGACGAGAGTCGATGAAAGTTGATGAGAGTTGATGAGAGTGCATGAGAGTTGATGAGAGTTGATGAGAGTTGATGAGAGTTGATGAGAGTTGATGAGAGTGCATGAGAGTTGATGAGAGTTGATGAGAGTGCATGAGAGTTGATGAGAGTTGATGAGAGTGCATGAGAGTTGATGAGAGTGCATGAGAGTTGATGAGAGTGCATGAGAGTTGATGAGAGTTGATGAGAGTTGATGAGAGTGCATGAGAGTTGATGAGAGTGCATGAGAGTTGATGAGAGTTGATGAGAGTGAATGAGAGTTGATGAGAGTGAATGAGAGTTGATGAGAGTGCATGAGAGTTGATGAGAGTTGATGAGAGTTGATGAGAGTTGATGAGAGTGCATGAGAGTTGATGAGAGTGCATGAGAGTTTGATGAGAGTGCATGAGAGTTGACGAGAGTTGATGAGAGTTGATGAGAGTGCATGAGAGTTGATGAGAGTGCATGAGAGTTGATGAGAGTTGATGAGAGTTGATGAGAGTGCATGAGAGTTGATGAGAGTTGATGAGAGTGCATGAGAGTTGATGAGAGTTGATGAGAGTGCATGAGAGTTGATGAGAGTTGATGAGAGTGCATGAGAGTTGATGAGAGTGCATGAGAGTTGATGAGAGTGCATGAGAGTTTGATGAGAGTGCATGAGAGTTGACGAGAGTTGATGAGAGTTGATGAGAGTGCATGAGAGTTGATGAGAGTGCATGAGAGTTGATGAGAGTGCATGAGAGTTGATGAGAGTGCGTGAGAGTGCATGAGAGTTGATGAGTGCATGAGAGTTGATGAGAGTGCATGAGAGTTTGATGAGAGTGCGTGAGAGTGCATGAGAGTTGATGAGTGCATGAGAGTTGATGAGAGTTGATGAGAGTGCGTGCGAGTTGATGAGAGTGCATGAGAGTTGATGAGTGTGCATGAGAGTCGATGAGAGTGCATGAGAGTTGATGAGAGTTGATGAGAGCTCGTGTTTGACCGCCAACTCTCGTCAACTCTCATGCACTCTCATCAACTTTGAGCAGGTTCAAATTTTGATAAGAGTTGATGAGAGTTTTTGCTCGTTTGACCGGTACGCGTGGTAATATCCAGTCAACTCTCATGCAACTCTTGTTCTCGTTTGACCGGGGCATGAGAGTTGACGAAACTCTCATTCAACCTCTCGCTTGCCATTTGCCAACTCATTTACTGTGTAGCTTCGAATAGCTATTCTATTATAAACCTGTTTTGTGATCTTATTCTATCTGACAGGGTTGTTTAATCTGCGTGGCTCCGACATTATATACAATCCCGTATTTATGGCGTATGCCATTGTGACAAACATGGAAGTGTGGTAAGCATAATAAAAATAGGTACGAGTATGCGTACATGTGACTGTGCGATCGACTTTCTTTGTTGTTTTTGAGTAGCTAGTTGAATGGATTAAAGATCCGAAATTTCGAGCAAAGTACGACGTTAGATAGTTTTAGTTTTATGAGAGGAAGTTATGAAGACGTTATCTGATTCAGACCCATTAGGGCGTGGAGGCGAGGTCTGCTTTTAGATATGTAACATCTTAAGTATTATTTCAGTTAGAAATGGCGAGGTCATTAACGAGTAGTATGATAAAGGTTATTAGAGGGCTTCTGTAGATTTTACGTTATTTTAGTCTGTTTATTGATGAATCAAAATTAAGCAAGAAAATTTACGAACATTTGTCGGTAAGCGGAGATGATGAAAAGCTATCAAATGAATGTAGAGCTACCATTAGACCTTATGAAGATATTTCAATTGCTGTCGATCTCTTACCTAGCTCCTGTCCTGGGAAGATTTGGGTAAATATTATTTTATCAAAATTATAAGTACTATTAGTAGAATACGGACATGGTGAGGGCATGCATAAAAGGCTATGACATTTAGTTTCTCTTAAACTGGGCTTTACGAGGAGTGGTGTGAAATTCTTGATTTCCTTTTCATTTAGATAAGCGGTTCTTCAAGTGCTGCTCTTAACACATTAATACCAAAAGTAAGTAAAAATATAAAGTCTATTATTAATAATTCGTTAAACTTCGTCGAGTGGTTGTAAATTCCATACAGATCGGACGCAAATGCTTTATCTATTGCCTATTTTGGTATGATACGTTATTTTTAAATGTAGGAAAGGCGAGTGTCAGAAATCTCTCCAGTGGCCAGACTGAAGGCGATCAAAAATGCAGTTGAAATTGAAGGAATGAGAAACGCTCATGTAAGCCGAACGACCAGAATTTAGATATTGTTCAAATTTATAGCTTAAAATCTTACTGTACAATTCGTTGAAACTGTTATTTAGATGCGAGATGCGACAGCTTTGTGCGAGTATTTTTGTTGGCTTGAAAAGGAAGTATGTTAATATGTTCAATTGTATTGAAAAAGTTTCATTTCCAATTTTCCATTAAAATCTCTATCTCAAGGAGTTTTTAGTCATCGTGGTCAGGTTGTCCGACTAAAAGTGCTACTAACCCCAAATATGATTTTAGTATATGTGTTATATTTGTATCATTCTGAGAAGAAATGTAATATCTTTATAGTAAATATCCTCATCTTCATCAACTTTTTCACTGTCAAAGTTTCCGGATATGATGTCATTAGATGAATTTTAGCATAAAAAACAAAGGAAAACTAATTTACAATTCATCTAATGACATCATATCCGGTAACTTTGACAGTGAAAAAGTTGATCAAGATGAGGATTTTTTCTATAAAGATATATTACATTTCTTCTCAGAATGATACAAATATTACACATATACAAAAATAATTTTGGGGAGTTAGTAGCACGACAGGAGTGTTCTTGGAGGGATATTCTACCTTTCCTGCTCTGACAAAAAATTCACAATAATCAGGATCAACGCTATAGCAACCTTTTCGCATCCCTTTGCTTCATGTAGGTGCCGAAGGGAATGCAAACAGAAATTTCTGGTGCGAAAAAACTGGAAGAACGTCGTAGGTGTGAAACATATCTCACATTTATAACATTGTAAACATTTCACATCTTGTCAACAGACTTGTAGCAAGCTTGTCAACAAGTTGTAACGATGCTGACATTTTATCAAGTTGCTACAAGGTTGTCACTCACAGCTTGTTAACAAGTTGTCGAGTTGCAGGACGATAACGAGTTGTTGAACAACTTGTAACAAGTCTGTTGAGTCAACAACTTTGTAGCAAGTTGTCAACAAGCCGTTGACAACTTGTCAACAAGCTTGGAACAAGTAGTGCGAACACATCCTGATAACAAGTTGTTGAAACAGCATTGGTACAAGTCTGCTGCAGGTTTGTCAAAACTTGTGCGTAAAAACGTGTGTATCTTATGATTACAAATTTGTTATAATATGAATAAGACAATAGCTATTCATATTTCTGTTTAGTCAACTGGAAGATTTTGTCAGTCTTAGTTTTTCAACAATATCAGCTTCGGGTCCTAACGGTGCAATAATTCACTACAGGTAAATTGCTGCTTCATTTTAATAGCTTTCAGAGGCAAATAATATAGATAAATGATGAAATATTTTGCATTACGTAGACCATCTGAAAGTACAGATCGAAGGCTGACCTGTGACGAGGTGTATTTATGTGACTCTGGAGCACAGTTCAGGTATAGGATTTGGCATGTTACTTTTACACAAATAAAATTTTCTTCACATGAAAATTCACATCGATTGATGTGTGAAAATGTTTACATATGAAACTCGATGTGTGATCTTTTCACATGTGAAATCAATCTGTGAAAGTTTTACATGTGAAATCGATGTGTAAAATGTTCACATGTGAAATCGATGTGTGACATTTCCACATGTGAAAGTGTAATTTTTATTGTGTAAAATTTTCACATGTGAAAGTGACATTTTCATACCTGAAATCGAAATTTCACATATGAATTCAGGAATTCGTTTGAATACGGAAACTTCAGTTGTGAACTGCCAATGATAAATTATCTTTTTCACAAATGAAATGGCAATTTCGCATGCAAAATTTCATCTACAGGCATGGGCTAAATATTTCTGTTTCTTTTCCAGAGATGGCACGACAGATGTGACGCGTACGTATCATTTTGGAACACCAAGCGACTTTCAAAAGGTTTTGGTTATTTGCACTTCTTGTTTGCTTTGCCCTCATGATGCCCTGCCTACCTTTGCTCATGACGCCCTGCCATATTTATGTTAAGAATAGTTAAATATTTTATCAAACCATATATGTTTGCAGAAATGCTATACTCGAGTTGTAAAAGGTCATATCGCTTTAGCTAAAGCTGTTTTCCCCAACAAAACCAAAGGTAAATTTTTGTGCATATTACCAAAGGTAAAATGAAATTTGACAGTTGTCTAAATAAAGATGTTTCAGTAATCTAATCCTGGTTTTTATCTTAAAGGTTCGAGATTAGATTCCTATGCAAGATACAGTCTTTGGGAAGGTGGTCTAGATTATAGACACGGCACAGGTCACGGTGTTGGCGCCTTCCTAAATGTACACGAAGGTACAAAGCTATTTATTACATATAAATTTTATATATTCACAACAGTCAGGTATAACATCAAACATGCTTTCACCCCGCTACTATGTTCTACGGAACAGATTGTGTCGAAATGTAAAATGTAAAAATTACATTTTCACATATGAAACATTTACACATCGATTTCACATGTGAAAATACCACACACGAATTAACATGTAAAAAATTTCACACATCAATTTCACGTGTAAAAATTTCACACATCGATTTCACGTGTCAAAATTTCACACATCAATTTCACGTGTAAAAATGTCACACATCAATTTCACGTGTAAAAATTTCACACATCGATTTCACGTGTAAATATTTCACATATCAATTTCACATGTAAAAATTTCACACATCGATTTCACGTGTAAACCTGCAGCATACCATGAAGACATGAAAGAAATGAATGAGAATGAAAAATATCAGAAAAATGAGAAACATTCCATGCTCAATGATTTACTGATAATACCTTTTAACATCGCTCGATGTCTGTGTAACATTGCCTTAACTTGCTTAATATTGTTTTAGGTCCCCAGTCAATAGGTGCGAGAACTAATGACGAGCCACTTGAAGCTGGAATGTTCGTTTCTGATGGTATATATCTCTAATGATATCAAATTTAGTTGAAACCCATATCAGCTCTTATTAAAAAGAATTGATACCCGTATCTATTTACAAAATATTTCGATATCTTGCCTGATAAAAATTATCGATTCCCTTATTACAACCGCTACTCGTAACTTAAATTTTCAATCGTAACTTAAAATTTCTGATTTCGCAGAATTTCTTTTTAGAACCTGGTTTTTACCAAGAGGGCTCGTTTGGTTTTAGGATTGAAAGTATCCTACTTCTCAAACCTGTCACTTTAGAGGTGAGGACAAGAGTTGGCTGTGTTCTGCAAAGCATTTCTCGCAAACAATATCGAGTAAATTTTATTTGAAAGCCAACTTTAGTATTCACTGCATTGCTTCTTTTTATACAGAACAACTTCAATAATGCTGGATATCTTGGATTCGAACCAGTGACATTGGTATTTTCTCTTTAATTCTCTACTTTTGTGTCATTCAATACTTGGCAGATCTACCCTAATTTCGCTCAGATTTCCACATACTAATGAGATATATATTCTCTTCAGTGTCCTATTCAAACAAAACTGCTGGTGCCATCTATGCTAAATGCCGAAGAGGTGAGTTTGATCTCAATTTGTCAATGACAATTTCCATAAAAGGGTAGAAAATACACCTGTGAAGAGTCTAGCTACCAATGTGTAGCTAGCGATACACGATATGGTTGAGAGTTAGTAGGATGAAACCCCCTGAGACTACCGAAGAACCTTCCTCGAAACGTCGACGTTCTTGTTATATTCTTCAATATGTAAATATACGGTTCTATGCAGTAAATTTAGTTTGTCCTAAGTTTCAGCGTAGTTGTGAGGGAGGCAGAATTTTTACTGTATCAGCAATCAAACTATGGAATAGTCTCCCAGCTGATATTAGGAAAATAAATAATATAAATAATTTTAAAGCAAAGTTAAGAACATTTTTTAAAGACACATATAATAGGACCATTTATACGGGAGAAAATAAGTCGCGACTTACATAAGACGCGTCTTATATAAGACGCGAACACACTCGTATAAATGGTCAAATTCTAGTAAGTCGTGACTTAAATAAGAACAGGGGTTCATGCTGTTCCACAGTAAGTCGCGACTTATTAGAATGTGAATATTTATACGAGTGTGTTCGCGTCTTATATAAGACGCGTCTTACTCGCGACTTATTTTCTCTCGTATAAATGGCCCTAAATAAATGATCTCGTATAAATGGCCCTAAATAAATGATCATTTTGAAGCTCTATTGTAAATTTAGATTTTCTATTTTAACTTTGTAAATTTAGCTTAGGACTATTATCTTGCTTGTTTTATATTGTACTTACTGTTAATGTGGAGGCCCACAGGTTTGTCAGCTTTTGCTGTTAAGTGTCAGCCTTTCTACTACTGGGAACATTGTTGCGGTATTAATTATTGAATTAAGTAAGGCCTTGTAATTACATTTGATTTTTTCCCTCAGATCAATTGGTTGAACGATTACCATGAAATGTGCCGTGAAAAAGTCGGCGAGATGTTGCGCGATCAGGGAAAAACGGCTGCATACCGCTGGCTGATGAAGGAAACTGAGCCTCTTGGATAGCATATTGCTAATTGAATCAATATATCGATACAATAATGATGTTAAAAATCAAACTTTAAAGAATCAGAAAGAGTAGACCACCAGCTCAATCGTGCTTGAAAACGACTGCATACGCTTACTGGTTTATTATAGGCACAATTTAATTGAAAATATTAGAATTTGTTATTTGTATGCGCTGACAAAATATTAAAATTGACTTATTTATATGTTCTCTACAAGCGCCCTGTTCTCTACATAGTATATCACACCACATATTACACAATGTTACCAAGTCACACAACGATATTGAATAAAAATACAAAATACTCTGTATTGACTTACGGTTTACTGGCACTTAATGGTAGAAGTATATAAGTGTGGATAGCATGTTTTATCTGGCTTCAAGGAAGGCCGAACCGTTAGGTTGATCAAAAACTGATCTCTTGTCGTGTCTGGTGCACCTGGAGTCCTGGACTGTCATCTTGTCTCACCATCTGACTTCTCGTTTCAACATACGGTGTTTTTCTTCAACTCATTTTTCACATCAGAAAAATCACGACTGTTTATGCGAACTTGCGTCAGTCGGGAGTTTTCGTAACTCGGAGTTTCCCGTAGCAACCGTTGCACACGAGCACGCGCCGATCACGTGACCCAGGGGCTAAAAGAAATAAGTCGTATGTAAAAGTGGGTAGATATTACAGTTCTAAAATTGAAAGTAAATGGGGAATGTAAAATATCAAGAAATTCGGTGACAGTCTGAAGTCAGATCGACTGGGTTTCACTACTAAGATCGTGGGTCCGATTCTCACTCTGTACACACGCCAAAATCTCAGCATCTTGTCAACAAGATATGTTCGCAACAGACTTGTAGCAAGCTTGTCAACAAGCTGTAACAAAGTTGTCATTTTATCAAGTTGCTACAAGGTTGTCACTTGTCACTCACAACTTGTTAACAAGTTGTTGAATTGCAGGACGATAACAAGTTGTTGGAACAACTTGTAACAAGTCTGTTGAGTCAACAATCTTGTATAGTAAGTTGTCAACAAGCCGTTGACAACTTGTCAACAAGCTGGGAACAAGCAGTGCGAACACATCCTGATAACAAGTTGTTGAAACAGCATTGGTACAAGTCTGCTGCAGGTTTGTTACAACTTGTGCGTTTTTACGTATGTAGGATATAAGACCTTACGATAGTAACAATGGTAACTTAGTCTTTCACTAATATAGTCAATTCTAAAATCGTATATACCGTGGAACAATACTGTACGTGACAGAACGAACGGAGGTATCACAAAACGTCAAAACCTACCAGTTGCACCGAGGGCAGCCTTCTTCACGTAGTGTCTGCAACATTTCGAACAAAACTTATCGCCACATCGTCGACAGTACCTCTAAACAAAACAAAGTCAGGGCGTGGATAAAAATATAGATTATGTACATATATGCGTGGATAAAATAAATCTTAATGCATGGTAATTACCCTTCTTGTTAGAAGTGATGAGAATGCAACTTCACATGCTGCACAGTTTCCTGGCAATAAACAAGTAATATAAAAATCAAATTGACAATGCATGGCATTGATGAAATGACACTATACCACACATATACTTTAAAGATTTTTCTCGACATCTCGTTCGATTGGATTAATAGTAGAAGGTGTTAGTAGATGGAATACTCAAACGGAAATTTATATACAAGTTTTAGACCTAGCCAGGAGCAGTTGCGAGAAATGCAACTTAGGTCCTCTGACAGGAATTGAATCTGCGGCCCTGCGATTCCGGTTCAGTGCTCTAACCAACTGAGCTACAGAGTCCAGCTGCTGAGCATCAACCGCAAGTTCGGTATATATGATGGGAGTGATGCCAGTATATGGTGTATGGGTAAATATCAAGATTTTTCTCGGCATCTCGTTCGATGGGATTAATAGTAGAAGGTGTTAGTAGATGGAATACTCGAACGGAAATGTATATACATTTTTAGACCTAGCCAGGAGCAGTTGCGAAAAAATGCAACTGTTCCTGCAAGAGGCCCTAAGTTGCATTTTTCGCAACTGCTCCTGGCTAGGTCTAAAAAATGTATATACATTTCCGTTCGAGTATTCCATCTACAAACACCTGCTACTATTATACCATATACTACCTTTCTTTAATTCTTGGCGTCGTCTTCTGTATTCACTGATATGCGACACAAGCGACTCTGTAAAACACAATGTACACGGTTGTACTGTATGTATTGACTATTGTACTGCATCGTTTTCCCAACTAAATTGGTAAAATCGTAAAAGCTGGCTTTGAATAATAGATACGAAGTAATTAGTGAACGATCAAGTTTTCAAATATAAGTAAATTCTTACTTGAAGGTCTTTCCGGGCTTTGACCAACCTAGAAGAAGCAAAATACCAATTAAGAATAGTTCTATGCAAGAATGTTTGAAAGCATATTCTGTTTCAGTTTGTCTCAATGCAGACTTAACTATCTTACGAGAGGTCACAAAAGCCATCCAGTCAGTTTGTCGTCGAGTGCTTAGAAAGATTCGGTGTAAATCATCTCTGTTTCTCATCATGTTTTTTATCTCATTTGTAACAAATGGACAAGGTCGATTCTTTATCTTAACTGTGACCAACGGGGCATGCATGTCTAAGGTGCTCTTTAACAAATTGTCGAAAATGAGTACTTTATCATTGACGTCCTCGAGTACTTGAATCAAATCTAATGTATTAAGTACATCTTTAATTACCTCTTTAATTAAGTACATCTTTAATTATGTATTAAGTACATAATTAATGTACCAATCCCTTGACAATTAAAAGACAATCAAATGGCGGCCATGTTGGTGCCAAATTCAATGAAAGATAACGAGATTCTTTTGTTGAAATACCACCAATATGGCCGACATGCATGAAGTAGTTGCAAGTCAAGAATACTAAAACTGCACCAAAATTGCTTTAAGACTAATTTAAATTTTCATTTAGTTAATTAAAAAGCGGATCTATATACCCAAATATTCCGTTGCATATTAAACCGTCACAAATTTATCAAAACAATCAGTGACTGGTGGCATGGAGAACAGTGGGATTTTCAAAACAATGAAAAGACAATGGAATATTCCGATCACTGCATCGTGACTGGATTAACTTATATTGGTATATGCGAAGTATGTATAATAGTATTGTTTTATGGTGCTGAGCCAGAACCACTGATCTGCAAACTACAACTGGATAGAGCATCCTATTGAATTTAATGAGGCAATTTTGAAGCCAGAATATTTTTAATGAGATCAGATTTATAAATCTGTCAAATTCTTGACTAGTCAAATCGTTAGCTGTTTAAATTAGTTATACTATGAAGCAAATATCTTTTCTTATTTAACTTGAGAAATATAGCTTCCAACATCTCTTCTAATGAGTTTTAGAACGTTTTAAACACCACAAAATGAGGCTTATGGCGGCCATATTGGTGTGACCTCATTAGTTATTCACCGGCAAATTTTGGAAGAAAGAGAGGCCACTGATGATAAATTCTTATCTAGACAATATTTTTCTTTTCCCACCAATAACTAGAAACTTATAGAACCTCTTTAAACATGTCCCCAGCACCACAGTAGATTTGTGGTGGTCACACCAATATGGCCGCCATTGGCTTCATTTATGCATAGCAGATGCACTATCCAGTCCTTGTTTTCAGATCAGTGGCCAGAACTAATAGTAACAAAAAGGCCTGTTTAAAAGCGATTATATAATGAACAGTGGAACCTCTCACTACGGATATTTTTTAGGACGGACACCTACCTATAACGAACAGTTTCCGACAAAATTCTCATATACAGGGTGTCCCAAAAAATGCCCCCCACTATATTTTGTAGTAATGCTACCTTAGCTTTAATGGAAGCTTCAGGTTTTTATATTAGATGGAATAACTATCATATCAGTCTGAAAACATTGCTATTTGACTGATCAAAATAACAATCGTTTGCCATTTAGAATCACTTAAGGAGGCGACACCAATTTTGCAACTTCGTCCAAATTATGAAAACTAGGGTAAAAGTATTTCGATAGTTTAAGAAGGACTTTTAACGAGAATACCTACCTATCATCTCCAAAACTGATCTTTTGTGGTTCCTATCATCAAGATTTCCTTTCATGTAAAAATTAGTAAAAAGGATGAAAAAGCCGTGGCAATGTGGGAAAATGCCTAGAATTTGCTGTTTTCCATCCATTTTGTCCCAGTAACAGAACATTCAGTGCATATTCATTTCCCTGCTTAAGCTCCTGCCTCATCTCCCGTACTTTTTACAATAAACGAATTCTCAATGCTAGCAACAACAAATCATATGTTTTAGAGAAGATCGCTAGCCATTTGCTTTAAAAATCTTTTCTAAAACGTTCGAAATATGTCTAACCTAAATTCCGCAATTTGGACAAGTCGCAATATTGGTGTCGCCACCTTAAGTGATTCCAGAAGGCAAATGGTGAGTTGTATTGATAAGTCAAATATCAATGGATTGACACGATACGTGTGTTATTCAATCTAGTGCAAAAATTTGAATATTCCGTCAAAGCTGACGAAGTACTACCACAAATATGATGGTGAGCATTTTTTTTGAGATACTGTACGTTTCTTTAAAATAAACTGTATAATGTAGACCCCCTCCAATACGGATGGCGAATGCTAAATCATAGGGTGTATACGCTTGCATGCATACGGACTCAGTCTTACATTATCTTCTTCCATACTATCTTCACTGGTACTGATTTCATCTTCAAAGGAACTGTTATCACTTTCAACAATACTGGAAGCATCGTACTATATCAATATAAAGTGAACAGGTCAATTTCCACAGAGTGGGAACTCTCCTAACGTACGCTTTGTTTTTGTTGAAAACACCGCGTTTGTTGAGTCAACAACCTTGTACCAAGTTGCCAACAAGCCATTGACAACTTGTCAACAAGCTGGGAACAAGCAGTGCGGACACATCCTGCTGACAAGTTATTGAAACAGCATCGGTACAAGTCTGCTGCAGGTTTGTTACAACTTGTGCGTTTTTACGCGTGTAGAACTAATGACTTCGACACAAAAGAAAATGCTACGATACGTTACGATACGCTTGAAGTAGAAAACTTGCTCCAAGCCTGTCTCTCAAAGCCAAAGTGGTTTCGCATTCTCGCGCGCTCTGTATAACTTCAAAAAGAAACCCTTTGGGAGACAGACTTGGAACAAGTCTAATCATTCCTATACCTACCCATACTGAAGGATGATTGACTTCATTGTCTTCCAGGCCGTATATTTGACCCTTCATGCTTGCGATTTTAAAAACGGATAGGTTCTCAGAAACAACTAAACAATTTTTAAAAAAATCATTGCTAAGCTTGAAGCTGGACGAACAACAAAATTGCTGCGCCTTCAACAAAAGATGATTTCAGCGCATTTTTACCAGGGATGGATTTACTGAGGGGGTGCAGGGGGGTGCGCACCCCTCCTATGCTCGGCCAAGGGGGGTGCAGGAGGGGTGCAAATTCCATATCAAATCTGAAATTTTGGATTTGACAGGGCATTTAATAGGCCTTTTTGACCATCTAGGCAATCATTTTTTTCAAAACTTTTCTGCCATGATAACCCCCTTGACCATGCAGGGGCTCCAGAGTGATGATTCACCCTGCTTCAGACACTGGCCACACCCTGCTTCATGATCAGCACCCGCTTAGCACCCCCCCCCCCCATCCCTGATTTTTACACACGTTTACGCGTGTTCATGTGTGTGTTGTAACCACTGATCTGAAAACAAGAACTGGATAGAGCATCCTATTGAATTCAATGAGCCAATTTTGAAGCCAGAATATTTTTAATGAGATAAGATTTTTAAATCTGTCAAATTCTAGACTAGTCAAATCGTTAGCTGTTTAAATTATAGTTATACTGTGAAGCAAATATATTTTCCTATGTAACTTGAAAAATATAGCTTCCACGATCTTTTCTAATGAGTTTTAGAACGTTTTAAACACCACATAATGAGGATTATGACGGCCATATTGGTGCGACCTCATTAGTTATTCACCGGCAAATTTAGGAAGAAAGAGAGGCCACTGATGACAAATTCTTATCGAGACAATATTTTTCCTTTCCCACCAATAACTAGAACATGTTAGAACCTCTTTAAACATGTCCCCAACACCACAGTAGATTTGTTGTGGTCACACCAATATGGCCGCCATTGGCGTCATTTATGCATGGAGATGCACCATCCAGTCCTTGTTTTCAGATCAGTGGTTGTAACTTATGCACATGAATATTTTAATTACATAACATGCGTTGAAATCAGCTCTTGTTTGAAATTGCGGCAATAGACATTTCCAAAAATACAGTATAGCTTCACAACCTCGCGCGGTTTTGGTAAATACATAGTCCGCGTATTGTGTTGAAATATGGTGGACATTTGTTTTGCTCAGACATCGACGAAAATTGAGATATTTTTGTCAGAATAATAAATATATAATCACAAGTAATACATGAAAAGATAGCTTATAGAAACGTTAACAATATAGGTAATAAATTTGTTGAAAAAATATCTCGTAAACTTTAGAAATTAGTCAAACAACAACACAATTTGGAGAATTAACTTACCAAAACCGCGCGATATACGTGGCCTGAGCATATGATTATGGTTTTGGTATCCTTACCTTTCCTGAATTCATCATTATTCAAAAAGATATAAAGAAACGAAGCCAGGAAAATAAAAGACAACGGTAGCAGACTTAAGAGCAGCATCAGCGCAAAAATACAGCCAAGAAATCTGAAAATATACATAGTACACGTCCATTTTATAGAATTAAAAAATTGTTTATCGCAAATCTTTATGTATCTTGTCAAAAATATGATATACTGTAACAGTATATACTGACCTTATTGTTAGTTTCGGATCCTCCCACAAAAACAGACTAAAAGTACGTAATATTATAAAAATAATTAAGAATTTTTTCACGGCTGAGCGCGCTCAATCGAGTTATTGAGCACTTGGTAAGTTGGGAGAGCACTCAAGCGCTAGAGCCGGGTCTCAGCTAGCACCTCGACCAACTCTTACGCTTATTCGTGCTCTACCAACTTCCCAAGTGTTCAATAACTAGATTGAGCACGCTAAACCATTAAAAAATTCTTTTATAATATATATAAACAACACAAAAATAGCGTGAAAACAGGTTTAATTTCTGCTGTTAAAAATTCCCGCGCATTTTTAGCGTGTCAATCGAGATATTGAGCACGCTTTTCAGCCAATCAAAAACGTTCTTATATTAGATATATATTATAATGAATGTCTTCGTTTATGGAATGGTAAAAATATATTCAAGTGCTACTAAGTAAACCTCAAAAATTATTTTTGTATACGTGTAATATTTGGTTCATTCTGAGAAGAAATGTAATATATCTTTATAGTAAAAATACTCATCTTGATCAACTTTTTCACTGTCAAAGTTACCGGATATGACGTCATTAGATGAATTGTAAAATAGTTTTCCTTTGTTTTTTTATGCTAAAATTCACCTAATGACGTCATATCCGGTAACTTTGACAGTGAAAAAGTTGATCAAGATGAGGATTTTTACTATAAAGATATATTGCATTTCTTCTCAGAATGATACAAATATTACACATATACAAAAATCATATTTGGGGCTAGTGGCACTTTAAGAAAATATACAATTCCAAAGCGATTTGAACACGTTTGTTTTAGAAAATATTCTATGGGGAACGACCCCATCTTAAGGCCATGTTACACGAGGCAATTTTTGCTGCAACTTGTCTCGCAACGACGTTGCATTGCAGGTCGCAAGGGAAATTTCCTCGTGTAACACCCCTATTTTGCAACTTGTGTCGCAACGAAAAATTGCGTCGCAAGTTGCAGAGAAAGTTGAAGCAGCTTCTACTTTTCGCAACGCGTGTGACACCACCACTGCAACTTGTCTCGCAATGTTTGGGAAAAGAACCAATCACAAAACCGATTGACCCGCGAGCAGGAGAACAAATTGGTGAAGTCCGCTGTAAAATTGTGCATACGCATTGCAGGAACATTGCAGGAACATTGGGTACGTCTGACGTGTCATTGCAACCTGCAATGTTTTTTTTCCAGCAAACATTGCGAGACAAGTTGCAGCGAAAATTGCCTCGTGTAACATGGCCTTTAGCCCTTGCAATTGAAAAATTCTGTGCTATGTAAAGCCTAAAGGGGAAAGATTTACCTTTGTACAAAATTTATCTTGCCATACACCACATCCATATAATTTTGTATCTCACATAAACTATTTCAAAAAGAAGAAAAATGATAAAACGAACCCAATTACAACGATATTAAATATCTCTACAAATTAAATTCAAATACAGAACTGTTCACCTACACTTTTATGAATCTTCTTAAATCTCTTCTTGACCTTTCAATCATCTCCTGTTTACGTTTCTATAAAAATATGCAATGTCTGTCAATTCTGGAGAAGTTAATTGCACAGTCTGTGGTTAATTTTGGGTTACACCCTGGTCAAGCAAAGGTTGATATTGAGAGTTACAACTCCTGCTGACCTTTGAACAGTGGCATACGGGGGTGGTTCCACTGGGGGTTCCACTGGGGGTTCCACTGGGGGTGGTTCATTCCAAAATTTACTGACAACGCAGGACAAAAAAGAGCAATGTTATAGTTGCTAAGCCTCAGCGAGCGCACAACGTTATTAGTCAATGCATTTTGGTTCAGTGCCCTCGGCAGCAAATTGCTATTGGGGGGCCGAACCTATGAGGGTTTGCTCCCCCAGAAAAATTTAGCATTTTGAAGCCTCAGAAATGCATTTTCCGTGCTTCCTGAGAGGATTTTTAATCAAAATTGTGAAGTTTTTAGTTTTTACACCTAAGAATTGAAGATTTTTAACGCACTTTTCAACTTTTTACAACCTCATCCCCAAGTTTTGAAATGTTACGTATTTTCCCCCGTATACAATACTGTAAGCGTCATCGAATTAGTTCTGTTTCTTTTGATATAATTTTACACAATGTGAAGGTATAAACGACAAACTATTACAGATAATTTGATTGTAGTTGGCTCTGCAAGAAATCAATAGAGTATGAAAAGAAGTACAATCTTGCATGGATGAGCAAATTAGTGCTGAAGGCTCTGTGGTTGTTCGAAATTTTAAAATTTACCGACCAATTTACTTTCAAATTCTATGCTTTAACAGACGAAGGTCAATTTACAGACATGCAGTGTGTACATGTTACACTTGGGGGTGTAACACCCCTACACTCCCCACTCGGTATGCCACTGCCTTTGACTGCAAACTCTCATCGACTCTCATCAACTCTCATCAACTTTGAGCTGGTTCAAATTTTGATGAGAGTTGATGAGAGTTTTCCCTCGTTTGACGGGTACGCGTGGTAATATCCAGTCAACTCTCATGCAACTCTTGTTCTTGTTTGAACAGGGCTTTAATTTTAACTATGAAATACATGGTATCATATAGACATGGAAGTGATGGAACATCTTACCAGATTTTCTTCCTCGTTTTTTTCCACAGCCATGACAACAATATGTCTCACTTGTTTTGACTCTCCTAATGTCTTTATGTACGTCACAAGAAGGACGAGAGGAATTGGCGATAGACAAAATGCAAACAGAAATTCTGAAAAACAATTTCTCATTATGGACATGGTATTAAGACGCCAATAGAGAGATTTCCTTTGGGCTTTGCTCAAGAATTATTAATGATTTGAAAACATCAAGGTTACTATATTTACAAGGCTATATTAACCCATTAAGCAACAATCCGCCCTACATTATTATTTTACTTTATTGCCTGACAATTTAATCCATTAACTGGCAGTACCCTACTGTGTACATATAGACAGAGTAAAATACTAAAGTAGGGTGCATCTGGGCACATGGGTTAACAAGAGACACTGGCAGATAGGTTTGTTAATCTATTAACTGGCAGTACTCTACCACTGACAGGTAAAATCATCTGGCATTAGACAGAGTAAAATACTAAAGTAGGGCGCATCTGGGTGCATTGTAAGCTACTGGGTTACCCCATCAAGCAGCAATGTGGCTCAATGTGCCCTACTTTATGCCAGACAATTTTACTCAACAAGGGGAAAGCCTCTTCAGCATTAATGGTTAATATTAGATACAGGAAACAATAAAGCATTAGAGGTATATTGGAGCATGTGCTCTTGGTTTAACATTGTTTATCATTAGGTTCGATGTTTGAAACAGCCTTTACATATTAAACTAGCTTTAGAAATAGCCCGACCAGGCAGGCACATATTTGAAATGTGTACATACCAGGAAAGCTGATGCATAATGTCATCACAAACACGCAACAAAGAAACGACAACGATGGTACATCCCACCTGAAGATAATTGTTGAAATATGGTGAATAAACTGAAATATGGTGAATAAAAGACACAACTGGCTGTAGAAATAGAAAACCATGGTCTAAATGGCCGCCAATGTAGTGCCATGTGTATATACTACTGTGAGTCTGTGACGACATCTTAAGAGGTGTAGATATAGGACCATGGGTTATATATATGTATATAGGGTGTAGATGTAATTATGTCTATACACCATGGTAATATATAGAAGAAGAAGAGTGTATATATCACCATTTGCTGCCCTGTAACACTTGCTGAAACCCATCAGCATCCGTTGATCATATGATGTAAAATTCACTTCCTTGTTGACACTTGACGGTACAAAATATGCACTCACCTTCTGAGCACTTGTGTTGCTTGCAGAACTTCATCGAATTCATTGACTTGGCCTTTCAAAGAATCATAGGAGTTTAAAAATTCTCCGATATCAAAATCTGAAGCCTCCGTCTCTGTAGATTTCGCAACCATTTTGTTTCTTGAAATCGTTTAAACCCCAAAAAGAATGTCAACAAATGTCAGAAATGACAGACATTGACAATGCGCTTGTTATTTTTAATAATAGATGCTGTATATTTTGGTTTGTGAACCATATTTAAGGTTGCCGAATTGTTGGTGCGAATTGTTAAGAACTAGAGCATTTTTGTAGCTCTTTTACGCTTAAAAAGAAGGTAAAATCCAACAAATAAATCGATATTTTTGAAGTGAAGACTATTTTAAAAAGAGTCACATGCATTTGACATGACAACAGCCCGATTTCAAGGCACAATAGGTGTTGCGGGTAAACCGCCGCTGATCTTAATAGCACAACTGGAACACAGCTTTCCATCGGAGCGACATTGAGGGACTGTGAAAGAGTTAACATGACATGCGCATTGAATTGGATCGACCTCCTTTAAAGGTTGGTCTTTGTCTGACGTTTACAAAATTCCAAAGAACGCGAATAGACAAATTTGTCCAACGCTTGTTTATGCCCAATTCACACAAGTTTAGATAACTCACGTGCTTAGCTAGTTACTATAATTGTTCTAGTTTGCGAAAACATAGAACAGAATTTGTACATTTCATAAACAAGGAGAGAACTAGCAAGCATGGAAAAAAAACCCAGACTAACACACAAAGAAACTGAGCATTTCGTTAATATATTATTTCCTGACGCCAAATTAATGCAGTTAAGTTTCACTCAAACGCCATCATACACAGAGCAAATTGCCATGCAATTTCTGCACAGAGACATCGGTTATGTAGAAATGTACGCACAGAAAAGCATTGAATACGGCCCGCGTTTCACTTCACCGATATTATCATTCTCATTCCGCTCCTTTGTCGCTTTCTGGGCACGTTTAGCAAGAAAAATATCGGCAAAGTAAAACGAGATTCACGCTCACAATTTCTGTGCAAATATACTATCAAACATTGCTCAAAATATGTCAAAAATTGCGCGTTGCAATTTGCGGCAAAAATTGGCTCGTGTAACGTGGGCTTAAGTGGGGTTGTGAAGCACGTGGCAGTCAGACTCTAAAAGGGATAAAAAGGGGTCACTCCCGGACAGTTCGTAAATGGACCGGCGGCGTGATGGAATTGGTTGAGTGGGAGCAACCAGCAGGCGTGCGTGGCCCTGATATTGCCGTCGCCAAATTTGAACCCGATGCTTCTTTTCTTGAAGTTTCGACAGCAACATTTCTTAACTTTTGGGTTGTACTGAATCTTGTTGCAATCTGTACAAAGTTCAAAATAAAATAAGTCATTTATAGGATTGGATACCACCCTAAATTATGTATTTACTTGTTTAAGCGCCGCTCTGGAACAAGCGCCGATCTCTAATAAACGCCGCATCAAAAACACTCCGCGACGTTCAAACGAATTAATACGGTATGCGTACTGACGACAAAACAATAGCAGGGCCGTATCTACGGGGGGGTTTGGGGGGGTGTCACACCCCCCCATGAATTGTATTTGGAGATTTAGTCGGCAGAAGCGAGATTTGAGTCGGCACAAAACAATACAAGTCGGCACAAAAATCTTTTATGAGAACAAAAATTTTAAGTAGTCGGTACAAGTTCGTTTGGCAGTCGGTTGAAACCACCTTACACCCCCCTGGATAATTTTCTGAGTACGGCCCTGAACAATAGTTACATGTGTTTATACTCACAGCGATATGCAGGACAATATTCAAACGAGTATTCACAATTCCATTTTCCTTTCCCGGCGCAAGTACTATACAAAAATATACGACAAGTATTGCGCAACGGCATCTACAATCTTGGGCATAACTGGTTTTGAGACTACCTTTCCCAAAATTTGCATATCCCTTATGATAAATTCCTTGTAAAATCAAGTTGCTCGTCTTAACCCCTACTCTTTCAGCTCAATAATGTTGAGCATGTGTTAGGTAAATTACCAAAAGTTCGGTGTTTCGGGGTTGTACGTTCACAACATTGAACTGGGGGACAAATTTAAGGCAAGAAAATGAAACGTTGAATGATCTATGTTTGCTACTTTTCCTCAAAAAAATTATTGATGTTTCAATTCAATTGCTCTTTTCAATAACTGACGATACTAACCACTTCAAACAGTTACACCGTAAATAATCGCCAGGCTTGTACCAGACATCTCTCTCCCAGTGGCAATCTACAGTATCAAATATAAAGTAAAATGTAAGAATAATAATAAAAGGAATCATAGTTTCTTGAGACTTGCAATAGCAAATGAGATGATTGTCAAAGCAAGACACTGGATTACTGGAATATGTTGCGGTGTCATACGAACATATGAACATGCTGTGTTCGCAACAGACTGTAGCAAGCTTGTCAACAAGTTGTAACAACGCTGTCATTTTATCAAGTTGCTACAAGGTTGTCACTCACACCTTGTTAACAAGTTGTTGATTGCAAGACGATAGCAAGTTGTTGGAACAACTTGTAAGAAGTCTGTTGAGTCAACAACCTTGTAGCAAGTTGACAACAAGTCGTTGACAACTTGTCAACAAGCTGGGAACAAGCAGTACGAACACATCCTGATAACAAGTTGTTGAAACAGCATTGGTACAAGTCTGCTGCTGGTTTGTTACAACGTGTGTAGTTAGATTTTACTTACAGCCATCCGGGATTTTCTTTAATAGTCCATAATCCTCAAGGGTTAAGCCAGTCGCTGCAGATTCAAATTCTTTAGTGGTATTCGACTTTTCTATGGCGATGCCTGTACGTAAAACATTGACGTGAAAAATATATATGCATAGTGAATAACGAATATACAAGTAATTCAATCTACGTCAAGGAGCTCTCGTTTTCAATTCAGTCTTTCAGACGGTTCACCAAGTTTACTATAGGCGTACCCGCAGAAGTTTAGGCATATGCATAATATGGAGCGAGTTACTCTCCTTGGCGGGGAAGACAAGACTCAAGATATCTGTTTATATGAAACCAAGTTACTCAGCATTTGCTGCGTGAATATGCCGTCCAGAAAAAATATAAAAAGCGCAAGGAGTATATTGCACTGGTAGCCCTAGCGATTAATAATCGCCTGTGCACGCACGCCTCATGTTGGGAAAAATCTCTCATATACTGAAACTTAGGCTTCACTATATACAAGTACGAGTGATAGAAGATGAACAATTTAGTTAACTTACCGTTTGTCTTCGTTAAGAAAAACGCGAACGCAATGCAAAACAAAAGTTGAAATTTCATTGCTATTTTGTTCCCCTTTCGTTGTCTTCAATCTTGTTCACAGTTATGCGAAAACAACTCGCTGCGAATTCTTGCGTCTACCAAGTTCAGCGAGAATAACAAACACTATTCAAACGTGTTGATGTGTTACGCATTGGCCAATCAGAATTTTGCATGTTGTATTATGTGTAGACTTGGTTCAAGTGCGTCTCTCAATGTTGTGTGTAAGTGAATGAAAATTGAATGCAAGGAAACAATGCTAGGTCGGCGATGGTTGAATGCGTTTCCCCTATTTAATATTTGCATAAAACAATGCGAAATTAATTAGGTCGGCAATGGCTGAATGCGTTTCCCCTATCTAATGGCCTTCACAGAAGAAATACGCCTATGTTCATTTTGTTTTCCCCTGTGGTGTCCGGCCCAAAAAATGGCCCCCATCATAATTTTTGGTATTACTTCGCAGTAGCTTTAATCGAAGATTCAAATTTTTACACTGGATTCAGTAACAAACGTATCATGTCAATCCATTTGGTATTTGACTGATCACGCCTTTTGACGCGCCCGTAATCTATACAAAATATAGCACGCCATTGGACTGAAAGTATGACATCGCCTTTACTGTGTTCCGGCGAAATCAATAAGCCCTTTCTATATTTAGCCCTCTTTCCATTACTACTAACCATAGTACTAACCATTTCAAGCAGTTACATTTTACGACCGCTCCAGGCTTGTGCCAGACATTGGTCTCCCAGTGACAATCTATGATGTAAAATGCAAACATGATGGAATAATTTAACACTTGAATAGTTGAATCCTAACAACGTGTAGAACCTAACGACTGGAACTTTCTTCGTTTTAGTTTGACTGGAGACTTTAGGGTGGCTGCGCATCTGGCAGGGGGGAGGGAGTTGCCTTTTGATTTAGAGAATTATAGTTGGTAGAAATATACATGCAACTCATCCGCAGTATTATACACGTAAATATCTCAAATCTTGTCAACAAGATGTGTTCGCAACAGGCTCGTAGCAAACCTGTCAACAACGTTTGTAACAATGTTGTCATTTTATCAAGTTGCTACAATACTACAAGTTTGTCACTCACAACTTGTTAACAAGCTGTTGAATTGCACGACGATGACAAGTTGTTGGAACAATTTGTAGCAAGTCTGTTGAGTCAAGAACCTTGTAGCGAGTTGTGAACAAGCCGTTGACAACTTTTCAACAAGCTGGGAACAAGCAGTGCGAACACATCCTGATAACAAGTTGTTGAAACAGCATTGGTACAAGTCTGCTGCAGGTTTGTTACAACTTGTGGGTTTTTACATGCGTATGCATGCCACCTCGCCCCCACGCGCACGATACATGACAGACAAATTTTACTTACAATCATTCTGCATATACTTCTGCTCCATTTCAAAACTATATATTGGATCTAATGGATCTATCGGATCTAATGGATCTAATGGATCCAACGATTATTTTTCTTCTTCATCGGGATCCAGACCGTAATCCGAATTTTCTATGGCGAGGCCTGAAGGAGGAAAGATTGAATCGCCAAATAAATATGCGAAGTACATAATTATAACGTACTATTATAACGGTTACATGGCCGCCAGCATCATTACGACCGACTTGTCCGCGCAGGACGAATAAACATGTTTGAGCAATCCCCCTTTTGGTACTGCCTGGTATTCTTGCTTCCCAGAGGGCAGGGCCTTTTGGGACATCCCAATTATCCCCATGAAAGCTGGCGGATCGACAAACTAGATCAAGCTAGCTTGCACCGATTATCACTAGTTTAGTAAATATTTTTTTGTGTTTACCACTCTGAGGTGAACGGAAAGCCTTAACAGGTTTTACAACCCAATTGACAAAGGTCTCCCAGTGTTATGGTTAATGCCTTAAGGCTGATTTCCATTCAGTGCAAAATGTCGCGCGATCGACTTTTTGCGATCGTTTTCTTTTGAATTATGAGCCCTCGACTGGAACGGATCCGGTCGAGGGCTCATAATTCAAAGGAAAACGATCGCAAAAGGTCGATCGCGCGACATTTTGCACTGAATGGAAATCAGCCTTAAGGGTTAGTTTTTAGTGAGGGAAGAAAAGCGGAGTAGCCGGAGAAAAACCCTCGAAGAACATGGGTTTATGAAGCAAAGGGCAGGGCAGTTACACAATCTAAGTAAATCCTTCCCCTCGCGCCCTGCTGTAAAGGGCAGCGCGCTAATAGCATCTCCCTAAAGAAGAGATGGAATTGTATGACACATGCTAGACTTGCTCCAAGTCTGTCTCTTATAGGGGGAGTATATTAGGGCGCGCGAAGATGCGTGTCTCTCTCTTCCAGTTTTATCGCGTCCCGCCGCCCGCCGTCCGCCTTAATTTCCTTCCGCCCGCATTTTCGCAAGAGACAGACTTGGAGCAAGTCTAGACACATGCCTGTGACCCTTTGCACGCCAGTTGTTGGGAGAAACTTTCATGTAGGTGAAACAAATGCAACTTGTTCTATATATAAAATTTTAGTTCGAATTATGTCATCTGTCACTTACAGTTAGCCTGGAAAAGCGCAAGCGTAAAGAAGAACAAAACTGTAAATTTCATTGCAGTTTTCTTCTTTTTAACTCTTCTTTAATCTTGTTCAATGTTCTGCTAAAGAATCCTGCTCCTACTAAGTTCAGCGAAAATAACTAAATATATTCAAGTGCTTTGTTTATACTCATTGGAGTGTTACAAATTGTCCCATTTGTCCCCAGACCAACCAGAATGTTTTTTACTGTATTCATATGAAAGTAATGAATGTATTATATTGAGGGGATATGCCAAAACTAAAAAGGAATATACTAGCATTAAATGACATGGCTGGATGAGCTCCCGGCCAATTTAATGTCTTCACAGAGGAAACAACTAATTATACACACTAACTATCTGGGGGGAAAAGCCGCTCGAACAATATCAAATTGTATTATAGTTGGAAATGGTCATTCTGAATTCGGTGTAAATATAAATATGTTTATTGCGGAGTATTGTTGATGTGTGTGTGTTACTCTGCAACAGTTGCACGGCTGCTATTCATTGGCGTCGCCAGCGTGAAACAGTGGCTGGACAAGGTTTATCGAGGAAGGTTGAAAATGAAACACTGAATAAAACATTGCAGAGCAGTAAGTACTAGACTAGTCAGGCTAGTATTAGTAGCGACAGTCAGCGCTCAGTCAGACTAGCGGTACTGCAATGGCCAACTGGCAAATCTACCCAGGCAAAAGCCTGCACGTCGGAAAAGTTGAAGACGTTTTGCAACCCTGGTAGGAAGTTAGAGATTCAGGTCAATATATGAGTTTTATTATTGGGCTTCTTGATTTTCGTGTTGTGATTGGAACTATACAGCAATGTGTATAATGAAGGAAAAGACCACTCACGGAGGCATCCCGTCTCCCCAGGCCAATATACATTATGCAAACCATGTCCTAATTACAACCACTGTAATTTAGGGGCTATGGTTAATAACACTTAATTACGTTTCAATTCAGTTTATTAATTTCCCCCTGTTCTTCTTATTGTACAATTTTGCACGAATACCAATTGCACAGCGTTATTACCTTCGCGAGGAGATTATTTTGGTGTATTATTCACCTCGGATGGTATGTATGTGTGTATGGACGTTTGATTTGTTTTTTTGTTTGTTTTTACAACTTGGATGATTCTGGCACGCTATTACGAGTATTCTCACTGACTTTCCAAATTTCCAAATGTCCACAAAACTACATTGTACATACAATGCTATTTATGTAATGCTTGGTGAACGGCTTTAAATGTAATGTCTTATCCAACTTTAAAAATAATCTAAACATTTGGCGGGTTAAAATTCAGCTTTATTTGAACGAGTATTTCAGCACTTGCTTTTTGGACGCTATTGGTGTACCAAATTGCGCAAGTGGCACAAGATCAATGATGAAAGATCAGAACTGCAGTTTTGCAGATACAAAGAAAGTAATCCCTAGGCCCTTTGGGTGAGCTGGGTTCAACCATGAACCCATTAAGCCCAAATTGATCAAATATTAAACCAAACCATTCCAATCTGCACTGGAATGCAAGCTTCTTTAAACAGTACGCGTATTACTTAGATCATATGTGTTTGTTATTTTGTGCACTGGAAATATTGAAATATTGTTATTATTAAAATGAACCTGGACGCAATAAGTTTAACGCTTGTTTTCGTTTAACAAATTATATTTAATCTAACAGAATATAGCATTCAATTTGACATTTTGTTAAAGTTAAACAGTAAAAGTACATTATTAAAAATAACTCTTTTCCTTTGCAGTCCAAGAAAAGATTTTTCCACTCATGAAGATGTCGGCGGCTGACTTATTCTCTAAATTCGGAATCTTGGGCAATCAGCACCCTTCGGTCGAACAGAATAGTAATTACAGCACTTGGAGGTCGCTGAGGTGTAGTAGAAAGAGCCACAACAAAAGTATCCGGCTTTTTTGTCATACACTTTGTCACAACAGCAGATTTTGGTAGGAGGGTTGTACTGCACATTGCCACAATCTGTAGAAAGTTGAAAATACGATAGCATAAGATTGTTACAGTAGTTCTATTCTCAACAAAGAAACCTATGTGTATTAATTATAGATATATTAACTCATTAGCTTGCAATGCGCCCAGATGCGCCATACTTTAGTATTTTACTCTGTCTAACGCCAGACGATTTTACTCGTCATTGGTAGGGTACTGCCAGTTAATGGGTTAACAAAACTATCTGCCAGTGTCGTCTCTTGTTAACCCATTTATAGCTGGCGATGCACCCAGACGCGCCCTACTTTAATATTTTACTCTGTCTAACGCCAGACGATTTTACTCGTCAGTGGTTGGGTACTGCCAGTAAATGGGTTAATTTACCTGAAAGTTTATGATAATTTATGCGCTTCTCGCTACTGCGTTTCGGCTATTAAAATCAATGAGCTCCCTTTGCATTAACCCCACTCCCTCCTTCGAAGATTCCCTACACCAGAGCTCGTGGCTGAGGCACCGACCTGCTGAGGTCGTTTAATCAGCCATAAGCTCTCGTGTGCGCGCGCGCGCGTGGTACGTAGCGAGGCCGTGAGACAAAGATCTATTATTGAAACTTATTGATATCGGAGTAACTTGCTAAGCTACGACCTCTCGTGGTGGTGAGCTCAGCTAAGAGCCCTCGTGCGCGGCATACTTTACTTACAGAAGTATGGACAATCTTTAAACGAATATTCACAATTCCACTTTCCTTTCACGGCGCAAGTACTATAGAAATATAACACAAGTATAGAATTTAAGCTTTGCTCCTTGGTACATGTGTGACATACAGCGTTTTTTCTTGGTTTCAACAAAATATATATCAATAATGCCTGCGTCACAAGTGCGCGAGTTGGGCGAAATTATACTCAGCAACTGAACACTCGATCAAACGAGAATGAGAGTTGACGAGAGTTATTGACAGTTGCAACTCTCGCTCGCGTATAACCGCCAACTCGCATCGACTCTCATGCATTAATTTCATCAACTTTGAACTGGTTCAAATTTTGACGAAAGTTGATGAGAGTTTTACTCGCTTATTTGACCGGTCATTAGAGTTGCATAACACTATAGTCAGACTAGTGTTTTGCACTTTCTATAACAATTAGTTTAACAACAAACACATGACTGTGTCTAAAACAAAAATCCAAACACTTTGTTAACCAAAATTTTAGAATTATTGTCAGGGCTCCGTTTCGCGCGCTAAATTATTTCTGTCGCGACTCTCATGAAACTCGTGTTCTCGTTTCACCGGGGCTTAAACTCGTTGCTGCCTGGAACAAGATGACCTGATTTCTGAGCGCCGAAACTTCCCCAGAACGCAGGAAATGCCGTTTAAGAAACTCTAGGTCTCAAACTTTTCTGGGACCTGGCGCACGCCCCATCCTCTCCTCCCCTCCCATAGAGTTTGTCTAGCCCCCACAACCGAACCAATCCACAACCAACCAACCAACCAACCACAACCATAAGAGAACATGGAGAAGATACTGACCATTTTAAGCAGTTGCATTTCACTATTGCTGCAGGCTTGTGCCAGACATTGGCCGTCCACTGACAATCTACGATGTAAAATGGAAACAGATCAAAATTATATAGATTCATGATTAAGAAAATAATTGAATCCTCTTATCCACACAATATATGCAAAACGGGGACAATTATTCCCTTTTTATTTTAGAAAAGTAGTTGTTGATTGTAGAGAATAATAATCGGATGTTTACTTGAAAAGGTTCAACTCTTCGACCGCAGGACTGTATTAAATACTTAAAAACGCACAAGTTGTAACAAACCAACAACAGACTTGTACCAATGCTGTTTCAACTTGTTATCAGGATATGTTCGCACTGCTTATTCCCAGATTGTTGACAAGTTGTCAACGGCTTGTTGAGAACTTGCTACAAGGTTGTTGACTCAACAGAACTGTTACAAGTTGTTCAACTTGTTATCGACTTATCGTCTGCAATTCAACAACTATATTTTACAAGTTGTGAGTGACAAACTTGTTACAACTTGTTGACAAGCTTGCTACAAGTCTACATAACGAGACAACATCCCCCACGTGCACGGTGCGTGAACAGATATATTTTACTTACAGCCATCTTGGATATACTTTTTCTCGGCTTCGGGCGTATCATTTTGTTCTAACGCAGTCACTGATTCCATTTCTTCAGCGCGATCCAAAGCGGCATCGGAATTTTCAATGGCGAGGCCTAGAGTGGAACGAATTAAATCGCAAAATAGATATGAAAATACATATAAGGTTGTGGAAATTAATCGAGTCTCAGTATTTCAGTGCAAGTTGCCTCATCTGTTACTTACCGTTGGCGTGGAAAAGCGCCAACGCAAAGAAAAACAAAAGTTGAAATTTCATTGCCATTTCTTCTTTTAAACTCTTCTTTAATCTTGTCCAACGTTCTGCTATAAAACAACCCTGTTCCTTCCAAGATCCGCGAGAATAGCTAACACTGTTCAAATGCGCAACCTTTTAAAGGCACCGAATTGCTCACTGGAATGTTCAAATTGCATGGCCCCTAGACCAATCAAAATATTTGTGTACTGCGTTATATGCGAATTAAGTACATTTATTGATGTGGGGGAAATAAAGAAATGCCTGAATGAACTGAAATCCCCTATTTAATGACGTATTCAGAAAAGACGGGGAGGAAACACAACGACACTCATGCAATAGCAATATCATAATTATAATCATAACGGACAAATGAGGGGCTCAAATTTTTTGTGGTATTCGTCGATGAGATAAACTATGCAATTTGTGTAAAGAATAAAAACACTTCGGCACAACAACAGACAAGTCTCCTTGATATACATGGCTTATTTTTACTTTTAGACTGTTTTCTCTCTTGAAAACAATCAGTGGCGGAAATTCACGTTTTCCGGTGGGGGGGGGGGGCAAAGCCTCCTAAATTTCCGACAAATTGTCCATTTTCCGAGAAGGTGGGGGGCGAAAACCGAATTTTCCGCCACTGAAAACAATAGTAAATGTACAATAACAAAATATTGAAAAACGTATCTATAAATAATATACAGTAATAGTTTCGACTATTGAAAATGGTCATTCTGAATTTGTCCAAAATAGATCTATTCATTAAATAATGTTTGTTAAATATCCTATTGTACCTAACTCTGTAACATTGAAAAAAATGACGCAGCTTTTGAGTTTTGGGGGGGTTGAAGTTACAAGACAAAAAGTCAGACAAGTCGTGCCCAACTTTTTATTATTGGGGTTATTGATTTTCGTGTCAAAGAGGGAAATGAACAGAAATACGAACGTAAAATTGATGAAAAACACAATTTGTGCCCACTCACGAAGGCGTCACCCAGGCCAATATACATTATGCAAACCATGTCCAAATTACAACCACTGTAATTTAGGGCTATGATTAATAACACTTAATTACGTTTCAATTCAGTTTATTTCCCCCTGTTCTTCTTATTGTACAATTTGGCACGAATACCAATTGTACAGCGTTATTGCCTTCGCGAGGATATATATGTGTATTATTCACCCCTCATGGCTCACGTTGCTATCTTTGACTTTGTTTGTGCGTTAACTTGTATGTCTTCTTTTTGTTTGTGTGTTTGTTGTTTGTCTGTTAGCGCGGATAACTCAAAAAGCATCAACAGTTAATACGAACGCTTGCCGAAAACCAAGACCAAATTAATCTGATATTGTGGTTCAATTTTGGTTTAGAAGTTTATAAGAGTTTACGAAACGTTTTCATTGCTTCTTCGGGGGCTGAGTAAACAGCGAGTGTTTAATATACAGGGTGTATATAAAATGGTAATCCAACTTCGACATGCTATCGTGCGCATAATATGTAGTTTATAGATTTACCTTTCTCACACAAATAAAGATCAGGCTTTTAGCTGTCAAATGACGTCTTTTCTGTATTTCTGCGATCAATAATGACCCAATACGATCCGATGAAAAAAGAGTGGTCGAAGTCACATTTTTCCACCTTCGGGAATTAAACGTTCTTTAATTCGAATTTTCGACCATTTGTCCAAATGATGGTCGCTTATTTGTGAAACGTTCAGCATTGCCAGTTCAGTCTGCAAACTTCCTGTTTGGTAAAATGTTTCAACCACAAAATTTCGTTGTTAAATCGCGATTTACAGGGTGTCTAAAAAAAGGTAATCCAACTTTAGCATGCCATTGTGCGTTAATTACTCGGTGCATGAACGTAATTTTTTCATAATCATAAAGATCAGGCTTTTAGCTGTTGAATGACACGTTTTTCATCCAATATGGAGGAAAAATGAGCAAATACGAGCCCGATAAAAATTGTTTGTCGAAATTGCATATTTTCACCGTTGAGAATTGGGTCTAAAACTATTGAAAATTAACTCCCTTTAGGACTTAAGTTGATGAATTTCACTTCAATAAAACACCTGCGTATGCATAATTATTATAAACATCTTGTAAACCAGCTCTAAACTCATTAAAATGACACATTCGTGATTAATTGCTTTTCCTTTTGTTAATATATGCACTGCTTTAATTAGGCACAGAGCTTAAAATATGCGATTTCGACAAACGATTTTTATCGGACTCGTATTTGCTCATTATTTCTCCATATTGGATGAATGAAACGTGTCATTCAACAGCTAAAAGCCTGATCTTCTTAATATAAAAAAATTACGCTCGTTTACCAAATCATTTACGCACAATAGCGTGCTGAAGTTGGATTACCTTTTTTTTGAGACACCCTGTATAGCCATGGGTTACGCCATCTTATTAAAATTCTTAAATTTGAATCCGAAATGAGAATAATTTAATTCGGCAGACAATAGCTTTGCGCTCAACTCCCAATGGTGGAAAATGCGTTTTCGACCTGCAAATCTTAATCGTATCGTATTTGGCCATTTTTTATCGCAGTGATACAAAAAAAGTATCATTTGACAGCTAAAAGATTGATCTTTATTGATATGAAAAAAGTAAGTCTATAAACTAAACAATAAGGTGAGAGTGGTTGCCTTTCGTATATAATTTTTCTATTTATGTCCCGAAATTGGAAGGTTTTTATAACGACATTTCGATGGATGGGATTCAATTCAAATGCAGTGTTCGATATTATGGTTCTATTTTAGTTGGTTGACTATCTAATTAACATGTGCAAATTTCTCTTTTTCTTAATTCCCATAACTCAAAGTGACATGCTAATGAAAACACGGTATTACTCTCTAACATGGCCGACTTTAGGAAGTATATAGATTTTAATATTTTCCCGGGGGGAGATTAACTGTACTATGTAGTGAATGGATACCCTGGAGGTAACTATATAAATCTATATATAGTCAAATTAACGGCAGCAAAAAGTGCTTCGGCCCCTCCTGGTCGTTTCCGGCTCCCGCCCCCCCTGAGTGGAAACCTGGCTACGCCACTGCGATGAAATCATGAAGTTTGATGTCAAATGGTGATATGAAAATGGAAATAATGCAAACTGCCATGTATTTGTTTAGTCAGAGACAAAGAAAGTCGTATGAATCTGGCGCAGATATTTTCCGATGTCTTTATTAGTCAGTGGACGAAGTGGTTTGTGACAAATCGAGTACTTATTTAATTTATATCAGAACTCTTATTATATTACCTTAATACCACACACTACATCACCCTGCTATATATACATGAACTTGTGGTTAGCTCTTGACAACTGGGCAACTGGATTTGTAGGGATTTTTAAGGATTTTTAGGGATTTCATAGAGATTTTCTAGGATTTTCCGGAATTTTTAGTTATTTCTAGAATTTTCAGAGATTTTTTAGGGATTTTATAGGAATTTTTGGAGATTTTTAGGGATTTCTTTTCGAGGTGTACGAGATTTTTTTTGGAGTGATACACCCCTCGGACACCAGAGTAATAAAATATAGAAAACAATTATTCATTTATTGATTATTGTATTTGAAAACATCATCGTTACATATTAATCTACATCATTAAGCAACATGTTGTGGTCAATAAGACCCTATAGTCTAAATCAAGCAGTTTTAATCAGTTTTACGCGACTACGTCTACAATAGATAGTTTAATTTTCATTTGTCCGTTGTCCATAGCTATCGATACCAAAAAGTAACCGTCCATACTGAGCAAGCACACTTAGCAGGATTACTTCCAAAAATATCCCCAAACCGTCCAGCTAAGATGGTTACTTCCCATACCACCTTTGATATAAGCGTGAACTATGGCTGTTCGGCTCCCGTGTGTCCAGCTTAGAGTCGCTTTTTTATCCCCATCTGAGTTGGTCGAGGATAGGGTCACAGAACTACTAACCACTTTATGACCAGTCGAACCGGCATCGTTGTAATCCAACTGAACATCGACTGCTCCGCGGGGTACATGATAGTGGTAATTGTATCTCTTCGCATGCCAGCTGTTACTCTTAAGATATCCCGAGCCCAGCTTCATCTTGTGCAGCCTTCGATTATTTAGCCATGGCCGATATGCCTCGATATTCGCTGCAATACCAAGCAACAAAAACACAGCAAGGACCGACTTGTAACCCATTTTTCCCAAGAGCGAACCAAATTCAAATGATCAAATCTGGATTCGATAGTTGATTCTTCTGATCTTCGGTCTTCTGAACTCACTGTTGCCAATTTTGAACTGCTGCTAAACTCGATCATACCAGTCTTTATATATGCACGTTCTTTTGTGGATTTTGTCAAAAACAGGATGTCTATTTACTTCTTATTTACATTTTTTCAACAGTACAGATCTGAAACGGACGCTGTCATCGACCCATCACTAAATCTACAACAACGCGAACCTTCGTATCTTCCTAACGGCGTTTCGTATATAAGGTATTTGAAAAAAATAGAATCAAAATTGAAGACTAGATTTTGTAGATTAATCTTCTAAAATGATTGTAAAACATGCAAGTTTTCGTTGCAATGGATTTTTAATAGCATATGTAATTTTTGTTATTGATCATGACTATATGCATGCAATCTATTCATTCAAATTGAATTATTGAGATTTTCATCATTGACATTGACATTAACATTAACAGACTTTTCATTAACCGGAACTTTAATATTTCTCAGAGACATTTTTCAGTGCTCAAATTTGTAAAATAATATTCTAGGCATTTATATGGTTTTAATCAAAGCTCGGGGATTCAAACGGTTCCTGAATGCATTTCAATTGTTTAGTCCTAAATCAGTTTTGCGTTCCGCGCGTATACGCTGTAATCGCGAGTATTCAAGGTACGTAAAAATAAAATCAATGTATGTTGCGTGATGTTACGTCAGTTTGGAAAGAGTTCATCTCGAAACCGGTTACATGTTAGACTGTTAGTGGTTACACGTCGAATTCGGATGCTACCTTTTTCCCGGATTAAAAATTTCCGGATACGACTTAAAACCGAGAAGATTTTCTAACGGATTTGAGTCGCTTCGTGTTAAAACGGCAACATGAATCGTGTACTAAAACGTTATCAATTATTGATGAATCCGCTTTCGCTATAGTATAATTAAATTATTGGGTCTCATTGTTAATCTTGATATTGTGAAAGGAAAATGTATAGATATGTTTTACAAATGCATGTAAAATAATACGTGTTAAAAGGGAGAAAAACTTGTTCTATATTAACTTTGGACAATACAGCTACAGTTACATATAAACAGCGTCCGAAATCAAAATATTATACTGAGAAAGTATGACAGCTAAATCAAATTTGGGTCGAGTGAAAGTTTAGAACTTTCATGCTAACTCTCGCTTGCTAACTCTCCTTAACTCTCATCTTCGTTTGAGCAGGGTTTTAAGACACAGCCTATAGGAGAGATGAAATACAATACCAATATAGTATATTCATAGTGAAACCTATAACTGTGTTTTCATTTTTCAACATAAATTTGACGCAAGTTGGATTTTAACCTCATACCAATACTTTGTGTTCAACATAAACCTTGCAGGACAACGGAGCTGCAGGAAGTGTTCATTCATTCCAGAGCTCAAAATAACACTGAGAAAGCATGACCCATAGCATGACCGCGATGAATCGAATTTGAAGTAAAACTCGCCGGATTTGGATTTGAACCTAATATACAGCTGGGTCCCAAAATATGCTCCCACTACATTTTGTGGTATTATTTCGTTAGCTTTAATCGAAGATTCCAATTTTTGCACCGGATTGAATAACGAACATATCATGTCAATCCATTGGCATTGATATTTGACTGATGAAAATAACTAATACTGTGGCATGTCCAAACTATGGAAATTGTGTTACATATAAGTATTTCAAAACTTTTAGAAAAAAAGATAGCTACCTATATATCTACTCTAAACCTCGTGATTTGTAGTTGCTACCATCCATATTTCGTTTAAATTCAGAGCAGAAGCCCTGAATTGAATTTGTTGTTTTGGGACAAAATGGATAGAATATTTTGCCCTCTTTTACAAATTTTATATGAAACAAAATAATCAATCACAAATAATCAATTTTAGAGAAGATAAGTAAACATTCTCTCTAGTAAAAGTATTGAATTTAACGTAATTTCCATCATTTGGACAGGTTGCAAAATTGGTGTTGCCACCTAAAGTGATTTTATATAGACAGCAAACGGTTGGTTAATTTGATTAGTCAAATATCAATGTATCGACATGATATAATAGTTATTCCATCCAATATATAAACCAGAGATATTTATCAAAGCTAACGTTGTAATACTACAGAGTATAGTGCGGGCATTGTGTTGGGACACCTTGAATTCTAACTATATGTCTATAAATATACAGATTTTTGAAGGGAGAGAAAGTTGGAAAAGGAGACACTGACCTCTTCAGACTCTTCAGAATCACACATTCTTATATTTTTCTAATATCACAGCTATTTTTCTTGACTAAAAATTGAAATTTTTCACGGCCGCAAAGCGAGAATCGGAATTCTCAAATTTGATTGTAATTCAAGCCCAAGTATTGTTTGTCGAGTGTTTGTAAATAACGCCTATTGTGCGGTAAATAAGGAAGTCAGTTTCTTGGAATCTAGAATTCCGTCTTAGCAAGTAGTCTGCTTGGTAACCTTGGTTGTATGTTAATCAATGACATTAACATCCTGCTCAGGATAATTTCTCTGTCAAATCTAGTTTAGTATAGTAAATTGCGTGTTGTTAAATATCGTACTCTTGTAATAAATTTCCCACTTTATTTTTTAAGATTATCTATATCTGATTCGTTCATGTCAACTGAGAACCCTTTCTTCACGACAGGCTGCATGTATAAGAGAGAGAATTAAAGAAAGCAATTATAGCTGTACTCGTCGATTCATTACATTAGAAGCAGATCTAATGGCAGATGGATTGGTATATTTTTTCATTGCCAAAATTCCTTCATTTGGACTTTGGAGGAAAACAAAACCAACGAATAATTGAACAAATTTAGCAACGAACAAAGCTCTAATTAAGACAGACAAAGGTGAGATTTACTGCGTTAACAAATCTTTCCTGAACTTTTGAAGAATCTGTTATTGAAATGAAATTCTGACTTGCACAAGTGGACCAGCCATCCTAGCAACAGACAAAGTCAAACCATGTCCGTGGACCATGGTTAATTAATGCCAAACATTTAGCAAAATATTTTTCTCTTATTTTCGGATAACATAATGCTACAGGACTCAAAGACAGAGACAGGGGCGCACATTCCAAAAACGTTTGGGGGGGTGTTCATTGTTCAGGGACCGACTTTATATATTTGGTTGACCACATCAAAACATGTGTTACGAGTTAATGTAAAAATATGTGTTGTGCCAGTGGTGTAGAAGGATTGTTAAAATATCCGACTCCCACGAGGCGCCACAATGGTTGGCGCCGACGGGGAAAATTTTGAAAAACTTGAGTCTGTAGATCGTCGGAAATGGCATTTTCAGAGTCTTCTCTATCTCTTTCGTTATATGCCCTTTCATTAACATATATAAGATTTAAAACACTCTAGTTTCGAATTCAAATATTTCGCTGCAATTTTCTTTAAATGCAGAACTTTATTTAAAGAAAACGCCCCCCAAAACGTAACCTTCAACATCATAAAAATCCAATTAGAAACTGCACTTTTACAATGACAGAGTTTACTTAATTTTACTCGAGAATACTGACGTGGAAATAGAACGCACAATGCGGCAGAGCAAAAGCTAGAAGGTTTTGCGCGGTCGTGTATGGCTATGTCATCTTACATTTGAGCATATTGCTTTAAGAGGAAAATATATCTCTGGGTTTTGCAATGTTGATTTCTTTTATTGACAATTTTTCTATCGTTTATTATACGTTTTTTAGACAGGATGTTTCGGACCAACTCGGACCGAATTAAGTAGTGTAATTTTACAATTTGGGACCGACTTTTTTGAAAAATTCACAAATTATGGTGTCACACCCCCACCCCCCACACCCCCCTAATGTGCGCCCCTGGACAGAGACCTAGAAGTCTAGACCGCCTGAGATTGAAACTCTCATTTCAGTAGCTATATAAAGAGAGCAGAATATCTTCTTTGCGAAAACAAACATCACTTCTACCAAAAAGGCACATCTAATATGAATTAACACATTTTGATCAGAGTTGGACTTACAAGGCATCGTTAACTCTTTCGTACCATCCCTGCCACCGATTGTTTACTATATAATTAATAACGCTATTTTTGAAATTGAAATCCATAATTGCTTAGGCTCAATGGTCTTAATTAATGACCAGGGATTCGAATAATACTTCAATTCGTGCTATCTCCAATCAAATGGATAGTTATGATTCGAAAAGGTTACTGCGCAGATCGCAGATTGAATATTTAGGTTCAAATTCAGACGTTCAGTTAAAGCGAGAATCTAATTTCTCAAATTTGATTGAAATTCAAGCCAATGCTTTGACGTGTTGTAAGCCAGTTTGTTTTCAAGTGTTTGTATAAATATACCTTATTTTGCGGTAAATAAGGAAGTCAGTTTCTTGGAATCTAGAATTCCGCTTTAGCAAGTCAGTAGTCTGCGTGGTAATCTTGGTTGTATGTTAATCAATAGCATAAACATCCTGCTTAGAATTTTCTCTGCCAAATCTAGAAAACAACGCGGACCAACAAAAGTAGATTATAAAAAGCAGGGCTATATCGCCAGTTTGAAAGTTACGGTTAAATATATTTCAAAAGTCAACGAGCTCGCCAAAAAATCCCTCATTTGAAGAAAAACAAAACCAAGAAACAATTGAACAAATCTAATAAACGCTTCAAAATGAGATTTACTGCGATAACAAATCGGGGTAATCTATTTGGCGCGGGTCGCGGGTCTCCTTAGACATGCCGGGGTACAACTAGCGCGGATATACCTCCAAGGGCACGGGGAATTTAATTCTGGGGGGCGCGAAATTTAATTCTGGGGCGCGCGAGTAATTAATGTCGGTTGGCTACGTTTATCGTAGACCTTGATAATTGAGCCATTTGTCATAGATAGCGGTATTTCCCCCAAAGAAGTAGTCAAAATCGAATAAAAAAAGTTATAATCGTACTGGTTAGCCTATATTGGTTAATGCATTCGTGCGAGGGAAAATCTACAAATTTACTTTACATACTAATGTTTCTAGCAATGCTTCCTTGTTTACTCCACTTTGGCAAATATACAATGTTCTCTTAGCCCTAGTATTCTGCAATTTGAACCAATATGGCGTCATACTTTGAGGGATGCAATAATTACAAGCGATTTTAACTTCATGTAAGACTATATTCGTATAGTAAAGTGTATGATTTTACCACGACAATGAGGTATGATAGTATCAAACGTGTTTCGCGTACGAACGTATTCCACGAACAAATTTCATTCGCGATCCAGTCCAGTTCATACCATTTGCAGAATGACTGGAGCGTACCACTAAACACGCATAGCCTCGACTTAATTCTTTTCAAAACAGTCAGAAACTGCAAGCATTACTTATATTTTTAAGAACAATGACGATAAGAACAAATGTGATAAGAACAATGACGTACTGATGGGCAATTTACAAATTCTCCAGAATAAAGCAGCAAAAATCATCCTAGACTATCACCCGCATTCTTCGTCTAGTGCTGCGCTGGATGAGTTGGGATGGAACAGGCTTCACCAACGTCGATTTTATCATAGATGTTTATTCATTTTTAAATGTTTGAATGGTCTATCTATGTCTAATCTAATCTTGAAATCGCAAAGCGAACTTCATTCCTATAACACTAGAAATAAGAACAATTTATGCTTGCCTAAAGTTAAACGAAATTGGGGCAAGCAAAGGCTCGAGTACCATGCAGTAAACGATTGGAACACTCTTGACGAAGAGACTAGATATTCAGACTCAATTGCTAAGTTCAAAATGAACTATTTTAAAACTCACTAGTGCTGAATTATGCATGCTGACGTACTCTCTTTGAATTCTATTTAGTTACTATTTTTATTGTTGTAGATAGCTCATAGCTCTTAGTCTCACCTGTAACTTAAACACTAGGCATACTTTTATTGACTTTTAACGTTAACTTTAATGTAATGTGATGGAATTAGTTTTTACGACTCATTTTTATATAATTATGTAAATTTCTAAATATAGGACCTCTCTGAAAATCACTTTACGTGAGAGAGTTTCCTATTGAAATATTGTCATAAATAAAATAAAAAAATAAATAAGACTGAATAAAATTCAAAAGACATCAAAGAACGAGTGTCTTAATTACAATATCATTAGAAATCATCATTGTGGAAACCTTGCTACGCCACTGCGATGAAATCATGAGGTTTGATGTCAAATGATGACATGAAAATGGAAACTTTATATCATGCAAACTGCCATGTATGTGTTTAGCCAGGGACACTAAGAACGTCGTATGAATCTGGCGCAGATGTGTTCCGATGTCTTTATCAGTCAGTGGACGAAGTAGTTTGTGACAAATCGAGCACTTATAAAGTGTAAACTTTATATCAGAACTCTTATTATATTACCTTAATACCACAAACTGCATCACCCTGGTATATATGCATAAATTTGTGGTTAGCTCTTAACAATTACTGGACTCTGAAGCTCAGTAGTCAGAGCGTTGCACCGGAATCGCAGGGCCGCAGCTTCGATTTATGCCAGAGGGCCTAAAGTTGCATTTTTCACAACTGCTGCTGGTCAGGTCTAAAATATGTCTATAATTTTCGCTCTAAATTTCCATCTACAAAAAGCCTTCAGTATTCAAAAATTTAGAATCCATGACATTAATATATAGATTGTAAATTTGTAATCTATATAGAAGTATCGGACGTATACGTGGTTCAAAATAAAACAAAATATGGATAAAATTTATCATTCTTTCTGCTTGTAGCTGTCCGAAGACTCCGCAATTATCATATAGGCTAGTAATTCAGTAACCGAAACAGGGAATTGATGCGCTTCAATGTACATAACAGAAACCAGAGTTATAAAATAGTGAACACTTATTTATCATTGACATATTGTATTTGAAAACATCATCATGATTTATTATTATAAAATAACATGTATATAGCGCGTGCTCTGATTGGTCGAAACCCGTGTTTGGATCAGGCCATCCAAACACGGAAGACTATCGTGTTGTTGTTATTTATAAAATTTATACTTTCTGTTTGAGCTGATCCAAACACGCGGGAATGTTAGAGAAAAAGCGCGCGAAATCTCGAGTCGAAGGCGAGTGATTTTGAGCTTTTTCAGAATCGCGCAAAATCACTCGCCTTCGGCTCAAGATTTCGCGCGCTTTTCTTAACTCTTGCAACATTCCCGCGTGTTTGGATCAGGCCATCCAAACACGGAAACCATAAAGTAATTGTATAATCTACATCATTAATCAATATGTTGTGGTCAATGAGACCCTATAGTCTAAATCAAGCAGTTTTTAATCAGTTTACGTCTATAATAGATAGTTCAAGTTTCATTTGTCCGTTGCCCACATTACAGATTCAGTTCTAACGAAACCATGCCCAAACTTCCCAGCTCACATGATTTCTTCCTCCCCGAACATTACCATTGACCCAAGCGTGAACTTTGGCTGTTCGGCTTCCGGATGTCCAGCCTAGAGTCGCTTTACCATTCCCACTGCCAATGCTTAAACCACCTGAACTGTAATCTTTGGAATCCAAGGAAACATGGTCAACTCCGGAAGGTACAGGATAGTCGTAATCGTGTCTATTCCCAGCCCAGGCGCTGCTTCTAAGAGTTCCCGAGCCCAGCTTTACAGAATAAAACGTCTGACTGGCGACGATATTCGCTGCAATACAGAACAACAAAAACACAGAAATGAGTGTCTTGTAAGCCATCTTTTTCTGAGAGCGCTGCACCAAGTTGATATGATAAACTGATCGATTGGATAATTGATTCTTTAGATCTTCAGAACTGTGAACTTGCTGTTGCCAATTTTGAACTGCTTCAAGACCAAATCATACCGTTCTTTATATAAGCGTTCTTTTTCGGATTTTGTGAATAACAGGATGTCTATTTACCTCTTATTGATATTTTCCCAAAAGTACAGAGCTGAGACGGAACACCGACGCAGCCATCGGCATTCGTAGTTCCTGTATCAGCGCAGTTCCTATATAGCGTTTCAGCTCTTTTTTGAGATCACTGAATATTTACAAAAGATCAGATAATGGCCTTGGCAGTTCAGTAAATGTTTTCTAGTCGACCACTGAACAAAACAAAATATTTTTAGTTTATTCCATTCAATTTTAAATTCCAAATTGCAGCATCAGCTTATTAATTAACACAGTTCGATCAGAGTTGGACATCGCGTTAACTCTTTGTACAACCGCTGTCACCAACGTCTTACAAAATATGCTATCTCTGAAAATAATATCTAAGCATTTCAATGGTCTTAATTTAGGACCCTTCGAACGAAACCTGAATGCATTTTGCGCGTTTTCAACCTATAATTAAGTTGAATAATATGAATTACACATTTCAATCTGCAGAGTTGGATTTGTAAGGCATTGTTTATATAACAAGACGCTCTATTAAGCGTTAGTCGCGGACTTGAAGCTATTAAAATACATCATTATAGAATAGTAAAGTGATCCGCGTAAATTTGATCGTGAGCACAAGAAAAACTCTAAATACTGACAGACACACAAGCCAATCTAATCCAATTAATAATCAACTGGAGGTAAAACAGCCCTAGAATCGTGCAAAACTAAATCATATTGCTTAGTACTTTCGTAGTCTTGACCCATTACAGAATCCCTTATAGGAAATCGTCAAACCGAATATTCAAGGAATTTGTAAGGAATTTTGTTTTAAGATTTTTGATCCAACGCTTGGAAATTACAAAAGAAAATATCAAGATATAAAAATCAGCCAATTTAGATAAGATTTCTTTGAAAAGATTTATAAGATTTCTTTGAAAAGATTTAATAATTCAGCCTGTTCAAAAATAGAAAAATATCTTTTTCACAAACAATTTCTAAGGAATTTTACGAAAACTAAGGAATTTTACTAAGAATCTAAGGCATTCTAGAAGAGGGAAGTGAGAGACTTCGATGATTTTTACTTTTATGCACACTTTAAATCTTGAAATTTTGGTGCCGTTTGTTGCGTTTCGGTAGGTATTGTACCGAATTATTGTTGTTCTACAAATAATTTTCCTATTCGCTAAAAATTGTTGGATTACATGGAAACTTAAGAAGCAAAAATACACATATATATAAGATATTTACGAAATTGCCGTAAAAGCGTCCGCCATCTTGAATTTTGATCCAATATTGCTGCTTACATGACTTCCTTCCGATTTGCGACTAACAAACCGAATTATGAATTTTTGAAATCTATAATTGCTTAGGCTCAATGGTCTTAATTAATGACCAGAAATTCGAATAATACTTCAATTCGTGTTATCTCCAAACAATATTGTTATCTTCAATTCGTGTTATTCTCAATCGAGAATCTATGCTTTGACGTGTTGCAAGCCTGTATTGTTTTCAAGTGTTTGTATAAATATAGCATATTTTGCGGTAAATAAGGAAGTTATTAAGGCCCGTTTCAGACGCCGCTCCACTCATGCGCCGAACTTAAATGACGAATTAGGTGCGACAGAAGAGCGACGTATGAATCAATAGACTCTTTCGATAATTACGTCATTTGGCCTGGGAGCCTCACTCCCACGAAGAGTGGGCCAATCACGTTTCGTCTTGATGCACGAAAGCGAGGTTCCCAGGCCAAATAGGCGGATGTGACGTAATTATCGAAAGAGTGTATTAGGTACGGCAGAATTTGGAGCGACATAAGTTCGGCAGAAGTTCGACAAAGCCTGTCGCATTATGCGACGTTAGAGCGATATTGATTCATACGCCGCTCCACTCATGTGCCGAACCTAAATCAAAATTTACTGTAATTTATTAGGATTAGATTAGCCACTTTTTAATGTTTACTTATTTTTGAATTGTATTTGGAATTCCCGCGCGTATTACCCTCCTCTCTCGTCAACAACATTGCCGTTTGAATCTGTGTCGCACATAATACAATTATACAATTAAAGTTCGGTGCAAGAGTGGAGCGGCGTCTGAAACGGGTCTCAGTTTCTTGGAATCTAGAATTCCGCTTCAGCAAGTAGTATACGTGGTAACCTTGGTTGTATGTTAATGAATAGCATAAACATCCTGCTCAGAATTTTCTCTGCCAAATCTAGAACAAACTTGTGTACAGCGAAAATATCGTATTATTATAACTAGAAATGTTACGAAGATATGCTGGCAATAATTTTCTTTATGAGAATGAAATGGATAGTTGTATTCGTTATAAACAACGCGGACAAACAAAAGTAGATTATAAAAAGCAGGGCTATTGTTATTTATATGGGTGTGCGCACTAAAACACATTTCATGTTCGATCAGAGTTGGACATCGCGTTAACTCTTTGTACAACCGCTGTCACCAACGTCTTATAAAATATACTATCTCTGAAATTTATATCTAAACATTTCAATGGCCTTCGAACGAAACCTGAATGCATTTTGCGCGTTCAACCTATGATTAAGTTTTGCCTTTCCTGTACGGTAACGTAATCGAGGTACGGAAAATCATATGTGTTGCGTGAATTTCCGTCAGTTTGAGCGCGTTTGAGAAGAATTCATCCCGATTTCGATTAACCTTGCAAGAAAACGCAGCAATAAACTAGGAAATTCATTCATTCATTCCAAACCTTAAAATAATCGACTGAGAAATCGTGACCGATAAACCGAATTTTCAATAAAACCCAGCTGTTTTGTAAAGATATGAAATAATTCACATCTAACGAATGGCAAGAAAACTGTTTTAAAAGACAATACATTTCTAAAGGTTTCAATAATGAAAAGATAAAGTTATTAAAATTTTTCACATCATGACCAGTCGCTGTATGTTTATAGCTTCGCCACTGTCTGCATATAGTTACGATCAAAAACAAATTAAAAATTACATATACTATTTATAATATCCACAAAATTTCTCAATAAGACCATATCTCTACAATCATTTTAACAGAACGTTGCTGTTAGGGGGATGGGAGATGTTAGTTGAACATTTGATCGCGTTCGGTGTACGCTGATGTACTTTAATTTAACGATGGTTGTTTCCGTGTTCCGTTTAAGCTTTGTACTTTTTGTAAAAAAGTTGAATAACATCCTGTTATGCTCAAAATCCGCAAAAGAACGCTTATATAAAGATCGGTATGATTGCGTCTTGCCGCAGTTCAAAATTGGCAACAGCGAGTTCACAGTTCTGAAGATCTGACGAATCAATATTTGATCGAATCGATTTCATATCATTCTAATTTTGTGCGGTCTCAGGAAAAATGGCCAAGTCATTCCTTGTCGTGTTTTTGTTGCTGTGTTTTTCAGCGACTATCGAGGCGAGATCATACGATAGTATAAAGCTGGGCTCGAATTATCTTACAAGCAGCGGTCTGTTTGGGAAAAAACATGATTTTTACTACCATGTTCCTGCGGGAGCATTTCATGTTTCCTTGAATCACCATGATCTCAGTTCGAGAGGTTTAAGCATAGGCAGCGGGAATGGAAAGGCCGGTCTGGGCTGGACATCCGGAAGCCGAACAGCCAAAGTTCACGCTTGGGTCAATGGTAAATTGTGGGGAACTAATCGTATTAGCTGGACGGTTTGGGCATTCATTTGGAAGTAATCCGGTTAACGCTTTGTTATAGACGGGGTGCGTTTTTTGGAATCAATATAATTATGCATGGACAACGGACAAACGAAACTTGGACTGTCTAGTGTAGACGTGAACTGATAAATAGTACTTGATTTAGATTATAGGGTCTCATTGACCACAACATATTGATTAACTCTGTAGATTAGTAAGTAATGATGATGTTTTTAAACACAATGATCAATAAATGAATGTTTTCTATAATTTATAATTCTGCCTCTGGTATCTGTTAGTTGTGTTACAGTCAGTTCTGATCCGATTTGAATCTCAGCCTCCCAATTTTTCAGAAAGATCCGCTTATCATTAAGAAAGTCAGTTTATAAAGAAAACATTTTCTTAAAAATGCACGTACGTCGCCTTGACCAGCAACATTCTCTCGCGGTGTGCGCATGGTTTTTGCTGAGAATATTACCTCACCAGGCCGTGAGACAAAGATCTATCAGGTATGATACGCATAGGCGTACGGGCACATTTTTTTGGGGGGGGCTGGGCTGAATTTGCCCGAATGACATGACGTCATAGATTTCGTGACGTCATCATAAAATTATATAATCTGAGAAGACTACAAATGAAAGGCTTTCCTTTGAAGATCGACAAACGTGATATAAAAATAAATATGTCGTCCCTAGCCATTTCAATTCTAAGCTAAATATATTCATTACGATTTACAAAGAAAGAGAAAGTTACTAACGTAACAACATTTTTTTTGATATATGAAATTCTCTCATGTATAGCACTAGACGTGCAAGGAATTTAGTTTGGCAAAATGATAAATTAGTTAAGATTGCTACGATCTAGACTAGAAGAATTAAGATTTACGATTACGTCGCTGTCCAAAAATGTCAATTATCTTTTCCATATCGTTCTTGAAAGTACTATTTGCATAAGCTCTCTCAACATTGATAAGGGCAATGCTGTTTAACCGTTTTTGGCCCATTGTACTTCGAAGATAAGTTTTCAAGCGGCGAAGAGCGCTGAAAGATCTCTCAGCAGAGCAGGATAACCGGAACCCCTCGATTTAGGGGTTCCAGTTGCCTATTATCCCAGAGTGTATCAAACGCTAACCGCGAACAGGATACACTCTGGGTACGAGATTGTGACTGCTGTGTCATAGCCGCGGTGCCGCCCAAGGCCTGATACTGTATTTACGCAACCAATGCTATCAAAGGAGATAAACATTACTGATCCGATTGTTACTACGCACACTTATGATACCACACCTTCGCAATATGTGTAGCTATATACTATATACTAATATAGTTTAATAGTTGTATAGCCTACATTATGCTAGGTAAACTGCTGAATATAGGCATGAATACAGTAGTGACATTTTATTAGTAGCCATAGCAATTGTTCCTTCGTTCTAGCCGTTTCTGTGGGGATTTACGTCTGTGGTATGTGCGTAAAAATCAAAACCAAATCCGATTAAGTTGGAGCAATTGACCTTTAATAAAGGTTAACCTGACGCAACATGCTTGAATCCAGCTATGCGATCTATGGTATTAATAAATATACACAAACGTTGCCATTACAGATTTACAGTGCATGATTGAACCTGTAAAAGTTGAACTTGTTGAAATAATACTTCTGTTCCGCTTTATGGATCAATATATTCGTCTAATCACCAGACCGTCGTTGCCCGAATGACAAGACAATTTTTGCCCGAATAGATAAATTCTCAAAAAATTGGGGGGGCTGCAGCCCCCCCAGCCCCACCCCCCCGTACGCCTATGATGATACGAGAGTAACTTGCTAAGCTACGGCGGCCTCTCGTGGCGGTGTGGCATGTGAAGCAAGATACATTGCCTCAAATACTTGGTTGAACAAAATAATACGACAAAATAATACGGCGTTTATATCGAAAATTATTTTCCCCGCTTTATATGTTAATTTCAACCAAACATCTCTGAGCCGCTTTGGCCAGCAAACACATGTGGGGATACGGATTACTTTGTGTTACTTTGTATATTAAAATTTGTACTGTAAAGTGTAAACAGTGAAAAGCTGCCTATTTTTAGAAATTGTAGGGAAATTTCTCTGAAATCTGCATAGAAATTCTACATCGATTTCATCACAACTGCAAGGAAAATGGTATGCATATAAATAATCAATTGTCTATCCAACCACAAGGGAATTAGGCCTAATTTCGCTGGCTTTGTACAGTTTGTAGTTCGTGTCATAATGTGTACTTTGAGATTACTATTAATTTGCATGCATTTCACTCGTATTTTATATAAATGTAAATTTTCTTGCTTTGTTATTCATATTTGTAGTTGATTTTACGTACAAACACGAAGTAGATTCGTAGTTTTTACTTTGCCTTTTTGCTAAGAGATCTTTTTCTTATATTCCTTCATATTTGTTTAAACTTTTTAGATCAAATTACAATGTAGTCTGGTATACTAAATTATAATCGGAATGGGTATGTTGTGTTCGAGGTTGTGTTTACAATTTAAATCGTGCTATTCGTTTTAATGCACCAACATGTCCATGCAACACAAGCTGCCTATACTTTTTTGGTAAACAAACAACAATTATCTACACAGCTTCCCCTTTCAGGAGGTATTCTGTTTACACTTTGTAACACAAGCAGATGAGCCATACCTGAAGGACAAGGCTTACCAGTGGGGCTAGTGTTCACCTCATGTTTACATGAGAAATATTAACCCTTTTGCAAAATCAGTGACATTGAGGGTAGGACACTTAGATTGAAAGGCTATTTTGTCAATAATTGAGCAATTCACATCTGAACCCCCCCCCCCCCTTGCAAATATGATAAATGCTCACCACTTAAATATCCCACAAGGCGATTTATAATACATTTTAGCCTATAAAATATCTCATTCCCATCACACTCTTCACACTTGGATTGTAGATTGGACTATTGCTTGTGACAACCAATAATTGAAATAAGCTATATAGTAATATACAATAGCACATTGTACCTATGGTAGACATTAGATGGGATACGACCCTACGTCAAAGATGGTGCCTGAATGTCGGTAATTAACAGGAGACAGTGTAGGGTTAGGGTCAGTGACATACACTCAGTGAGCTCTATATATATATATATGGAGTAAGAACTTCAGTCATTTGGCCTATGTGAAAAGTGAAGCCAAGATGGCGGAAATGGTTTTCATACCATTTTTCCCAGCTAATTACAGTTTCTTTTAACAGATCGTATCGCTAATCAAGTTATCAGTTCATAAAACCATGTTATTGACTTATTGTTCTTTCAATTGTTAAAACACAAAATTTTGGCACACTCCTTGCAGCCTTGTCCGAACTGCACAGACAAAAACAATAAAAAAGGACTGGCAGTGGACGTCAATTTGGCTTCACTTTTTGGATGCGAGTGCTCACTCCAGATATATATGGAGCTCACTGCATATTATGGAGCACCATACTTTGCTGTTTTACTTAACCCTTTTAATGGGGTTAGTTATTAATAAATACCTCAACTTCGAGAACAAATCATTGTTGCTATGGTGCATTAGTGCATAAACGTCTTAGTTCCCTCTGTTTTTGTGAATAACCCCACATATTATTCGCAGATAAACCAGACCCTCCAGTGATTGGTAGGGTAACCCACTGCAGTGTTGAACTGTTTTGGGATCAAGAGAAGAAGCACAATGAACTTCAAGGAAGAATAAAATATTGTGTCCAAGAAGAGGGCAGCTCCAGACGATATCACAATGTTTATTGGTTAGTTTGTTCAATGAATGAATGAATGAAAGAACGAACGGACGGACGAACAAACAAATGAATGAACAAACAAATCTATTGTTGAATTATATACACTGACCAAATGAATGAACGAATGAATAAATAAATCAACAAATCTATTGTTGAATTATATACTGTTTATATAATCAATTAATCATCCCTTCAATCAATTACTCTCAGAATCAGTCCCTCAATCAAGCAATTAATCAGGAGCCTACCGAAATTGTTGAAGTGTATCAATTCAACTCTCCATTCCTTCCTTCCAAAACGTTAATAACTATTATCTTAACTTGGAAAGACGCTCTATGGCAATTTCAATTTAAGCAACTTTTACTATGTAAAATGTACACTGTCTTTTAGTTTTTACTAATTCCATAGTTGTAATATTATATTATATGTAAACTGGTCAAGTTATTTGTATATATATTCAAACCTCCCCTTGAAAACCGGCATTCAAATGAGCTAAAAGGATACCGTTTCTAAATAAGTTTAAATAATAATAATCACTCTCTCACTTAAGCAATCATTCCCTAATTAAACTCCCTCAATAAATAAATGAGTAACTCCCTTAATCCATCAACAACTCTGTTACTCAGATTAATTTATCAACCCCTAAATACTCCATCAATCAATAGTTCCCTCTATCAATTAATCATCCTCAATTACTCTTTCAATCAAATCATAAAAATCACATCAATTTATCGCTCCCTAAATCAATTTATCTGTAATTCACTTCAATCTATCAATTAATCAAGCACTCATTCCCTTGATCTATAAGTCAGTCTCTCAAATAATCAATGTTCTTTTCTAGTAGTATTTTTTGCAACTGCTCCTGGCTAGGTCTACAAAATGTATATAAATTTTCGTTCGAGTATTCCATCTACTAACACCTTCTACTATTAATCCTATCGAACGAGATGGCGAGAAAAAACCTTGATATTTATCCATCTTCTTTTCTAGTGGTTATGCAAAGACATGCATATTGGACAGACTGAAAGAGAACACTCAACATCGATACAGAGTTCAAATCAGCCTCGCAACCATGTCTAGTCCGTGGAGTTCTGTGACAGAAGTCACAACCATGAGTATGATATATATATAAGCCATTCATTTAGGATTATAATAAAAGTTAGTTTTAGATTTTCTGTGTCTAGCTATAATGCTCTCGTCAAAGTGGATGACACCATATCAATCTCAGTGTTTTACCAACAGGAAAACAATGCACATACAAGCCGAGGAACGCCTAGGGAATTGTAGGTCATTAAGTGACTATAGTAAGCTGACTATTTCGCTTGTGTTTAAGTTATTCTCATAATGTGTATGTAGGTTTCCCGTGTTCTGGAGCACAGCTTCACAAGGCAGTTTTAAACTGGGATGTCGACAAAGTAAAAACCATCCTAGACAACCAGTAAGTTATATTACCTCATTTAGTTGCGTTCAATTGTTACCAACGACCAGATTTATACTTCTGTAGAGACGGATGACTTGGGCAGACAGTGAACATGGCCCGCGTTTCACTCCACCGATATTATCATTCTCATTCATTTCTTCGTGGCCTTCTGGACATGTTTAGCAAGAAAATATCGGCGAAGTAAAACGAGATTCATGCTCACAATTTCTCTGCGAATATACCTTTTACCTATCATCGCTCTGTGTCCGAAATTACGTTGCAAGTGCAGTAAAAATTGCCTTGTTTCACATGGCCTTAACTCGCAAACTACCATTTGTGATATCTTATATTTATGCTGAATGATTGTGTAGCGAATCTTTGGTGGATGTTCCGGACAGGATGGGCTGTTCTCCACTCATGGTCGCCGCACAGAAGGGATATACAAGGTGCGAATATGATTCTTTCACGATGAGAAAATTTGCGAATGATAAATTTGTTATTAAAAAATCTTGACGTTTCTCCAAAGTTTTCCTGCTTGACAATGCTCAAGAACGTTGTGACATCAACTGAGGTACAAGCCAGTTATATGGACAAATCAATTTGTCACGAACACCTTTTCATTCTATTATTTTAATAGTATTGTGGACATTTTACTGAAGCATGGCGCTGACGTGTCATTTTCCAATTCCAGTGGCAAAGATAGGTATGAAAGTGATAACCATGCGTATGAGAGGAATTCTAAAATGATAACATTTTACAAAGCCCAAACGCACATATTATGCAGCGTATCGTGTGGTTGATGGATTAGCCTATACTTAACAATTATTTTATCTTATATAGTATGATGATGGCATGTTTCACTGGACATGTTAATGTGGCTATGACGTTAAAAGAACATGGTGCTTCACTCAACGTGAAAGATCAAGGAGGTAGTGTGTTTTAGTAAATAATTAGCACACTACGCCAAGCATTAGGGCCCGTAGGTTGTTCATATGATCTTGTCAACAAGATGTGTTCGCAACAGACTTGTAGAAAGCTCGTCAACAAGTTGTAACAATGTTGTCATTTTATCAAGTTGCTACAAGGTTGTCATTCACAGCTTGTTATCAAGTTGTTGAATTACAGGACGATAATAAGTTGTTGGAACAACTTGTAACGAGTTTGTGGAGTCAACAACCTTGTAGAAAGTTGTTAACAAGCCGTTGTCAACAAACCCCCCAATAATTTGTCATACATATTGTGATTTCTAATAGAATCTCACGCCTTCAGCATTCAATCCTCGTGCAACTGCACCCTCTGAGATATTTACCCCCCCCCCCAATCCAAGGGACCGTGCCCTGAAAATTTGGCTTTCAATTTAATTTATGAAAAATCTATAGGCTCCAATGCTCTTCACTGGGCAGTGGATGGCGGCAGAGCAAGTGTTGTAGAATGGTTATTGGAAAATGGAGCTGAGGTGGGCCAGCAGTTAAAATACATTTATACTTAGTAATACTCTATGGGATTATAGTACAGCCACTCGAAACTAACACCGCTGACGGCTGCATATTACCGTCCATGAACATTATACCTGATGCTCAAGGTGATCTCGATGATCTTACCAACATCTTACCAAGATCAGGTCATGCTCTTGTCATGATCTTTCCGAGATCTTGCGAAAATAAAGCCAGTTAAGTTATAATATGGTTTATTTCTATCTGCAAGCTCAGGTTGATGAATTAGACGTGGCCGAATGGACACCACTAATGCGAGTAGGTATGTTGGCAATATACCAAATAATATTAAGCCTACCAGGGGCAATTTTGTTTTTTCATAAACTTGCTTAAAATGTCCATGTAGAACATTGAGGAACAGACAAACGAAATTAAGATACTTTTACTTGTGTGTAGCAACGTTGGATGGGAAAGCCGAAGTTGCCAAAGTGCTGTTGAATGGAGGCGCGAATGTGAACACTCGTGATAAACAAGGCCGAAGTGTCTTGATGGTAAGAGCATTTTGAAAATTTCGATGTTTTCTACAGATGTTTGTCCCGGGTTTTGACACGTGCACGTATGTGTGTTTGCCACAGCAAGATGTAATATATCATACACGAGAAGGAGTTTATTATAGTGATTTGAAACACCGAAAAGTGTGTTGAAAAACAAGGCGCTAGCCGAGATTTTTAACATACTTTGAGGTGTTTTTAAATCACTATAATAAACGACTTCGAGTGTATGATATAGCTTCTCGAACAAACCAGTAATTAAAGAGAAATTCAACGCGAAAGTTGAGTTCATTTATGGGTGTTTATTACCGTGGTATCAAGACAACGATACGGTGGTGATTTCCTTTGTGTTTGGTCATGAATTATTAACGAGTTTGAGAAGTAATATATCAAACATAAAATATATATTTCAATTTTCTACACTAGGCCGCTGCACTATCTGGTCGACTTGATCTCGTTACGTTGTTGGTTGAATACGGCGCTAATACTGAAGAACAGAATATAGTATGACAAATAATGTTTCTATATGTTTTACAATTTTCATACACACGTAAAAACGCACAAGTTGTAACAAACCTGCAGCAGACTTGTACCAATGCTGTTTCAACAACTTGTTATCAGGATGTGTTCGCACTGCTTGTTCCCAGCTTGTTGACAAGTTGTCAACGGCTTGTTGACAACTTGCTACAAGGTTGTTGACTCAACAGACTTGTTACAAGTTGTCCCAACGACTTGTTATCGTCCTGCAATTCAACAACTTGTTAACAAGTTGTGAGTGACAACCTTGTAGCAACTTGATAAAATGACAACAATGTTACAACTTGTTGACAAGCTTGCTACAAGTCTGTTGCGAACACATCTTCTTGACAAGACGTGAGATTTTTACGTGTGTATTATTATAGTTCTTTTAGAGCAATGAACAAATTACGATCATTCGTGTTCTTCATAATTCATCATTTGTGCAAATTTTGCAGCAACTCACATATTTTGTGCCTCTTTTTTAGCATGGAAATACAGCCCTGGATTTTGCCGAGTCGTTTGGGCGACATGTAGGTAGACAGGAGCTTACTCTTGTTAAAAATCCTACTGAGTTAGGCTATTGAAAGTATACAAACGCCAAAACGTTATTTTCAGCGTCTGATAATTAACGCTGTTAAAATATGTCTACCTGAATTTGTTTCATCGAAATAACATTTTTTATCTCTATATTTATAGGAGGTAATTTCGTATCTAACGTCAGTTCAACCCCCACAGCAAGAAAAACAGCCATATGCAGTCCCGGAGATGAACTATTTATGATATATAGAAAGTTATAAATGACATACTATTTTAATATATGAACATAGTTATTTATTTTTTATAAGAATAGTTTTGTAAGCTGGTTTTTATACGTTATATTTTAACGATACGCGAAATAAGAAAAAAACGCTTCGAAGTGTTGGGACTTATTGTGGACTTATAATTTTGGATCAGTTTGAGCGAATACGTTTCTAAATTGTGACCTTTAAAGGCTTTAATATTCCCAGTGTTTGAATATAATGAGGTTAGGGTATAACCAAGGTTAACAAGCGCCGGCAAAGTATGCTTTGGCCTACATTATACAAAGACAGCCCTCGCAATTTTAATAATCGTAGACAAAAATTACCGTCGATATTTTAGAGTTCGGCGGCAATTTGTTTGTCCCATAATGACAATTTGAAGATGTATGTATGTTGATAACAAACGGATTATTTGAAACCTGAAATATTATTGTATTATATGTATATTCACTTGTTGTTAATGGCTTTGATAGTTTCTTTTACAGTATATAGTAGGTAATAAGTGTTTGATAACCATTGGCAAAAACTTGCCGTCGATAATTTCATCTTCGCCGGCATTATCGGCGGTAATTGTTGTTTGGTGCCGAAAATTGCGAGGATTGCAAAGACGTGAAAAGCATTATTTGTCAAGTGCCGCTTGGCATGCTGATATTCAGCCCTTTCAAGCGACATCACAACGCGTAATGGATGTTTTGGGTGGCAAATATTTAAAACAAATTTTAATTTGTCTATTGATTGACGGCATTTGACGTAAACATTGTTCTTAAAAGAACAATGTTTACGTCAAATGCCGTCAATTTGCCGTCAAAGCAAGGCTGTGTGCGGTTGTTGCTCTTGTGTGAGAATTTAGAAACTAAGACCACTTTCTGTCGAATTTAATCAAGTTATCCGGAGTGCTCGCGATGATCTTTGCCACCCAAGATGGCGGGTTATTTAGCGTGACGTAATATTCTCGCGTGATTGCAAGATCTGAATAGGTCGCCAGTTCACAAAATGTTGGCAAATTATTGAATTAAACACGCCAATAGTTACCAGTGACTTCACGCTGCAAACTGTTCCATCTCTGTCGTAATTTTCTCCATATCTTTCCAAGATATTAACATAACAGTTCTACAAGATCTCATCTGGTCGTCATCTTCGCGCCATTTGCCCGTCACCAGAACATCACTCTGCTCCGTGACATCATAGTCAAACGTCGCCAATGCGTTCTGTTTAACAATGAAAAATAAAGTCGAAGTTTAATCTCAGTTGATCTCTATAATAGACACAAATACATGATTAATGTGTACGAATATACCAGTTCAAGCAATAATTTGTCTCATTTGAAAGAACTTTTAAAATTATATAAAAATCTCCCTTCAAGATTTTTCGTATCTTTCTTAGTTCTTGAGATATTTTGACAGAAATAATCAGAAATCAGCGAGCTGTCCGCCATCTTGGATTTTTGTGGATATGCATGTTACGTCACAAGCAGGGTCACGCAAGTATTTTATCCAGAAAGCCAATGGTCATTATGAGCCCAAAATTATACTTCGGTCACTATTTCAAATAACAAATTGACTGACAACTTTTTAAACATCTACTAATTGTTATTTGGTCACCTAGGAGTAGTTTTATATGGCTAACCCTGCTTGTGACGTCACTAAACCACCGTTAATGAGATCAAAATATTGTTTTCAGTGAAAATATCTCAAGAACTAAGCAAGATACGAAAAATCGGTAAGGGAGATTTATACATAATTTTAAAAGTTCTTTCAAATGAGATAAACTAAATTTTTATTGCCATATCCCTTTAGGTGCACCTTTCTTTATTTTGCTTTATACAGAAGACAAAATATGCTGGTACGAAAATGATTTAATGACTGTTCTATTGTGGCTATATGTGAAACACAAATGGATGATTGAACAGTTGAATACTTTGATATGCATATTTTAATTCTTCCAGTCTTAGCTACATGTTATGATTCAACTGTAATTTTGTCCCGACGTAGAACGCGTCATTTGGATGCGCAGTCGACACTATGAATTAGCTCAATTGATCTTCGAACGCGTGGTGTCAGTGTGGGTAGAGTCTAACGAAGATTCGGCCGTGGAGAGTAGAAAAAAACTACCTGAAAAATACAATAAGAACTTCGACGTTTCCAGCGAAGACCCTTGGTTAATTAATTAATCTCCCTTAATTAATCTTCATTGCTTATCAATGGCATAGACTTTCTATCCTGGGGCAGGGAGCTTTTAACTTTCTTTTCCAAAACAGTACTGTATTGTAATTTTGGTTTTGCATCAGTCTATGGGTGATTTTTTATCATAATAAATCATAAAGAGGCTATATTAACATCATCTGCAAAACCAACCGCTCATCAAATTATGCATAAATTTTCATCCTTCACGACCGGGTTGGATAGTAGAGGCCCGTTTCAGACGCCGCTCCACTCATGCGCCGAACTTAAATGACGAATTAGGTGCGACAGAAGAGCGACGTATGAATTAATTAGGTACGGCAGAATTTGGAGCGACATAAGTTCGGTAGAAGTTCGACAGAGCCTGTCGCATTATGCGACGTTAGAGCGACATTGATTCATACGCCGCTCCACTCATGTGCCGAACCTAAATCAAAATTTACTGTAATTTATTAGGATTAGATTAGCCACTTTGCAATGTTTACATATTTTTGAATTGTATTTGTAATTCCCGCGCGAATTACCCTCCTCTCTCGTCGACAACATTATGTTTTATACGCCGTTTGAATCACTGTCGCTCTTGTGTCGCTCCAGCGTCGCACCTAATACAATTAAGTTCGGCGCATGAGTGGAGCGGCGTCTGAAACGGGCCTAAGTTTGGCTACAACAAAGCTACTTCCTTTGCTAACCTGACATAAAAGTTCATCTTCAGCGTTAATAAACATCAAGTCTTGGCTTTCCTCTGCTTGATGTTTCTTCTTCTTTTTCTTGACAGTCGACATATCCAATTTGTAAGATTTACACATGTACAGAAGATAGTCAAATTGGAAAGGTTTGCCCTGAAACGTCGAAAAAATATGCAATACAGTTATGACAGTTATGTCTTTTCAATCTGCGTGCGTTGTAAATAATCTTCATTTTAGACTCTTACCAAAAAGATGAAATGAACAATTTTGCTTAACAGACTTAGCATTTCGTTCCACTGACGAGCAAAATCGTCTGGCGTTAAGGCTCTTTTCCACTCGTCGCAAAAACCAACTCGCAAGCTCGCTGCGAGTACTTTCATCCAATCACAATGCTCGACAGTTTATTTTAATTACATACAAGAACTCGCAGCGAGTTGGTTTTGCGATGAGTGGAAAAGAGCCTTTACACAGAGTAAAATACTAATTAAAAGTAGGACGCATCTGGGCGCATATTGCAAGCTAATGGGTTAAAATACCATTCGTATCTCTTCTTTTGCAAATATAATATTGCAAAAATTCCACCATATATCAGCCTTCTATATCGTAGATTACTATATACTTATTTTCCCCAAACATATTTATGAGTGTATTGAAGTCCTCTTTGAATATTATTGTCAAAAGTATTTAAAAAAATACACGACTAGCACATTTTTTTTCAACAAAATTTTCCGCAGTGTTTTAAGTCACTGCAATAACACATTCGTGGTGAATGATATTAATTATTATACCTACAGTAAATGACAGATTTATACCTTTCTACTTGCTTTAATGATTTCTGACCTAAAAGATATATTGAAATTGTTTTAAAATTGAGCACACAATAATTTATATGACAATAGGATGTTTTGATTTCTTTGCTTTAAAAGATAATCCAACGCGTTGCCATTGGTCGCAAGTGCTAGTTTGTACTCACCTTAGGCTTGCGTAAAGTGGTGGAGCGATATGTGCTGGAATATTAATGAATCTTTCACTTATTAACCAGCCAATCGTACGTTGTGGGTCTTGAAGAATCTTTAAAAACTTTTCATTTTGACATCTTGTTGTAACCAGCTTGAGAAAGTCTTGAATACTGGCAACTTCCTAAAAGAGAAATGTTTTGACGCTAAGGAAGTCAGCAATGAACCATATTGACAAGCTTAGTGGTCAATGAATAGATAGTTCAAATGTATAAACACATCACAGGGACTGTGAACCCCCACTTTTCGCATCACAGGGACTGTGGACCCCCACTTTTCGCATCACAGGGACTGTGGACCCCCACTTTTCGCTGCATAAAGATAAAATCACTAATTTAAATTAACCCATTAGCTGGCAATGCGCCCAGATACGCTCCACTTTAGTATTTTACTCTGTCTAACGCCAGAGGATTTTACTCGTCAGTGGTAGAGTACTGCCAGTTAATGGGTTAACAAAACTATCTGTCAGTGTCTCTAATGTTAACCCATTAGCTTGCGATGTGCCCAGATGCGCCCTACTTTAGTATTTTACTCTGTCTAACGCCATACGATTATACTCGTCAGTGGTAGGGTACTTGCCAGTTAATGGGTTAAAGTTCTAAGTTTTTAAAGTCTTAGCTCTTAACATTGCCGGAGTTTAGAGATGAGACGATCATCTGCAAAACATCGGCAGAGCCAATTAACGGCTACTTTTTATCACAATCGGACATCGGCCGATTGCCGTTCACTATCGATCGGTCAGTTTCAGCATAATTTCCCGCAGACGAATCGATGTCACATCCCTGAATTTTTGACGCGAAAACGTGACACATTATTTCGGGCGAGAGAAACCATCTGCAGTGTTGGTAATACTTGCCTATTTTCTGCTTTTATTGTACTTTTGTTGTGTTCAAAATAGAGAGTTTACTTGATGGCAGACCTCCCATTGCAAAATGTGCAAGTCAAGTAAAACACTAGAATGACAATTCGACAAAACGTGAGCATCAGGTAAACCAATCATCGGTTTTCCTGATGTATCGGCCGATGGTGGACATGTATCGGCTCTTGAACTATCGGTAGTGGAAATTGGCTCTTTTAAATATTGGCTCATCTCTACCGGAGTTAGATCGTTGTAAAATGTCGAATCATCTAAATATTTAATACTGCAGTAAGTACCTTATGATGGTTAAGATTTAGGACAGTTGTTATACCACACGTTTCATCTTCATCATCACCGTCATCATCATCCTCCTCTTCAGCACTACACTAAATTTTCAAATATTCTCATTATTTATTTAATTTCTTATTATATTCATGAAAAAGTATCTCGGCCAACATATAGCCTGCAGAAAAAGTATTTGAATAATTGAGCCATTATTGGTGCAGTATTTTGAATATTGCAATAATTCTTACACTAAATGACTAACCTTTATAATACTACCGACTTTTGATTGATTTAAAATAAGGTCTGTGACTTCTGAGAGATTTATGTTGGATTTCAGTAGAAGCTAAACAGTTATAATAATTGGTCAAAATCAAGAAATCAGCTCACCTTGGCATGTTGTTACTTATTAATCAATAGTTGTCTTCTGTTGTTCGCTGGTTGTTTGCTTGCTGATGGTTCATTGGTTGTTCATTGGTTGTTCATTGGTTGTTTGTTGGTTGTTCATTGGTTGTTCATTGGTTGTTTGTTCATTGGCTGTTTGTTGGTTGTTCCCTGTTGTTCCATCTTGTTCCCTGTTGTTTGTCGTTCCCTGTTATTCATTAGTTGTTTCCTGTTGTTCATTGGTTGTTCGTGTGTTTTCTGCTTGTTCCCTGTTGTTTGTCGCTCCTTCCTATTCATTAGTTTTTTTGTTCCTCATTGCTGTTGTGCTTGTTCCTTACGGTTATAATTCGTTTTTCCCAGTTGTTTGTTGGTTGTTTGTTGGTTGTTCGTTGGTTGTTCATTGGTTGTTTGTTGGTTGTTCATTGGTTGTTCATTGGTTGTTTGTTGGTTGTTCACTGGTTGTTTGTTGTTTGTTTGTTGCTTGTTCACTGGTTGTTCGTTGTTTGTTTGTTGCTTGTTCACTGGTTGTTTGTTTGTTGCTTGTTCGCTGGTTGTTTGTTGGTTGTTTGTTGGCTGTTCGTTGGTTGTTGCCTGTTGTTCGTTGGTTGTTGTCTGTTGTTCGTTGGTTGTTCGCTGGTTGTTCGTTGGCTGTTCGTTGGTTGTTCCCTGTTGTTCGCTGGTTGTTTGTTGGTTGTTTGTTGGCTGTTCGTTGGTTGTTGCCTGTTGTTCGTTGGTTGTTGTCTGTTGTTCGTTGGTTGTTCGCTGGTTGTTCGTTGGCTGTTCGTTGGTTGTTCCCTGTTGTTCGTTGGTTGTTCGTTGGTTGTTCGCTGGTTGTTTGTTGGTTGTTTGTTGGTTGTTTGTTGCTTGTTGGTTGTTTGTTTGTTGCTTGTTCGCTGGTTGTTTGTTGGTTGTTCATTGGCTGTTCGTTGGTTGTTGTTTGTTGGTTGTTCCCTGTTGTTCGTTGGTTGTTGTCTGTTGTTCGTTGGTTGTTCGTTGGCTGTTTGTTGGTTGTTCGTTGGTTGTTCCCTGTTGTTCGTTGGTTGTTCACTGGTTGTTTGTTGGTTGGTTGTTGGTTGCTTGTTCGCTGGTTGTTTGTTGCTAATGTTTGTTGGTTGTTTGTTCGCTGGTTGTTTGTTTGTTGGTTGTTCATTGGCTGTTTGTTGGTTGTTCCCTGTTGTTCCATCTTGTTCCCTGTTGTTTGTCGTTCCCTGTTATTCATTAGTTGTTTCCTGTTGTTCATTGGTTGTTCCCTGTTGTTCGTTTGCTGGTTGTTAATTGGTTGTTCATTGGTTGTTCGTTGGTTGTTCTCTGTTGTTTATTGGTTGTTCATTGGTTGTTCCCTGTTGTTTGTTGGTTTTTACGTGTTGTTCATTGGTTTTTCCCTGTTGTTCATTGTATGTAAGGTACCCTAAGGTAGGCTAAGCCACTAAGGTAGACTAGGTAATCTAAAATTATATTCAAATAATTCAATCATAAGCTCCAAAGCAAAGCCATTGCTGATTTACCTACTTGCTGTAATAATCTTTTTATTCCAGCAAAATCTGAAGCTTCAGGAGTTCTTGCTTCAAATTCGACTTGAATTTCCTAAATTTGTAGTTATGAAGTATTTAATATTAAATTAGAACAAGCACTAATTACCACGTGCAAAATGGACATCATATAAACACAAATATCTCCTAAAATACACAAATTCTTGCATGTTTAATCGCATTTCTTACAAGATCAGGATCGATATCTGATTCAGAATTATCGCTTTCTGCCTCGCTTGAAGAATCTTCGTCGCTATCCTCTTGAATAACTTGGTCTTTTCGCTTCTTTTTCGACGATATGGAAGCCATTTTGGTTTACTAATTCCGTTATCCCCCCCTGAAACTTAAATCATGGTAGTATAATTTCAATGCCTTTTTATTCTCTACCGGGGGGGGAAATCTGAATAAGTTACCCCGATGCCGCTGTTGCAGGGAGGGTACTAATTCCGCTCGGATATTTACACCCGGGTATTGGAAAACATAGTGGAACAATTATCCAAAGTGGTCTGCCCTGCGGCGTTCTATTGTGGGGGAGGGAGTTTTGTTGAGAGCGCGCGCTAGGTGAGAAGTTAGGGGGGGAGGGGAAAAAAATCACCTAGCGCGCGCCCTCAAAAAAATAGAGCGTGCTCTAAACAAAACTCCCTCCCCAACAATAGAACGCCTGCCACGCAGGCTATCTGCCTGCCGGCAGGCAGGCTAAATTTTTTTGGGAGATCACTTCATGAAGTACATGTTGGGATTAGTAGGGAACATTGAGGATACTTTGGAATTCTTACAGAGTAATTTTGGACTCCCTTTTGTGCTATAAAATTAAATTAGCATTTAAGACGGGAAACATTTTTAAAATTTTCCCTCATTGTGATGTTTAATACTCGAGTTACATCCAGGGCCGGTCCTATGGGGGGTTTGGGGGGTGTGACACCCCCCAGAAATTATATTTGGAGATTCAGTCGGTAGAAGTGCTATTTTAGTCGGCAACAAAAAGATTTTTGAAGGAAATGAAACTTAAATTGTGAAAAAACCCCGAAATTTTTGTTTTTAAATAGTGATATTATAGGCAGGAAGTAAGTTATCTATTGTAATTTAGAGTTGAAATTAGTAAAGTAGTTGTTTAAAAAGCAGTGTAGTCCGGAAAATTTTTTTTACGCCCCCCGCCTAGAAAGATTGTAGTCGGTACAAGGAAGTTAGGTAGTCGGTTGATCATGAAACGACCTTACACCCCCCCTGAGAATTTTTCTGAGGACGGCCCTGGTTACATCAATGCAAAACCCTCACCAGTTGTTTCTTACCTTTATCCTTACCTCGGAGATTCGTTTCGAAATTTGCGTCGCATTTAAAAAAGTTCTATTTGTGCAATTCTGGTTTTTATTGTTTCGTAAAAACAAGTGAATTCGATTTATCAGTTTTGATAACATTTTGCATCATTCTATAAATACATTTATTTCACGCTCAATGTCAACAACTCCACTGTAGTGGTTTTATAATCTCTATGATCTGGAGGACCTGACCGACTGACCGCTGAGTTATATAATACCTGGATGAAGTGCTCGGCAGAAAAAAGTGAAGCCAAAAACATGGCGGATTTTGCTTGCGCCAGAGTGACGCCACATGGCTCCTTTTGCTCATGGTAATTACCACCGACCATGCTCAATTCTGAGCCCGTTATTTCAGTATTTCACAGTTCACATGGTGCGAAAATGGCGGGCAAAACGATAAAATACACCCAATTTTCCAGGCTTTTGCAAGGACATAGAACGTAGTTAAACTGCTTGTATGACGAGCTGGAGACTCCAGAACCGACTGGACCGCATCTTTAAGCTTTGGCCACAGTATAGGGATTGAACAGTAGGGCCACTCACTGTCAAAGTGTCCGCTGCTCTTAATTTAGGTCCCAGACCTTTTACGCGGCCAAAAATTGGCAGCCAGTGTAACTATAAAATTATATTACAGAATACGGGTTTCGAGAATAACAATCGCTTTAATTTCATGATCATGAATAATCCATCGATTTTTAATCCGAAGACATGGAAACTTTTAGATCCTCCTGGTTTTTATTGTGCAATAGAGGATAACTTTGGAGAATCAAACGATTTTGTCGAAGTGATGAGTGATGGACGACAGAACACCATATACTTTAAAATATTTTTATTGATTAAGCTATGCTATTTAGTAAGGTATTTTAGTAAGCTATTTAGTAAGTTTTAATATCGTTGAGTTTTCGCCCTGTTTCTTTTCTTTTTCTTCAGTTTGTTGGGCGCCACCATCTCTTTCGGACGCCATCTTGAATTAATATAATTATTATTTAGAAATATGACTGCAAATATGTGATACAATCAATAGGTGCATGGGCTTTGCACTATCATGCACTATCGTGTTTAGGTAAGTTAGGTGAGTTGGGGTGCACTAATCATCCTTACTTGCAGATGAGAGCTGAGCTGAATTACGAAGGACGCAACTCGACTTGATCGAAGTAGTAGTATGGAGCGGGGCTTAATGGACCCCGTTTTATGCGTAAAATTTAACGAGTTAGCCCTGCATAATTCATGAGTTAATTATGTTAATGATCTGAATATATAATTAATTCATTTCCGAGGATAATCCGAACAATTCCGAGTATGAGTTACGCATATTAATGAGCATTTATAATTAGATTCATTCCGACGACGTTAAAACAACGAGAGGTTTCCGACAGTTCGCGATTTTGTTCCAAGATGGCAGAACAGCTAATTCTGGATGTTTTTAAGGAAAATAATGTAGAATTAACGCAGGATACTTTACGGTTTTATATAAAACTGCTTTTAGAAAAGCATGAACATACATATAACTCCATGATATGTAGTATTGTAAGAGATAATGTGTTTGAAAATTTATGTCAAACATATGAAGAGACTAAGCCTTTAAATTCTGGTAGAATTATGGCTTACTTGGCTTTAGTTTACAAAGTGAGCGATTTTTGTGACACTGAAACAGTGCGAGAAGCCGTTCGAATATGTGTAGACGATTTAAAACAATTTGATTTAGCGAGCTATGAAATTAAACTGTCTTGGTTTCAACGCTTAATTTCATGGTTGGTGGGTTAGTGTTACAGCTTAACCGCGTGTAATTTGAATATCACTAATTGGAATTGAATAGCGAAAGTCATTAAGAAGTCATTAACTGTTGTACATGGGTGAACACATTGTACTTTAACGACATTGCCCAAACCATTAATTTTCCCCATTGACTTTAAATTTTTTAAGCAGGACAGAAAGACTGAACACATTGTACTTTAACGACAGTGCCCAAACTTGATTTTGCTGAGCTTGTACAAAAAGGTTGTTAACGACTGGACTAGCCTGATCTTGTAGTTCTCTACACGGCAAAGTAGGGAGCACACATAGATAGCACAAATTGAAAATAGGGAAAATATACGTCTTGTGTGCAATTTTATTAAAATATTATTACACTCCGCATAGAGTATATTATATCTGTTTATATAATGTAGTTGAGGAAGTCTAGTCTGAATCAGTATTTTCGCCCTCTTCAATATAAGCATTGTCTTTTAAAAGACGTTTCAGAAGAAACTTTCTTTTATCAACGGCTGCTTCCAAAGCCTCATCATGATCAAAGTCGTCACTGTTTATAAACACATCTCTCGTGTTCATTACTTTTTTATGTACATGATTCCTCCTAAGCTGTCTCATCCACAATAGACGTTCCAGATAAACACTTTCGAGCTCTTTTTGTAGTTTAGGTAATATCAACGCGTACGCTTGCTTGTTGGAAGTTTCGTCATCAAGACCGTTTTCGATAAGATTCTGTTTTATTTCTTCGTACTCGCTGGCATATCTTTGTTTTGCTTCCTCTATTAATGGTTTCCAATGATCACTTTCATATTCTAATTCAGATCCTGATTCATTTCCATCTACCTCAGAATTTTGTACATTATCACTATTTGACGCTTCGTCATCTGACTCCATGGGTACGGAATTGTGATCTGTATCCGACTCTTCCTCTCGGAATGGGCAGTATTCGTTTTCGTGTCTGCGCAAATTAAAGCGACGATTAAAAAATTTACCACAAAACTTGCAGCTCATCACTCTAGCACTGTTAGTAGCAAATGAGGGATTTTAAGAAAATTATTGCCTCATGAGCACTTGCTCTGTTGTATAGCTCATGAATGAGCGTTGACGTAGACAAGCTCACGACGACCACTCATAATTACTCATACCCCATGAGCACTCTGAAATGCTCATTTTCGTTGAGCAGACATACAAGATGGCCCGAGCAAGTCGAAAACATGACAGATGTCCCGTAACTCTTTCAGACTGGCTACCAGACCTGTAAGAATTTTCATGCCATATCTACTTTGCCAACAATGCTCCAAACGACTGCTGGCTGCTGGAAGCCGATTCATTTGCACTCTCAAGTGAGTTGAAAAGTACGGCGATATAGTATTTTCAACACTTTTGTGGACAAGCTCACGACGACCACTCATCATTACTCATACCTCATGAGCACTTGCTCTGTATAGCTCATGAATGAGTGTTGACGCAGACAAGCTCACGACAACCACTTATAATTACTCATATCCCATGAGCTGACTTTGAGTGACTTGGTCCTTATGTCTGTTCCACACCCCACTTTGCCGCATACTAGATTAGACAGAAAGGATAATTCATGTCTGCTATAGGATAGTATAGGCTCAAAAACCAAGCGGTCTTTTTACAAGACACCAAATAGATTAACCTGAAACTAGGCCTGTTCTCACCTCTTGGCGTAAAATAATTTTCGTTTTGCGATATTGTTTTGTGTTGCTAATCAACCCTGTTGACTTTACATTAACTGCTTCGCCTTTCTTTGACTCGCTCGGAAGGGATTGAGTGAGCACGACTGAACTATGCTCACGATATGTCATTGAACTTATTCATACAGAATTCATAAAAATACTAGGCTTACAATGTTCACTTACGTTGAGCATATAATGTATAGAAGAATAATTTGTTGTTACCAAATCTCAGTGTAAGAAGAAACAATCAATTATGTACCATAATGTATCAGGTAAATAATAACATGGTACCTGATTACCAAAACAAGTATGGTACATGGTTATGAAACTAGACAGGCCAATTTCAATTTTGTGCCTCCGAAGCCAAATACAAACTTTTGCAAAATATCGTTTTCATATAGAGGTGCAGTGGCTTGGAACAATTTACCACCTAATCTGAAAAGATTGAGTATATTAACATCGTTCAAAAGTAATTTAGCTTCAAATAGTGTGTAATTTAGCGTGACATTTTTAACTTCTACTTGATATAAGCTTTAATAATTAATTCCATTGTTGTAATATATTTCTCATTTTATATATCTAATGTGCACGGCCTATTGAGAGATCACTCTTCGACTTTGTAAATATTCTTAACCTTATAGTGAAATACTACATATCATGGAGTTATATCTATCTTCATGATTTTCTCAGCTCATGGGATATGAGTAATTATAAGTGGTTGTCGTGAGCTTGTCTGCGTCAACACTAATTCATGAGCTATACAGAGCAAGTGCTCATGAGGTATGAGTAATGATGAGTGGTCGTCGTGAGCTTGTCCACAAAAGTGTTGAAAATACTATATCGCCGTACTTTTCAACTCACTTCCAGCAGCCAGCAGTCGTTTGGAGCATTGTTGGCAAAGTAGATATGGCATGAAAATTCTTACAGGTCTGGTAGCCAGTCTGAAAGAGTTACGGGACATCTGTCATGTTTTCGACTTGCTCGGGCCATCTTGTATGTCTGCTCAACCAAAATGAGCATTTCAGAGTGCTCGTGGGGTATGAGTAATTATGAGTGGTCGTCGTGAGCTTGTCTACGTCAACGCTCATTCATGAGCTATACAACAGAGCAAGTGCTCATGAGGCAATAATTTTCTTAAAATCCCTCATTTGCTACTAACAGTGCTAGAGTGATGAGCTGCAAGTTTTGTGGTAAATCTTTTAATCGTCGCTTTAATTTGCGCAGACACGAAAACGAATACTGCCCATTCCGAGAGGAAGAGTCAGATACAGATCACAATTCCGTACCCATGGAGTCAGATGACGAAGCGTCAAATAGTGATAATGTACAAAATTCTGAGGTAGATGGAAATGAATCAGGATCTGAATTAGAAGATGAAAGTGATCCTTGGAAACCATTAATAGAGGAAGCAAAACAAAGATTTGCCAGCGAGTACGAAGAAATAAAACAGAATCTTATCGAAAACGGTCTTGATGACGAAACTTCCAACAAGCAAGCGTACGCGTTGATATTACCTAAACTACAAAAAGAGCTCGAAAGTGTTTATCTGGAACGTCTATTGTGGATGAGACAGCTTAGGAGGAATCATGTACATAAAAAAGTAATGAACACGAGAGATGTGTTTATAAACAGTGACGACTTTGATCATGATGAGGCTTTGGAAGCAGCCGTTGATAAAAGAAAGTTTCTTCTGAAACGTCTTTTAAAAGACAATGCTTATATTGAAGAGGGCGAAAATACTGATTCAGACTAGACTTCCTCAACTACATTATATAAACAGATATAATATACTCTATGCGGAGTGTAATAATATTTTAATAAAATTGCACACAAGACGTATATTTTCTCTATTTTCAATTTGTGCTATCTATGTGTGCTCCCTACTTTGCCGTGTAGAGAACTACAAGATCAGCCTAGTCCAGTCGTTAACAACCTTTTTGTACAAGCTCAGCAAAATCAAGTTTGGGCACTGTCGTTAAAGTACAATGTGTTCAGTCTTTCTGTCCTGCTTAAAAAATTTAAAGTCAATGGGGAAAATTAATGGTTTGGGCAATGTCGTTAAAGTACAATGTGTTCACCCATGTACAACAGTTAATGACTTCTTAATGACTTTCGCTATTCAATTCCAATTAGTGATATTCAAATTACACGCGGTTAAGCTGTAACACTAACCCACCAACCATGAAATTAGGCGTTGAAACCAAGACAGTTTAATTTCATAGCTCGCTAAATCAAATTGTTTTAAATCGTCTACACATATTCGAACGGCTTCTCGCACTGTTTCAGTGTTACAAAAATCGCTCACTTTGTAAACTAAAGCCAAGTAAGCCATAATTCTACCAGAATTTAAAGGCTTAGTCTCTTCATATGTTTGACATAAATTTTCAAACACATTATCTCTTACAATACTACATATCATGGAGTTATATGTATGTTCATGCTTTTCTAAAAGCAGTTTTATATAAAACCGTAAAGTATCCTGCGTTAATTCTACATTATTTTCCTTAAAAACATCCAGAATTAGCTGTTCTGTCATCTTGGAACAAAATGGCGAACTGTCGGAAACCTCTCGTTGTTTTAACGTCGTCGGAATGAATCTAATTATAAATGCTCATTAATATGCATAACTCATACTCGGAATTGTTCGGATTATCCTCGGAAATGAATTAATTATATATTCAGATCATTAACATAATTAACTCATGAATTATGCAGGGCGATAACTCGTTAAATTTTACGCATAAAACGGGGTCCATTAAGCCCCGCTCCATACTACTGATCGAGTCGAAGGCTTATTAAAGGCGCCTCTGGCTGCCACCGTATGACTCACAGCTATGGAGCACAGCTACGACGGAAGGGTTAGTTTGGGGCTTATCCCAACCCACCCTGTCAACATTCCCTGTGGGAGAAAACCCGAGTACTCGGAGAAAACCCACGACTTTCGGTAGAGCGTTGACTGACTCTTTTCACATAAGTGTCATGAGTCCCCAGCGAGAATCGAACCCACGATCTCAGAGGTGAAAGGCGCTTGCTCTGACGACTGCGCTACCGAAGCCCCCATATATTGGTAGAAAATATATGAAACATTTAGAGATGACATTGTAACTCTTGCATCATTAAGACGACCGATAGAAATCAAAATCGTACCTTTTTATAGGCCATTTCGAAAAGTTTAAGTGATCTCTGTTGTAATTTACTGTACTGTTCTTTGATTTTTTCAGCTGAAGAGTTTTCTGTGTTTGCCAACACTTCACGAAGCTTCGTGACTTCTTCCTTCAAACTAGAAACCTTGAAATAAATGGTTATTAAGATCTAATTAGAAAAATTTCAGAAACCAAGACTTACCAACAAAAAACCCTGGTTGTTATGCGAGTATTGACCACCGAAACAACACTGCAGCCGAACCGCAACTGCTTCTGTACATTATGATGCATCAGACAAATTAGCATATTCTATAGAGGTAGTCTGATGCATCAGATAAATTAGCATATTAATTCTATCATATTCTATAGAGATAGTCTGATGCATCAGACAAATTAGCATATTCTATAGAGGTAGTCTGATGCATCGGACAAATTACCATATTCTATAGAGGTAGTCTGATGCATCGGACAAATTACCATATTCTATAGAGGTAGTCTGATGCATCAGACAAATTACCATATTCTATAGAGGTAGTCTGATGCATCGGACAAATTACCATATTCTATAGAGGTAGTCTGATGCATCAGACAAATTAGCATATTCTATAGAGATAGTCTGATGCATCAGACAAATTAGCATATTCTATAGAGGTAGTCTGATGCATCAGACAAATTACCATATTCTATAGAGGTAGTCTGATGCATCAGACAAATTACCATATTCTATAGAAATAGTCTGATGCATCAGACAAATTAGCATATTCTATAGAGGTAGTCTGTTGCATCAGACAAATTAGCATATTCTATAGCAGGTCTTGCAGTCACTAAATAATCCGCCATATTGGGTAGCATTATCGTGGATTTCATCCAAGTGCCGTTTTCACTTATATCTTGCGAAATACTGAGAGTTATAAGACCAGCTATATCTCGCTAGAATCCTTGAACAACGAGGAGTATTTTTGGTGTATAGTTTGTTGTTTTGGCATGTCTAGAACTCGAGTTATTAAGGAAAGTTGGCGTACATATTAATGTCAGCCATGATGGATTTCATTTTAATTAGATTGAATATGCCCAGTGGAATTTGCTACCCAAAATTGTGGAAACTAAACAATTACGAGTTACACAAATACTGTACATACTGTATGTAAATTAAATAACAAACCTCTTCTTGCGGCAACTGATCTTTGAATTCTTCAATCTTGGGCTCTGTATCGTGTAAGATACTTTCAGCATGATTGACAGCTTCGGTTTTTTCCTGCGGGAAAAGCAAAACATCTTCAACCAGGAACAACTGACAAATGGATGGCGGTATCAAGAATGGTATAACTTATACAGGGTGAAAATATATATAATTGCTGGGCATTATCCGCAAATTCGTATATATATGATGGGAGTGATGCCAGTATAATATAATGGTAAATGAAAATATAATGGTATAAATTATACAGACTGTATAATTATACTATTTGTTGCCCTTAACAGGGTAGGAAAAGTCACTTTTGGTGTGGAAATGGAGTCGATTCCTTTCTCTATTAATAATTACACTGTACCTTTCGTTCTTTGTCGCTCTCTGCGTATATTTTAGCTTGTTTAACCATGTTTTCTATTTCGTCTTTGCTCAGACCACCAGATGATTGGATCACAACTGAAAAGAATCGATAAATCAAATGCTACAATCGCATGATGGGTTGCATTAAGCGAATATTTTATTTCTCATATTCGATAAACGTCGACACCGAAACTTACTTTGTTGCTCTTTCGCAGTTCCCTTGTCGCGAGCAGACACGTTCACAATTCCGTTGGCATCGATATCAAATGCAACATCAATCTGTGGTATACCACGTGGTGCTGGAGGAAAGCCGACCTATGAAGAACGAACAAAACATTACACATTTGAATACACATTTCTCGAATTTGCAATGTGATATCATTGCCAGCCCTCGTAACCATATTGTTCTAGTCTATGAAAGTGCGCACACAAAAACGCACAAGTTGTAACAAACCTGCAGCAGACTTGTACCAATGCTGTTTCAACAACTTGTTATCAGGATGTGTTCGCACAGTTTGTTGACAAGGTGTCATCGGCTTGTTGACAACTTGCTACAAGGTTGTTGATTCAACAGACTTGTTACAAGTTGTTCCAACAACTTGTTTACGTCCTGCAATTCAACAACTTGTTAACAAGTTGCGAGTGACAACCTTGACAACATTGTTACAACTTGTTGACAAGCTTGCTACAAGTCTCTTGCGAACACATCTTGTTGACAAGATGTGAGATTTTTACGCGTGTGGAATAGAACAAACGATAACTATATAGTAATTAGAATTTCTGTATATTTACGAGTTATTCACTTATAATATACACAATCCGAATGTTTATAGTTACTGTACATTGGCACTTCGAACAACTGGAACAATAGCAATAAGATATGCGAGTAAATTAAAACTGTGAATTGGGCATAACCCAATTGTCTAATAGTATACTTACCAGCGAAAACTGTCCCAACGTTTTATTATCAACGGCCATTTCTCGTTCGCCTTGGCACACTTTGATTTCGACCTGAGTTTGTCCATCCGCAGCAGTCGAGAACACCTTAACATTGCAAAGAAAACATATGTCGTTAAGAAAGAATCTCGAACATACACGGTAGAAAGAGCATATATTTATGCAGACAAAAACTTGCTCATTCACTAAGCGAAACATTATATACTGTACGCGTATTGGTTTCTTGATTTGACGCTTGATCAATCACAACGTTGTTGTGCGTACCCGATATAGCTTTTGGCGTCCAAATCATCTCGTAACAACTTTTGTGGTGAGTTTTTCAGAAATAAATAACTATTTTAAGCTTTCATTATTTTGTATATAATTGCATGAGAAAGAATACCTGATTCTTTTTGGTAGGAATGGTGGTATTTCGTTCGATAAGTTTTGTAAACACACCGCCGAGTGTTTCAATTCCGAGGGAGAGTGGCGTAACATCCAACAATAAGACGTCTTTCACATCACCGGCAAGAACACCGCCTTGAATTGCTGCTCCTAACGCCACTGCTTCGTCTGGATTTACGGACTTGCTCGGGGAACGACCGAATATTTCTTTGACGAGTTGTTGGACCTTAGAGAAAAGTTGCAGTATTTACAAATGGCCAAATCGACTCGCACATGAATATGAAGAATGCGCGTGTTCTACTTTTGTGGGCAAGTTTCATTGTATTAAGCTCTTTTTCTTAATCAAGTAGAACTTTATCACGCTTTTTGAGTCAATTTACACATCCGTTCAAAACAAAATTCCCATACGTTCCCTATTTATTCTTATGTTTTCACAAACGACGCCAAAGTTTTTAAGATGTATGTAGCCCGCAAAGGTTTTATACTATTTGTGTACTTTGATCCGCTTTTTTCAACTCTGATATTAATAGAGTGCTAACGTGGAATTCTATATTAATTGAAATAGCGCGATAAAGGTCTTTGCTAAATAATGTTTTGCCAAGATGCAGGAAATGTGATTTCGCCGACTCTACAGCATTCAGCCCTTCCAAGTGACGTCACAACAGTACACATGCGATGTTTTGTTTGCATGGCTTTCGCCATTTTGGGTGGCAAATATTTAAAATTAATTAGGACCAAACTTTACATCAAACGCCGTCAATACAAGGCTGCGATTGTTGGGTCTTGTTGTGAGAATTTAGAATGGCTACTTCCTGCCGAATTTAATCAGGCATTATCGCAAATTTAATCAGGCATTATCAAAATTTTTCTGGAGATACAGTATGCCCCAGGATCTCAATTCACTCTAGAGGTTTAAAACTTGGAAGAAATTAAAATTGGGCGTTCGCGTCGTATTTTCTAACCATAAAACAATTATATATACCAAACCTTAGGCATTCTGGTCATTCCACCAACCAGCAAGACTTCATCAATATCAGACATGGTGCAATCAGCATCTTTCATACATTTCTTGCAAGGTTCAATTGTCCTTTGTATCAAGTCATTGACAAGAGACTCGTATTTCGACCGAGTTAGTTTCATGTACATATGATGAGGGCCTGATGGCCCAACGGTTATATATGGCAAGTTGATATCAGTCTAAAATATGGATTCAAATAAAGCTATATATATTCAATTATTTCTTTTTAAAAATCAAGTATTTCTGTAATCATGAAGCCACTTGTAATTATGAAGTTTGGTCCTTTATATGCGGTTTCTTTTAAGTATACGCTGGTCAGTATATCGCGTGAAATTTCTGGCTCCTTCGGTTAACAATGCTATTTCAACAACTTGTTGTCAGGATGTGTTCGCACTGTTTGTCCCCAGCTTGTTGACAAGTTGTCAACAGCTTGTTGACAACTTCCTACAAGGTTGTTCACTCAACAGACTTGTTACAAGTTGTTCCAACAACTTGTTATCGTCCTGCAATTCGACAATTTATTAACAAGTTGTGAGTGACAACCTACAAGGCAACTTGATAAAATGACAATATCGTTACGTGTGTACTGTCTTGAACAATCATAATTTATAGTTTAAGTAGTTACTGTATTAACGTACCTGAATTGTCGATGAAAGTTCAATTTTAGCCTTCTCTGCGGCTTCTCGCAATCTTTGAATTGCCATGTTGTCCTGGGTTAAGTCCACACCAGACTAAAAACAATTCAAATTTATACATCTGTTGAGAAAATATATTCAAAATTCGACTTACACTGCCAAAGTCAACTGTAAAAGTTGACTTGAGCGAGATTTGAATTCGCATCTTCGGGATTCCGGCCTGCCGCTCTAGCTATTGAGCTATCGAAGCAAAAGAGATTGGCGACGAGTTTTATCCATTTTAAGTGCACGAAATAATTCCGCGACGACTTAAAAAAACTTCTGGATATACTGTATAGTCTATACTGCATGTAGATACAATCAAGAAGCAAAATGCACACCTCTCTTTTGAATTCCTTCACGAAATGTTGAAGGAGAGCGTTGTCAAAATCTTCCCCACCTAAATATGTATCACCGTTGGTCGCCTTCACTTCAAAGACTCCTTTTTGGATTTCCAAGATTGACACATCAAATGTGCCCCCTCCAAGATCGTAAACTGCCAAACTAAGAACGATAAGAAAACCAATCCAATTAGGTTCGCTACGTTTTATATTCTCCATCTATATTTGTGATCACCATATCCTATGCCTATGTCCATCAAAGTTTCTGTGATCAAATAACTTCAAACCAAAAGGTTGAAAGGTTTTTACACCGCCGTCTTTGAAAGGTTTTTACACCGCCGTCTTGCTACTTACAATAATCGGTAGATACCGATTAATCGGCCTACAAATAATCGGCCTCAGTAATTGGCAATTTTCGTTATCGGCTCATCAACATGTGTTCGCACTGCTTGTTCCCAGCTTGTTGACAAGCTGTCAACGGCTTGTTGTCAACTTGCTACAAGGTTGGATTTGTTACAAGTTGTTCCAACATGTTGTTATCGTCCTGCAATTCAACAACTTGTTAACAAGTTGCGAGTGACAACCTTGTAGCAACATGATAAAATGACAGCAATGTCACAACTTGTTGACAAGCTTGCTATAAGTCTGTTGCGAACACATCTTGTTAACAAGCGGTGAGATTTTTACGTGTCTAGCAGTATATTTTCTGAACTGGGAATTATTTTACATTATAAAACAGACATACATTTTGTCCTCCGCTCTGTCCATTCCATAAGCGAGTGCGGCCGCTGTCGGTTCGTTGATCACACGAAGAACATTTAGACCTGCAATCTTACCTGCATCTTTTGTTGCCTAAAGAATTAACATTCATTATTTCTTAATCAATTTCTATTTTGTCCATTTTTTTCATATTCATTTCTTCATCATTCGCTGCCTAGATTACAGACTCATATATTTTTGGTATAATTCCATTGGCATTTCTTTTTCCATTTGTTTATTACTTTCTATTAAAGTGTACTATTTCTGTTTGTTTATTATGTATTGCATAAAGGATTAACATTCATTATTCCTTAGTACGTCTTTACTAGTTTTGTATTTCTATTTGTTTGCTGCTGCACATTTGTTTATTTTTTCCATTTATTTTTCCAAGTTTGTTTACTAACTTGATTTGTTCAGTATTTATTATTTGTTGTCCTAAAGATAAACAGCTATTACCTCTTGGCATATTTTTATAATCTGTTAGCTATTTCCATCAGTTTATTTTTCCTTTTGATTTGTACTATATCTTACTGTGTCTTCCGTCTGTTCAGTATTTGTCACATTTTTCCCTAACGGTGTAACACTCACTATTTATGTTATGGTACATTTTCCATTTATTTACAATTCATTTTGTTTATAATTTATCATTCCTTGCTCAAGCATTTACACCCACCATTTCTTTGTACATGTTCAATTTGTTTATCATTTAACGTCTTACAAAACTTGCCGCAGCCATGCAATTACATAAAGACAGTATACAAAAAAGTTTGATTTTTCTCAAACACGAAATAGAATACACTCTACCTGTCTTTGCGAGTCATTAAAATAGGCTGGCACAGTAACGACAGCATTTTGAACGGTGGTATTCAGATAGTTTTCAGCCGTTTCTTTCATTTTTATCAACACAAATGCTCCAATCTGACTTGGAGAATACATTTTGCCTTGTACATCAAACCAAGCATCGCCATTCGAAGCTTTCACAATTTTAAACGACAAATTTTTGCTAAAAACAAATTGACAACAATGCAAAAATTCAGCAATTTCAGCGTGAACATTGAACAGGTTAATGTAACTAATTACTAATGATTATGCATTATTCTAAACAAATAAACTTACAGGTCTTTTTGAACTTCTGGGTCATTAAAACGACGTCCGATATACCTCTTTGACGCATAAATTGTATTCTGTGGATTGGTTACAGCCTGTTCAAGAGAATTTCAGTTGTTACTGAACATTTCGCACATAATACGTTGTAATCTATAAAAACTTTTGAGCTTCACTAACTGCATTTCTGATTAAATCAGTACATTATTTTTCTTTACCTGTCGTTTTGCTGGGGCGCCTACCAGTCTTTCGCCATCAGATGCAAAAGCTACAACGGATGGTGTCGTCCTTGCACCCTCGGTATTCTCAATCACCTTGGGGGTTTCACCGTTCATCACACCCACACATGAGTTGGTTGTACCCAAGTCGATGCCACAAACTGCTCCTCGGCGTACTTCAGAACTACAGAAATTTACATGCCTGTATATATATTTAGCTTGTTTGCAGTTAGCCAAAAACAATGTGAAGTTAATAGCCCTGCCTGCGAATAGGTTCAGGGCCACATTGCATGTGAATTGCAAGCGAGGTGAGTGAGTTACAGCAGCAGAATGGCAAGTGGGAAATTTTTTTTTGCAATTAGGCCTCAGAATTTTTGCTCGATTTTGGCAATAGGAAACATAACTCAGGAGAAAATCACACAAATCTGAAAATCACACAAGTGTAAAACTTGCAAAAAGATACTGGGAAAAAATTGAAATGTTCAGACAATATTTTCAAGTATGGTAATTACCAGGGCATGCAATAGTGCGAGACCTGACCGGCTGACCCAGATTTGCAGTTAGCTCAAGTCACTTGCAGGTAACCAGGTTACTGTAGATAACAACATCTGACACCCATTGAAATATAGGAATTACAGTATACACAACAAAACCACAACATTCACAATATAGTTTGTTTCTGGACCATAATGCAGTATAGATCGTGCTATTCTAACTAGTTCATATGGATAGTTTATCTTGTGTTACACGAATATAAATAGTATACGACCAGTATAGATCTGGCCAATTATATCATTTCTTCATAGAGATCTTGCTAGAGTAAATTCCAACAGATGACATTGCAACATATTTATATACATTACATGAAGTTTGTCCAAATTGCAACAGCAATGTGAAGAAGGTAGAAGAACGATAGCAAAATTCAGAAAGCGACATTTCAAAACTGTGACAATACAAGCTTTAAAAATCAGACGAGCGACACCACACATACCCCCCTAAACAATAAACTCCGGGTCTTTAGGATCAATCTACCTGAAGAATTTTTCAAATAGATTGATCCTAAAGACCCGAAGCTTATCATATAGACCTACCCACACTGGCACCACACGTTTGAGATATATATACCACCTAAAGCAAATTTTCCAATAGGCAAATTTGTTCACACAAGCAACATTTTCTTTGTCAGGGTCATTTCGCTTATTACGTCAACAAAGGTGATGGCAACAAAGGAAATGTCTCTTCACACAAACAAATTCGCCTAGCTTAAAAAAGCTTTTCTATAAATTTACACCATGTTGTACACTTCAAATGTACCATTCCCAATTTTATGACCAACCACATTATTGAAATTGTATGCAATACTTACGCATAAGATCTTAATGACACGCTAACACCTCGCACTGTTTGGCCATAATTGCTCGTATTTACCTAAAACATCAAAGTTTTACAACAATATTAATGCCACAGTCTTTAGATCATCGGAAACGGCCTTTTCAGAGTCAGAAATATACTAAATCTTAAAGGAGACAAGCAGAGGCGGCGTGGCTTAAAAATAGGGCCCGGGAAACCTTTCGCTAGGGGCCCACTGCTCACGTTGGGAGAGTTGGGGGGTGTCATTTGCTGAGAAGAAAAATAGGATTAAATACAAAATTAAATTTTTGTTCATTTTAAATATCAGTGATTTATCCCAAATATTTAATGAAGGGCCCAAAACTGTATAAACATTGTAGACCTTTGCATGCTTGGGGCCCACAATTGCCAGATTTCGAGGCCAGTGGGCCACTTCCTGGGAACAAGGATATTTTATATCGAACGTTCGGTGCCAGTGTGGGTAGAGTGTAGCAAATATTCGGCGGTTACTCGAATACTCGTTTAGCCCAAACAAAATAAATAACCAATAGCAGCGCATTCTTTTGTCACATTACTAATTAAAATAAAGACGGCGGCATGTTTAAACTTTAAAGTGAAGTAGTCAGCGAGTATAATTTGGAGGACAAACTCGTTGATTTATGGCCTAATTACCAGTGTTTGTTTGATGTTCGATCGTCGGATTTCAAGAACAGGGACAAACGACAAAAGGCACATGAAGAAATGGCAAAAGAATTGGACAAAACAGGCAAGTTATTATAAATATCAAAATGAATTTCCAAGCGCAGTTGAAAATCTTACCTCTTCTACACACGTAAAAACGCGCAAGTTGTAACAAACCAATACGCATTTGACATATTTCTAGATAATTGTATCCTCAAACTGGAATGGATTACATATTAAACCAACAAAGGTCCCTATTCCCTCCCCTTAGGGCCACCCCTGGGCATTTACAAGCTTTTTTGCCCAGGGGCCAGGCATTGATACTTTCAAAGATTCCCCCGTGCAGGGAATTGTTAAATAGCTGGGCATTTGCCTCAGCCGGATGTTTCTGTAGCATACATGTGCTCTATAATTTCACAGCAATTTTTTTGAATATGGGTAGATGGATAAATCCATTAACAAAAGCCGAGTATTTTGTACAGGGGTGTAGTGGAATGGGGGCTCCCGGTCACACCCCTCTTTTGAGAGACCCCCTTGTTAGCATTCCATTCATTTAGTTTATTGTATTACCACTGATGGGGACATTTTTCTTGTTCAAAAGCTGGGATAATTACCGGTATAGTAGCGTTTAAAAATACGGGAACATCCTCATCTTAATGGGGCTTAAAATTTCACTAAATTACAAATTCAGGAATGTTTTCAAAACTTCTGTAGCAGATACAGAACTACGATAGAAATTATCAAGCAAAGCCGACTGTAAAAACATAAACAATGAATTTGTACAAAATATACTCGTAGGGTGATGTCTACAAGCCTGGTATAACAATTCCTTGTCGTGTACCTAACAAAATTACCGATTTATATCCATTGCAATGTAATACTTTTGTAGGCGATACAGTACTTCTGAAAACGATAGTGTAAATGTTAATACTGAAATACACAAGCAATTACAGAAACAGAAGTGTGCAGGTATTTATGTTTTGACTGTAATAGCCTACAAGCTAAGATTCCACATTGCATTTCCTCATTCATGATATTCTGTCGAGTCAGTGTGGGCCGGGCATTTGGCCTGGGTGTGGGGCATTGTCACTGTTGTTACACTAGGAAATTGTACACAAATGCCTGGGGGTTGGGCAATGCTAGAATTGATCGGTATAGCATGAATGTTTTTATGTGACGTTATCTATTTCCTAGTGGACTGGGTAAAATCAAACTTAAGATTACTGAGGAAATTACAGCGACATGAAAGCAAAAAGGGCCCCACCTAGTGGAAGCTCCAGGAAAACCCCGACAAAGAGAACCAATTGGCTCTTGGAAAAACTTCAGCCCCCCACATTGCTGAACGCTCATCAGTGTCAAACTTAGATACAGTAAGTATATTCTCCTTTTATTAAGTAGCTACATTTATTTAGTTATTTACAGGCTGATTATGCTATCTTGCCAAGGAACAGACCCCAGTTCAGAGTTAAGTATTCTGTCAGAATGGGTCGGACATTTTTATAATTATGTCCGATGGCCTTATGTTTAGTTTGGCGCGAAAATGTATTCTTTTAAAATCATATACTGGCGCTAAGTGTTGGGCAGTTATGCATTGATACTTTAAGGCCCGATCAAATGTCCGAGATCGCAAGTAAACGTGCATTGACTTATGATGCGACTGGTCAAACGAATATCCGGCTCCGCTGTCACGCTTAGCGGACCACATAACAGCTCTGATAAACATTAACGGGGTAAATTTACGTCGGACAAAGTTAAAGTTTGGTCGGCCATCAATACAGTTTGGTCGGACAAACGATAAACCTCAATTTTCCTTCGGTCGGACAGAATGTCCGGTGCGTCTCTTTCTTGGTCGGACAATTTCACGAATGGGTCGGACAATGTCCGTGACCGACCGATATTTTTAGGCCTGTGTATATAGTGTTACTCAGGAATAACAATACAAATGGCTGAGGTAACCCATTGGCTTGCAATGCACATAGATGTGGTAGGGTACTGTCACTGCCAGTTAGTGGGATAAACAATGGTTGAAATATGAAAAACTTTGATAAAGTGTACATGAAGTACCTTCATATATTGTCATTGCAATGCATTGAACAATGCTTGGCAGGTCTCTTGAACAATATTTGACACTGTTCTTTTGCCCATTCTGAACTGGAAGGAGAGGCTTCAAAATGTTTCTCCTCAAAGGAGGAAAAATGCAAGGAATTAGAGCTGAGCTCCATCTGGAACGTTCCATTTAATATCTGAAACCTCCCCCCCCCCCATATGATATTAACATATGATACCTAGTGTAGGAATCACCTTTATTCCTAAAAATGACCTGTATGGGAATCGGATCATCCATAAGGGGGGGTAGGTATTAAATGGAACGCCCCTCTTCAAATATATTTAAAAATACTAAAATAGTAACTTACCAGTGGCCAGGAATCGGAGAGTAACAGAAAGTCTCTCTCCAGGACTTATGCTTTCCCGCATATTGGTATTTTGTTTGACAATATATGGGCCAACCAACGCCAAGATACCCTCAAAGGATTCTCGATCAAGTCTGTGGAATTGTCGGAAGCATTCCGGATCTTCAGCATTGAACTCTCGTAAAAAGATTTGCATATGCGCCTTGTCCTGTTCTTCTCACAATCCACCTCTTGGTCCATAAAGCCCTACATCGTGCTTTGTAACGGCGACGTCGAAGTCCTCTTAGCAAAAGTATTTCTTCCAATTCCAAACAGTCATCATAAATGTTCGCCATACTGAGCTATATTTAATTTGGTCATGTGACAAAAGAATGCGCTGCTATTGGTCAACCGCCCCTGGTATAGATATGAACAGTGAAAGGATGGGCCGATAACAATATCAATTATCAAATACTCGATCAAGAGGCGAAATAATCATCCCTACTCGATCAAGAGGCGAAATAATCATCCCTACTCGATCAAGAGGCGAAATAATCATCCCTACTCGATCAAGAGGCGAAATAATCATCCCTACTCGATGTCTCGATCAAGAGGCGAAATAATCATCCCTACTCGATCAAGAGGCGAAATAATCATCCCTACTCGAACAAGAGGCGAAATAATCATCCCTACTCGATCAAGAGGCGCCTTGCAAGTCGAGAAATATCAAACATGTCTGATTTTCGACTCAAGGTTGCACGAGGCCAAATACTTAGTGATCATTCACGCGATCCAAGTGGTTTTCACTTGTTTCCATCTATCAAACTGACGTTACGCAATTTTCCCGATTTTCAAAAAATTTCATATTCGTTTTTCTCGATTTTTCTTCACCAATTTGGTTAGGGTTAGGTTTTGGGTTAGGGTAGGTTTTAGGGTCAGTTACAAAGTTTTTAACTTTACTCCAAAGTTGAAAAAATGACGTAACGACAGTTTGGTCGATGGAAACAAGTGGCGACCGAGCCAAGTGCTGAGCAAACGGGTACAAATAACATATCAAAATTTTGAATTTTAATACATACCTTTGATAGGATTTTCCTTATGTTTGGATTGAATATAGTCTTACGAGTGTTTCTTGAAGAAAAACGCGGTAATCCCATAGCAAAAGACATGATTTTTTGAAGAAAATTGGTACGCGTAATATAAAGTGGCTATCTCTCTATATCGACGCCGAGGGACTGGTAACGAAAACATGGCCGCCATTTTGTTATATAGCAAGTTTAATATTAGCCAATGCAAGTTTAGCGTATTCAGCCAGCCTCGTACCCAGGCGCTTTTAAGGAAAAGAAAAAAAATCGCGTTCAGCTAATTTATAGAGATCAGTGGCTGAGATTAGCGAGCGCGCGGGGGTGCTTGGGGAGGACGCGACGAGAGGGGGAAGCGCCTGGCAGAAAATGCAGATAAGTGAAGAATTTTGACCGAAATGTGAAGAATCCTTTCCATCGCTTGATTTGAGATGCCTTTTCGTCAGTTTTTCTCCCTGGTGTGTTATCATTGATATCTGTATGGATGAAACAGACCATTCTTTTCCAGAAGCTCTAACTACAGGTATTTTTTATGTATATATAATATATTTAATATTTTTGCAAAGCCTCTAGTGGTTAAAATTGTGTAAATATATGAAGTGGTTGCACAGAATTGACGATTTTTCTTATTTGTGGTCACAAAACTAATTGGACCTTTGATATGCTATATCCTTGCGAGATTCCTGTTTTTCATTCGGGCTATTTTGCTATTTTCTTTAGCAATTTGCATACTTTGTTGTCGTTTTTATATACAATAACAATTGAATGCTTGATCACTGTCAGGCACAGTCTACGATTTTGGTAAATTTGTATCGCTAAAACAAGTTTCTTTTATATGCAGAATTTAGTTCAGACGATGAACTTAATACTTCCTTTCGACAACTCGATGTTCAAGGTAATTTTTACTATTATTTTTTATTATTTTATAATAATATAGTCATAGGCATTGTGTATTTTGTTATGTATTCATTTAAAAATCTGTAAGTGCTTCTTGATATTGACTGAAGTAACATGGTTACCAAGAGCATCCGAAAATAACCAGTATATTCATGAGGTAGGGTCACATTACCTACCAACAGGCTATATTGCTACCAACTTGCCAAAGTGGCATGGATATTGTTTAAAATAGTTGTCGGGTTGATATGTATGTATATTAATCATATGACGTCTTTGTTGTTTTGACATCAGTCACATTCGTAGTGAATATTAAGGTAGGATGTCTTTACATGGCTTATGTAGAGAAAACCAATGACCTTTTGCAAAGTAACCCTATCTCTAGCATCACCCTAACACACAATAGACTATAGGGTTACTGGTTACCAGGGTAACCTTGTGGCTAGAATCACCCTATTGTCATGTAAACAACCCATGGGTCAAACAGTGTGCTTTGTGTTCTTTTTAGCTTACAATCTGTCCAGTTCCCAGTGTGATGAGAGAAGGCATAAGTTGTCAACTGAGCTAGAACATGTCGCTGAGTATTGATGAAGAATCAAATATTTATGTGAAACAGTCGTGATGGATTTGCTTGATTTGACATCCAACAAGAACATTCTCACTCGAACAGTTAAAGCATGTTTTCCAGGTCCAACAAAACAGAAATAAATGACTGAATGTGAACAAATGTGTTGTATTTTGTAAAATTATTATGTCTGCATGCCATAGTATAAATTTAATGTTTGTACCATAATGCAATTAGGGTGTTTTATTTTGCTTTAATATATAGTATGAGATTTTGAGGTGATTAATACAATAACAAACCTGAGAAAACTTAAAAATGGATATACAGTAATAGCCCAGCAAATGACTTTCAATGTCTTGTTTGAATGTTATTTGCTGAACTTTTTTAGAGCCTGATAAAAATATCTTTCAGGGACCCTGGGGAAAGAGTAGCATGGCCCGTCGGTCATTGAAATCCGAATGTGAAAGACAAAGCAGTGAAGCACAGAGTGCCCCCATATAGGAGTAGCCCTAAAATGTTTTAAACATAGCATGAATTCATTACAATTTGAGTATGAGAAATGATCGATGGTCTATACGTACACTGCTGTCAAATCACAGTGTGTGTGTACAATTTTAATAGATACTAATCTTTCTGTGAAAACAAATGGCAGAAAGCACATGCATGGAATAATTCAGTGAGCATAAAACAGAAATTCTGTTTTTAGAAAACCAAATTAATGATATTCAGATGGGAGTTCAGATTACATTAGCCAGGACACTGGCAGGAAAGTACAATTTTAACTTATAACAATATTAAATTAAATTGCAAATTATCAATGTTTTATTATTTAATTAATACGTAAAAAAATATATATGAAGTACACTAAAATGCTTTTTGTTTTCTTCGCAGTGCATTCATCATTTGGACACAAAAATATTTCCTGAACATACAACACTGTGTATAAATCTTTCAGTTTGCGACGACAATTGCAATATTTTCTCATTTGCATTCATTGATATTAAAAATCACTGCCGCCATCTTTAGTACATTTTCTGCCAGGCGCTTCCTTCGTCGCGACCTCCCCAAGCACCCCCGCGCGCTCGCTCAGCTTAGCCACTGATCTCTATAAATTAGCTGAACGCGATTTTTATTCTTTTCCTTAAAAGCGCCTGGGTACGAGGCTGGTATTCAGCGATATTTTCTAAGTGTTCGTTTAGCGTCAGAGGAGGTCGGACAGCAGGCCGCAAAGCATCATGGGAATTGAGCGCCTAATTCCTCGCGTGGCTTCATTGACTGTTGACTGTCGAGGAGTGAACATCTCTCTGACTAAACCAATATGGAAGCTTTCGAACGACAAGAGTGTCAGGCTGCGATACTTTGTGTAAACAGCATGTTATTGCTGTATTGTTGCGATCCTCATTATGACTTCTGTTTTACTATACCAAGTTTACCTTTTTTTAAATTGCATGGGACGTGCTGTCATTTTAGCTTTATAAATAATCCGTCTGAGCGAAGGAATTGTGTTTATATTCCCAATAGCGAGGCTCTTCTTTCTAAGTTGGATGGCGTTAAATCTCCGTGTATCATCAACGTGAAAACAAGCGCAGTATTTAAGGTTGGTATACTACAATGCATTACAGTTATCTTGTTATTTAGTCAAATTTCCGCTTTGTTGTTTTTATCCTTGTACTGTAATTTTATAAATACACTGTACAAAATTATGGCGTAATATTTGTGTTTAATGCCTCTAGTAGTTAGATATTTTTCCATTTTCAGCTGTAAAATATTGCCATATTTGTGTGTAAAATATATTTGTTCTAATAATAGTGACACACTTTTGCATTAGATTGCTAATTTTAGAGATTACAGTGTATGTATAAAATAATAAAATAAAAATTTTCTTGTTATGATTTTGTAGAAAGAGAGTGTTGGCTGGTCTTGAACCTGGTCAGGATGGATATGGTAATGAAGGTGATAGGGCAGAAAGTGGTGACCAGTTAAGTGATGAGGATGAAAGTGACAAGGACGAAATCACCCATGCTGTACCATTCAAGTGCATCGGTGCTGCTCATGAGAAAAACTACCAACATCATTTGGAACAGGCATACCTTGCTCTTCATGGACAAGATAAACCAGTGAATGTAAGAATACAGCCAGAGCCATTGAATCCAATGGACCCAAGTGCTTATTGCAATTGATCTAGACCATGGAACTGGATGGACACATGTTGGTTATATTGCTTCTGAACTATGCAAGTATTTGCACCCACTAATTGCAGCAGGAGATATCTTAGAGGTCTAAATGTTCAGCATATCAAGTGTAGGGTTGACGTTTTTAAAATAGGATTTTATCCAAACATTTTCATAAAACAACCTGGTGAGTGGTAAGGAAGAGCATGAGTGTACGTTGACAAGTTGTTTGTGATATAATAGCAACTGACTAGGTTTAGCAAGTTATAGACTTTTTCCAGCATTTTTAAACACAAACTAGGTTAATCATAAGTGGGTGCAATTAAAACAATGTCTGTCATGCACACTCATGCAATTAAGTACATAATTGTAACATGTGCTGTACTGAATTAATAAATAAATAGTTTATACATTCACTTGACCAACTTTGTGAGTAATTTTTCATTAAAGTTAATGCAACAATAAAACAAAAATATGTCTATTTATATACATATTGATCAAAGGTCCCACAATAACATGCTGCTGATACTTTGTGGTACATTACATGAGAATACAAAAAAACCCAGCATATAAGAACCACCATTTCTCAAACATTATCTGAATTAGTTGTGTAACAGCATTACAAAATACTGTTAAAAAAAGGCCAAGTGGGCCTCCATGGATGGATGGTCAAATTAATGTACTGTAATATACCTGTCCTTGTAACATTAAATAAAAATTAATTAAGATTCTTTAAAATACAGTTTTGCTCATCAATTTGGCCTGATTCTACATTTTGGGCACAAACAGTATTGTAGCATAAATTGCTGGTGGTTCTTAGTTACAATGGTTCTTTTATGTAGGTCTTACTGTACATTTTCTTATACTTACTCTGAATATGAACAACATTGCAACATGACTCTGTAGTATTTTGCATGCTACAAAATGGAACACTGCAGATGTACACATACATTAACTGTCTTGTATGTGCAATATAAACTACAATATATTTTAATGTCAACAAATTTCAACAAATCATTAACATATGTGTCTATGTACAGTATTCTATGGAGCAGGTGGTGGTGGTAAGCTCGAGCTCTCTGCCCATTTGAAATGGGCTGTTCTGGCACTTTATAGTTGACCACGCTGAGGGATCACTGCTTGATTTGCCACAAAAACCCCAGGATATGCGTACACGATCCAGTCGTTCTACACCACTACTAGATGGTAGGTTGAATGATTGTAACGAACTGTCCTTGTATCTGTCATTATCCAAATTTAATGAGGATGCTTAATTCTTGCAGACAAAATCATTGACGAAAATAGAATCCAGCCAAAATCACGAATCTCAAATCTATTAAAACAGCCAAACAATAAATTTCACTTATAAAATATTGTTACAGAAGTGCTTTAATTATTTACATACTTTAAACCATATATATAATCCATAATATATCGAAACTTCTATAGTATATCAAATTTTTTTAGAAAAAAGCGAGTAATAGCAGTTCATTATCGATCTGAGCGACAAGGCAGCATATTATACAAAGGGCTATATTCAACGGTGAATATCTCGAAAACGGTTGCGGGACCGAGGGGGGCCGGCTGGATAGAATTAAAGATTATACTTTTGTTTAACTAATCGTGAAAAAAATAGCGAAATCGAACCATGGAGATTTGAGATTTTTGTCTTCAAAGATTGTTGACAGAAACGGCATTAAATTACATCGCGACGGCATAGCGCCTAAGTGCGAGGTCAAAATAAACTGGAAAATGACGCTTACCTTTCAAGATACCGTTCCAATGGGTAGATTGACTGTTGTAAAAGTAGTATCGCGTGAAATTTCCAAAAACATTTGCATAACAATATAAAAAAAATCGATATTTATGAGCCCTATGTAAATTTTCGATGACACAAGCTTCGTGCGAGCTTGTGGAAAATGGCGCAATCTGATTGGTCGAGATGTTCGCCCAGATTCGCCTAATAGGCTGTCCGACCTCCTCTGGTTTAGCGTATTCAGCGATATTTTCTAAGTTTTCGAGCTAATTAATTTCGGATGTTGAAAAACAGGGTCACGTGACAATACGAGTGCATCGAATTCAGAAATTAATAGAGTGTTGTATTACAGAAATACGATATTGTGGTTATAAATACTGAAATAAGGCATTGTTCTACCTGCTATGGCGGCGACAAGTTCGGCATACGTTCCAGAAGGTGAAATCCCTCTAATTCTGAGCTCAGAAGTCGAAAATACAACCGCGCAGGGCAATTTCGAGCAAACTATTGAACTTCTACAAATCGACGCGGAAGAATTGACAGAAGAAATAGCGCGTTCAGCTGAAGAAGTAAGTCATTTAATATTGTGTGTTCCTTCACAAAACATGAAGTGAGATGCCCTGAACATCATCTTTGTTTTCTGTTTGTGTTTTAGCTTGAGGGCTTGAAGCAATTTCCTTGCGAACATTGTTCGAAAGTGTGCAAGTCGAAAGGAGGGCTCACAAAGCATTTTCGTAGCAAACATTTTGCTGTGAACACGGGTACTAATACCGAAGCTACTAAATCTGATCATAAAGCTACTAAGAAAGCGAAGACACAAATTCCATGTTATGTTACAGAGGAGAAAATTTTATCAATCTTTCGAGAAATAGGGAAATGTCTGACAGATGAGAAGATATATCCGGAGAAACTCGTAGCTGAAGTGTTCAACTTACAACCAAGCAAGTCATTCTTAGATGACGTTAATGCTCTTTTAGACAAGTTTTATCGCAAAAATGATCGGGACAGGTTCGTGAAAGAGTATTATGGGAAAATGTATGGCTCGTGGAGAGAATATTTTCATCCCTTCAGTAATCACAAAGTGGTATTTATGATGCTGGTGAATTTGCCTGAACGATTGATTACCCTTGTCTTACAAGACTCTCAGGTTACCAATGAAGATAAGGTAAGCAAAATACTATAAGATAGTGCCAGATAGTTTTGTTAACCCATTAACTGGCAGTACGGCCAGTACCCTACCACGTCTGCCAAGGGAAATTGTCTGGCATTTGTAGAAATATGGTAGAAACAACTATGGTGGAAAGGAAAGGTGCATTTGAGTGCATTGCCAACTAAAAACAACATTTCACTCTAACTAATGCCATGCGATTTTACTTGTCAAGGGAATGTTGGACATTAGTGGGTTAAAGCAGAAAATCATTTCAATATCTTCATTTCTTCTACTTTAGACTACATTGTCCATCACCCCAGAAGAGCATGGACCCCTTGCTTATGTTGCTGGGTATGTGATCCAAGCACTGTACAGGAAAAGCAAAAACTTGAAAACTGCAGACTCAGTAAGAAACCAAGAGATTCAAGCGTTATTGTTTTCGATGAAGGTTCCAACCGAAGAAAATGAATACATTTCTTCGCTTTCCAGGGGAGCACTGTGGGCACCCAATGACTGGCTTGTAAGTATTGCTGAAATTGCTGAACTGTGCTTCAAAAAGCACACAAGAATTGGCAAACCTTGCTCATTACCTGTGGACAAAGTTGTTGATGACATCCAAGCATCTCCCCTAGCAAAAAGTTTGTGGAACAATATAGTTGAACAATGCGATGTTCAAGTATCAAAAGAATGCCAATCTCTATGTTTTGAAAACATTGTGAAACTATATGCTACTGTGCGAGGTTTCTCGTTTGCAAGAGATGTTGTAAACAAGTACAAATTGTCTGAAAAAACACAGAAAAAGAAGGCTTTGCGGAAACAGTTGAAGGTTGACAGTGAAAAATTGTAAATATTCCATTGGCCACATACAAGGAGAAGTAGGCTCAGATTACAGCCAATGGGTTTCTGCCAGGCATTGAGATCTGCATACAAGGAACTTATGCAGGTATCAGCAGCTTTCCCGGGGGGTCGACCCCTCAGGCAAACCCAAGGAATAGCATGGGATTTGTTTTATTTGTCAAATTACCCGGGGGCATACACCCGGGATTCGTTGCGAAGTTCAAAAGTTCATAATGAATTCACAAACAGTTTGTAAACTGAGCAATTTGATTGGCTACCTTTTTTTAGTAGCCAACTGCTTGTGAATTCATTATGAACTTTTGAACTTCGTTACTAAACTGCATTAATGCCTGTAATTTGAGCCTACCTTCAATGTAAATAATAATTTGTTTTGGGGAATCAACCACATTTATTGTACTTTTTAGTATCATTTTTTTATAAATATTAATGTTCTACTTACAAATTATGAAAGAATTCACAATAAAACCCAAAAATATTTTTTAAATTTCTTTATCACTGTTGAGAACTGCCTCCCCGATTCCCAACAATAGAATAAAGTTTAGTATTAATATATCAAAGAAAGAAAACCGTATTTATTTCAGTATATTTTAATGTTCTAGAGAATAATATGGGACCGTGTGCCCCGCGCAATAACAAAACAATATAATAGCTAAATATAAATAATAATAGTGTTTTCTGACATCACTATATCAATAAGTATACTTATTGTTCTAGTCTTTACCCAATGTTTCACTTTGTACAAATCACTTTAAATCCTATATTAATTAGCCATGGGGTGGGGGGATATTTCACACACCTTTGTTAAGGCTGGCTAGAAGGGGACAGTCATTTTTACCATAGGTACTACATGTAAGATACTGTCAGATGAACTTCTGATGGAGTTCCCTAACTTAACGTACCGGTAGCCAAGCTGTACAAAAATGACTGTAGGCCCCCTTTAAGAAAAAGGAGGAATTTATGCCGTATTCATTTAGCTAAAATGAAATAAGTAATGATTCTTGATTGAGCCTCCTCCAGTAGGGCTATTAAACCATGTCTATCGTTAAACTTTTTATTGTCTAAACAAAAGGGGGATCGTAAACTGCAAAGTAACTTTTTTTGAAGATTTTTGTTTCTATTGTTGAAATATTTCATTTTATATAATCAAGCATTGCATTTGTATGCAATGCTTTATTGAACAAAATGAAATATTTCTACCATCAGCTAAGCATGTAAACAAAAATATTCAAATGAAGTTACTTTACAGTTTTTTAAGAGCTCTTTCTTTTTAATACAATAAAAATTTTAATGATACTGCCACCTTAAAGGGGAAAAGGGTTGATTGGTACAGTAATTAATAGAGGATTTACAATGTGTACCTTATTTAAGTACATTACTTCTTTTTTGATCGTTTTGGCAAGGGCTCTTCAGATACATTGTACCATTTGCCTCTTTGACCAGTGTGCCGACCAGCAACATTACCTTCAGCAACTGGTGCAATATCTCTAAGAACAGAAATCCTTAGGTCGTTGTAGCCAAAGTCAACAGCAGTTGGATTGTCAGAACGCCTACCTTGAGCACGCTGGTACCCAAAATACTCTTCCACATCATCCTGGCAAAATCTCTCTGTCAGGACACTCTCAAATCCTTCACCCAGCAAGAATTTTGTCAATTGAATAACTGACTTGACGGTTATTTGCAGTCCTTTATATGTCTGAATGGACAGGAACATCTTAGCCCTTTGATCAGGAGTAAACGTGCCAGCACGAGCTTGAGTGGAGGAAAGCCAATCAGCCAGATACCGTAGAAAAACCTGTTCAAGCCATTAAAAACGAGAATCTGTGGTGCTTCGGTACGGTGCCAACAAAGCATTTCGTTTTCTCTCATGCTCATGAAAGGAACGAACATTGAGACAATCGAAAAAGTCATTGATCATCTCACATAACTTGGCTGTTTCATCTGCTTCCCCTTTAGTGTAGTAGCGTTTTAAAGCCAATGACACTGTTTTGCTCATCACTTGAGTCGCTAAACTGACCTTCATCTTTGAAAAAGACTTCAAATCTATATGATCTAAAGTAAGTTTTGGCAACTGATGAAGACCACAGTCTAAATCTGAAAAGTATAGTTTAGCTATATGCTCCCACAGCAAGTATTTGCCATTAGTCCATAACTTCCGAGTGTGCTTTCCACTTCCAGAATTAAAAAGACAGTTCCGTGCTGTCTTTACCAAGTGTGGGGCATCAGAGAAAAAGTAGATTTTTCTACTGGGGCAGAAGAAGTTAACTGTCGATTTCATCGCAACTGCAAGGAAAATGGTATGCATATAAATAATCAATTGTCTATCCAACCACAAGGGAATTAAGGCTAATTTCGCTGACTTTGTACAGTTTGTAGTTCGTGTCATAATGTGTACTTTGAGATTACTATTAATTTGCATGCGTTTCACTCGTATTTTATATAAAATGTAAATTTTCTTGCTTTGTTATTCATATTTGTAGTTGATTTTACGTACAAACACGAAGTAGATTCGTAGTTTTTACTTTGCCTTTTTGCTAAGAGATCTTTTTCTTACATTCCTTCTTATTTGTTTAAACTTTTTAGATCAAATTACAATGTAGTCTGGTTTACTAAATTATAATCGGAATGGGTATGTTGTGTTCGAGGTTGTGTTTACAATTTAAATTGTGCTATTCGTTTTAATGCACCAACATGTCTATGCAACACAAGCTGCCTGTACTTTTTGGTAAACAAACATCAATTATCTACATAGCTTCCCCTTTCAGGAGGTATTTTGTTTACACTTTAGATGAGCCATACCTAAAGGACAAGCCTTACCAGTGAGGCTACTGTTCACCTTGGCATGTTTACATGAGAAATATTAACCCTTTTGCAAAATCAGTGACATTGAGGGTAGCTAGGACACTTAGATTGAAAGGCTATTTTGTCAATAATTGAGCAATTCATATCTGAACCCCCCCTCGCCCCCAATGTTGCATTATTTGCCTGAGAGTTATTGACAACACTTGTAAGTAAATCTTGTCTGTAAGCCTACGCATATAGGGTAACGTTTGCTATATCAAGCAATTGATTTAAAGAGCTGTATTACTTCTAAATATATATGCTCACCACTTCCGTATCCCACAAGGCGATTTATAATACATTTTAGCCTATACAAGATCTAATTCCCATCACACTCTTCGCACTTGGATTGCATATTGGACTATTGCTTGTGACAAGCTTAACTAAAATAGCTGTATATAGTAATGTGCAATAGCACATTGTACCTATGGTAGACATTAGATGGGATATGACCCTACGTCAAAGATGGTGCCTGAATGTCGGTAATTAACAGGGGACAGTGTAGGGTTAGGGTCAGTGACATACACTCAGTGAGCTCTATATATATATCTGGAGTAAGAACTTCAGTCATTTGGCCTATGTGAAAAGTGAAGCGAAGATGGCGGCTAATTACAGTTTCTTCTAACGGATTGTATTGCTAATCAAGTTATCAGTTCACAAAACCATATTATTGTTCTTTCAATCGTTAAAACACAAAATTTTGGTACACTCCTTGCAGCCTTGTCCGAACTGCACAGACAAAAACAATAAAAAAGGACTGGCAGTGGACGTCAATTTGGCTTCACTTTTGGACGCGAGTTCTCACTCCAGATATATATGGAGCTCACTGCATATTATGGAGCACCATACTTTGCTATTTTACTTAACCCTTTTAATGGGGTTAGTAATACCTCAACTTCGAGAACAAATCACCATTGCTATGGTGCATTAGACATTAGTGCATAAATGTCTTAGTTCCCTCTGTTTTTGTGAATAACCCCCACATATTATTCGCAGATAAACCAGACCCTCCAGTGATTGGTAGGGTAACCCACTGCAGTGTTGAACTGTTTTGGGATCAAGAGAAGAAACACGATGAACTTCAAGGAAGAATAAAATATTGTGTCCAAGAAGAGGGCAGCTCCAGACGATATCACAATGTTTATTGGTTAGTTTGTTCAATGAATGAATGAATGAATGAAAGAACGAACGAACGAACAAACAAACAAATGAATGAATAAATAAATAAATCAACAAATCTATTGTTGAATTATACACTGAACAAATGAATGAACGAATGAATAAATAAATCAACAAATCTATTGTTGAATTATATACTGTTTAGATAATCAATTAATCATCGCCCTTCAATCAATTACTCTCAGAATCAGTCCCTCAATCAAGCAATTAATCAGGAGCCTACCGAAATTGCCGAAGTGTATCAATTTCAACTCTCCATTCCTTCCTTCAAAACGTTAATTAATAACTATTATCTTAACTTGGAAAGACGCTCTATGGCAATTTCAATTTAAGCAACTTTTACTATGTAAAATGTACACTGTCTTTTAGTTTTTACTAATTCCATAGTTGTAATATTATATGAAATGTAAATTGGTCAAGTTATTTGTATATATATACTCAAATGGCCCCTTGGAAACCGGCAATCAAATGAGCTAAAAGGATACCGTTTCTAAATAAGTTTAAATAATAATAATCACTCCCTCACTTAAGCAATCATGCCCTAATTAAACTCCCTCAATTAATAAATGAGTAACTCCCTTAATCCATCAACAACTCTGTTACTCAGATTAATTTATCACCCCCTAAATACTCCATCAATCAATAGTTCCCTCAATCAATTAATCATCCTTAATTACTCTTTCAATCAAATCATAAAAATCACATCAATTTATCACTCCCTAAATCAATTTATCTGTTATTCACTTTTCTAATCAATTAATCAAGCACTCATTCCCTTGATCTATTAATCAGTCTCTCAAATAATCAATGTATTTTTCGCAACTGCTCCTGGCTAGGTCTAAAAAATGTATATAAATTTTCGTTCGAGTATTCCATCTACAAACACCTTCTACACGCGTAAAAACGCACAAATTGTAACAAGTCTGCAATCAAGTTGTTACAAATCTGTTCACAAGCTGTCAACAAGTTGTCTTCGCACTGCTTGTTCCCAGTTGTTCATAACAAGTTTGGAACAAGCTGTTAACAACTTGTAACAAGCTTGATGGCATTATCAGACTTGTTACAAGGTTGTTCTAACAGATCTGTCACAGCCATGATACAACAAGAATGTTACAAGGTTGACAACTCAAGGCTGTAACAATATTGTTATATCAAGCATGTAACGGACTTGTTGGAACAACCTTGAAACAAGTCTGATAATGCCATCAAGCTTGTTACAATTTGTTAACAAGTTGTTCCATACTTGTTGACAACTTGGGACAGGCAGTGCGGTGAAACTTGTTGACGGCTTGTTTGGCAGACTTGTTACAAGATGTGAGATTTTTGCGTGTGTACTATTAATCCTATCGAACGAGATGGCGAGAAAAAACCTTGATATTTACCCATCTTCTTTTCTAGTGGTTATGCAAAGACGTGCATATTGGACGGACTGAAAGAGAACACTCAACATCGATACAGAGTTAAAATCAGCCTCGCAACCACGTCTAGCCCCTGGAGTTCTGTGACAGAAGTCACAACTATGAGTATGATATCTATATAAGCCATTCATTTAGGATTATAATAAGTTAGTTTTAGATTTTCTGTGTCTAGCTATAATGCTCTCGTCAAAGTGGATGACACCATATCAATCTCAGTGTTTTGCCAACAGGAAAACAATGCACATACAAGCCGAGGAACGCCTAGGGAATTGTAGGTCATTAAGTGACCAGTAAGCTGGCTATTTCGCTTGTGTTTAAGTTATTCTCATATATGTGTATGCAGGTTTCCCGTGTTCTGGAGCGCAGCTTCACAAGGCAGTTTTAAACTGGGATGTCGACAAAGTAAAAACCATCCTAGACAACCAGTAAGTTATATTACCTCAATTAGTTGCGTTCAATTGTTACCAACGACCAGATTTATACTTCTAGAGACGGATGACTTGGGCAGACAGTGAACATGGGCAGACAGTGACCATGGCCCGCGTTTCACTTCACCGATATTATCATTCTCGTTCATTTCTTTGTTGCCTTCTGGGCATGTTTAGAAAGAAAAATATCGGCGAAGTAAAACGAGATTCATGCTCACAATTTCTCTGCGAATTACCTTTTACCTATCATCGCTCTGTGTCCGAAATTGCGTTGCAAGTGCAGTAAAAATTGCCTTGTTTAACATGGCCTTAACTCGCAAACTACCATTTGTGACATCTTATATTTACGCTGAATGATTGTGTAGCGAATCTTTGGTGGATGTTCCGGACAGGATGGGCTGTTCTCCACTCATGGTCGCCGCACAGAAAGGATATACAAGGTGCGAATATGATTCTTTCACGATGAGAAAATTTACCAATGATAAAATTGTCATTAAAAAATCTCGACGTTTCTCCAAAGTTTTCCTGCTTGGCAATGCTCAAGAACATTGTTACATCAATTGAGGTACAAGCCAGTTATATCAGGCCTTAAAATATCGGTCGGTCACGGACATTCGTGAAATTGTCCGACCAAGAAAGAAACGCACCGGACATTTCACCGAAGGAAAATTGAGGTTTACCGTTTGTCCGACCCAACTGTATTGATGTCCGACCAAACGTTAACTTTGTCCGACGTAAATTTACCCCGTAAATGTTTATCAGAGCTGTTATGGGGTCCACTAAGCGTGACAGCGGAGCCGGGTATTCGTTTGACCATTCGCATCGTAAGTCAACGCACGTTTACTTGCGATGACTTGCGTTCTCAGACGTTTGATCGGGCCTTAAAATATCAATGCATAACTGCCCAACATTTAACGTCAGTATACGATTTTAAAATAATACATTTTCGCGCCAAACTAAACATAAGGCCATCGGACATAATTATAAAAATGTCCGACCCATTCTGAAAGACACCGGACATTTTGACCGATGGCACTGCTGACCAATATTTTAAGGCCTGGTTATATGGACAAATCAATTTGTCACTAACACCTGTTCATTCTATTATTAATAGTATTGTGGACATTTTACTGAAGCAAGGCGCTGACGTGTCATTTTCCAATTCCAGTGGCAAAGATAGGTATGAAAGTGATAACCACACGAGAGGAATTCTAAAATGATAAAATTTTACAAAGCCCAAACGCACATATTATGCAGCGTATCGTGTGGTTGATGGATTATACAATTACTTTATGGTTTCCGTGTTTGGATGGCCTGATCCAAACACGCGGGAATGTTGCGAGAGTTAAGAAAAGCGCGCGAAATCTCGAGCCGAAGGCGAGTGATTTTGCGAGCTTTTCTTAACTCGAGCAACATTCCCAAGTGTTTGGATCAGGCCATCCAAACACGGAAACCATAAAGTAATTGTTTTATAAAATAACAACAACACGATAGTCTTCCGTGTTTGGATGGCCTGATCCAAACACGGGTTTCGACCAATCAGAGCACGCGTTATATACATGTTATTTTATAATAGCCTATACTTAACAATTATTTTATCTTATATAGTATGATGATGGCATGTTTTACTGGACATGTTAATGTGGCTATGACGTTAAAAGAACATGGTGCCTCACTCAACGTGAAAGATCAAGGAGGTAGTATGTTTTAGTCAGTAAATTAGCACTATACGCCAAGCATTAGGGCCAGTAGGTTGTTAATAAGATCTTGTCAACAAGAGGTGTTCGCAACAGACTTATAGCAAGCTTGTAACAATGTTGTCATTTTATCAAGTTGCTACAAGGTTGTCATTCACAGCTTGTTGAATTACATGACGATAATAAGTTGTTGGAACAACTTGTAACGAGTATGTTCAGTCAACAACCTTGTAGCAAGTTATTAACAAGCCGTTGTCAACAAACCCCCCAATAATTTGTCATACATATTGTGATTTCTAATAGAATCTCAAGCCTTCAGCATTCAATCCTATTGCAACTGCATCCTCTGGGATCTTTAGCCCCCCCCCAATCCAAGGGACCGGGCCCTCAATTTAATTTATGAAAAATCTATAGGCTCCAATGCTCTTCACTGGGCAGTGGATGGCGGCAGAGCAAGTGTTGTAGAATGGTTATTGGAAAATGGAGCTGAGGTGGGCCAGCAGTTAAAATACATTTATACTTAGTAATACTTTATGGGATTATAGTACAGCCACTCGAAACTAACACCGCTGACGGCTGCATATTACCGTCCATGAACATTATACCTGATGCTCAAGGTGATCTCGATGATCTTATCAACATCTTACCAAGATCATGTCATGCTCTTGTCATGATCTTTCCGAGATCTTGCGAAAATAAAGCCAGTTAAGTTATAATATGGTTTATTTCTATCTGCAAGCTCAGGTTGATGAATTAGACGTGGCCGAATGGACACCACTAATGCGAGTAGGTATGTTGGCAATATACCAAATAATATTAAGCCTACCAGGGGCAATTTTGTTTTTTCATAAACTTGCTTAAAATGTCCATGTAGAACATTGAGGAACAGACAAACGAAATTAAGATACTTTTACTTGTGTGTAGCAACGTTGGATGGGAAAGCCGAAGTTGCCAAAGTGCTGTTGAATGGAGGCGCGAATGTGAACACTCGTGATAAACAAGGCCGAAGTGTCTTGATGGTAAGAACATTTTGAAAATTTCGATGTTTTCTACAGATGTTTTGTCCCGGGTTTTGAAACGTGCACGTCTACGTGTTTGCCCCGGCAAGATGTAATATATCATACACGAGAAGGAGTTTATTATAGTGATTTGAAACACCGAAAAGTGTGTTGAAAAACAAGGCGCTAGCCGAGTTTTTTAACATACTTTGAGGTGTTTTTAAATCACTATAATAAACGACTTCTAGTGTATGATATAGCTTCTCAAACAAACCAGTATTTAAAGAGAAATTCAACGCGAAAGTTGAGTTCATTTATGGGTGTTTATTACCGTGGTATCAAGACAACGATACGGTGGTGATTTCCTTTGTGTTTTGCTCATGAATTATTAATGAGTTTGAGAAGTAATATATCAAACATAAAATATATATTTCAATTTTCTACACTAGGCCGCTGCGCTATCTGGCCGACTTGATCTCGTTACGTTGTTGGTTGAATACGGCGCTAATACTGAGGAACAGAACATAGTATGACAAACAATGTTTCTATATAATTTTCATACAGTACACAGTCACGTAAAAACGCACAAGTCAGTTGTAACAAACCTGCAGCAGACTTGTACCAATGCTGTTTCAACAACTTGTTATCAGGATGTGTTCGCACTGCTTGTTCCCAGCTTGTTGACAAGTTGTCAACGGCTTGTTGACAACTTGCTACAAGGTTGTTGACTCAACAGACTTGTTGCAAGTTGTTCCAACAACTTGTTATCGTCCTGCAATTCAACAACTTGTTAACAAGTTGCGAGTGACAACCTTGTAGCAACTTGATAAAATGACAACATTGTTACAACTTGTTGACAAGCTTGCTACAAGTCTGTTGCGAACACATCTTGTTGACAAGATGTGAGATTTTGACGTGTGTATTATTATAGTTCTTTTAGAGCAATGAACAAATTAGGATCATTCGTGTTCTTCATGATTCATCATTTGTGCAAATTTTGCAGCAACTCACATATTTTGTGCCTCTTTTTTAGCATGGAAATACAGCCCTGGATTTTGCCGAGTCGTTTGGGCGACATGTAGGTAGACAGGAGCTTCTTACTCTTGTTAAAAATCTTACTGAGTTATTGAAAGTATACAAACGCCAAAACGTTATTTTTAGCGTCTGATAATTAACGCTGTTAAAATCTGTCTATCTGAATTTGTTTCATCGAAATAATATTTTGATCTCTATATTTAGGAGGTAATTTCGTATCTAACGTCAGTTCAACCCCCACAGCAAGAAAAACAGCCATATGCAGTCTCGGAGATGAACTATTTATGATATATAGAAAGTTATAAATGACATACTATTTTAATATATGAACATAGTTATTTATTTTTTATAAGAATAGTTTTGTAAGCTGGTTTTGATACGTTATATTTTAACGATACGCGAAATAAGAAAAAAACGCTTCGAAGTGTTGGGACTTATTGTTGACTTATAATTTTGGATCAGTTTAAGCGAATACGTTTCTATATTGTGACCTTTAAAGGCTTTAATATTCCCAGTGATTGAATATAATGACGTTAGGGTATAACCAAGGTTAACAAACGCCGGCAAAGTATGCTTTGGCCTACATTATACAAAGATAGCCCTCGCAATTTTAATAAATCATCGTAGACAAAAATTGCCGTCGATATTTTAGAGTTCGACGGCAATTTTGTTGTCCCATAACGACAATTTGAAGATGCATGTTGATATTTACTTGATAACAAACGGATTATTTGAAACCTGAAATATTATATATATATATTCACTTGTTGTTAATGCCTTTGATAGTTTCTTTTACAGTATATAGTAGGTAATATAAGTGTTTGATAACCATTGGCAAAAAATTGCCGTCGATAATTTCATCTTCGCCGGCATTTTATCGGCGGCAATTGTCGTTTGGTGCCGAAAATTGCGAGGATTGCAAAGACGTGAAAAGCATTATTTGTCAAGTGCGGCTTGGCATGCTGATATTCAGCCCTTTCAAGCGATATCACAACGCGTAATGGATGTTTTGTTTCGCTTCTCCCATTTTGGGTGGCAAATATTTAAAACAAATTTTAATTTGTCTATTAATTGACGGCATTTGACGTAAACATTGCGTAAAATGCCGTCAATTTGCCGTCAAAGCAAGGCTGTGTGGATCTGATCTAAAACTCCACACGAGTCAGAACACGAGTGAACACGAGTGAACACGAATGAACACGAATGAACACAAGTGGAACACGGGTGAACACGAATGAAATACAACTAAAAATGCCATTTAGTTTCTATAGATATTTAGTAAACAGGAAATAAACCCTAATTACTCAGTTATTTATTGAGAAAGACTTGGAAATGTTAATTTATTGCGTGCTGCCGCTCAGCTGCAGTGTTCTACTCGGGATTTATTACAAGCGTTTTCTTTGGGCTAAACGACAGTGGACTACACAACTATTTGGAGTAATATTAATAACGTTAATTGTTAGCCAAACGCAAGCCATTTATGGAAATATAATGTACATTGACCATTTCACTTTTCAGTTCCGTGAGTCCACGTTGTGTTATTGCTAATTATCATTTGAATAAAAATGCTTTCATCCATTTACCATACAGGGTGTATAAAAAAAAAAATTTGAAAAATTTTATAAATAATAGAAACCTTGAAAATTGACTTCATATTTGCATTTTCTTTCAAATAATCTATTGTACCCTATTGTATTTAATTTCAAAGGGTTCACTTTTTTATGATACACCCTGTAGAGCAAGACTTGCCCAAATGTCCCCACCCACTATAAAAGTTTTCTAAGGCAATAGACCCATTCAACTTCTCCCTTGTTTAGTGTTGTTTGCTTACATATTTCAAATTATGCGACAACACCTTTTTGAAATTAAACGACATACAGATATGAATGAAAGAAAGCATTTTAATATTCAAATGATAGTTAGCAATAACAGAACATGGACTGAAAAGTGAAATGGTCAATGTCCATAATATATTTCCATAAATGGCTTGCGTTTGGCTATAACAGTTAACATTATTAATATTACAATTAATTGACAATATCCGCCTTTAAATAGCACCTAAATTAAATCATATACTTAAATATACACAACAAATCAACAATTGTCCAAACATTGTCAAACCGTGGAACAGTGTATGTCAAGATGTCAATCCAGATACATTTTCTAGCCCTATCTCTTTCAAAAACTTTATTTAGAACTTCTACGCTCAGTATATGATGTTGAACTATCCTGTACTTGCCTACTTGGTCCTTGGTGCGTGACTGTCCTTGTCACAGAGAATAGCAAAGATAAATGTGTTTTAATAGTCTATCTTTAAGCGTTTGTGTGTAGCCTGTCTGTGTGTATTTTGTGTGTGAGCGTGCGTATGTTTACTATATGTATATATAATTGTACATATACTGATATAATTGGACGGCAGGTGCCTTGCATGGGAACTTTTTGAAGAGTCCCGTTCGTACCTTGCCTTTTTGGATCCAACTTTAAAATGTCTGCGTTGTACTATGTAAATATTCGCATGTTTGTATTATAGATTGATCCAAATAAATTTGTTAAAAAAACAACAAAAAAAACTGTCGTTTAGCCCAGAGTCAGAGAAAATGCTTCTAATAAATCCCGAGTAGAACACTGAGCAGCATCACGCAATAAATTAACGTTTCCAAGCCTTTTTCAATAAATGACTGGAAATTTGGGGTTTTATTTCCTGATTCGTATATATTTATAGAACCTAAATGGCATTTTTAGTTGTATTTCATTCGTGTTCACTCGTGTTCCACTTGTGTTCAGTCGTGTTCACTCGTGTTCCACTCGTGTTCATTCGTGTTCACTCGTGTTCATTCGTGTTCACTCGTGTTCATTCGTGTTCACTCGTGTTCTGACTCGTGTGGAGTTTTAGATCAGATCGGCTGTGTGCGGTTGTTTCTCTTGTGTGAGAATTTAGAAACTAAGACCACTTTCTGAGTGCTCGCGATAATCTTTGTCACGCAAGATGGCGGGTTATTTAGCGTGACGTAATATTCTCGAGCGATTGCAAGATCTGAATAGGTCGCCAGTTCACAAAATGTTGGCAAATTATTGAATTAAACACGCCAATAGTTACCGGTGCATTCACGCTGCAAATTGTTCCATTTCTGTCGTAATTTTCTCCATATCTTTCCAAGATATTAACATAACAGTTCTACAAGACCTCATCTGGTCGTCATCTTCGCGCCATTTGCCTGTCACCAGAACATCACTTTGCTCCGTGACATCATAGTCAAACGTCGCCAACGCGTTCTGTTTAACAATGAAAAAATAAAGTCTAAGTTTAATCTCAGTTGATCTCTAAAAGATACAAATACATGATAAACTATAAAATTGTCCTTGAATCATAACATGTAGCTGAGATTGGAAGATTTAATACATGCATAACGAAGTATTCAACTGTTCAATCATCATTTGAATATGCAATTGAAGAACAATTACTTTACTCACGGTCGACTCGCTTTAAGTTAGAAAAATGTATTCCCTTAACTGTGCACCTTTCTTTATTTTGCTTGACACAGAAGACAAAATATGCTAGTACAAAAATTACAAGATGTTTTTTTCTGCATCTCACTTGATTGAAATTAAGGTAGAAGGTTTGGGTGGATGGATATTTCGAGTGAAATAATGTAAATAATATTTTAGACCTGAACGGGAACGGCTGCGAAAAATGCAACTCTAAGTCCTCCGACAGGAATTGAACCTGCGGCCCTGCGATTCCGGTGCAGCGCTCTGATCACTGACCTACAGAGTCCAGTTGCCAAGCTTTAACCACAAGTTCATGTATATATATAGATGCGGGTACTGCGGGTTGTGATAAGGCAAATTACAAGATGTTTTTTCTGCATCTCACTCGATTGAAATTAAGGTAGAAGGTTTAGGTGGATGGATATTTAGGAGGACTTAGAGATCGAGGACTTAGAGTTGCATTTTTCGCAGCCGTTCCCGTTCAGGTCTAAAATATTGTATACATTATTTCACTCGAAATATCCATCCACCTAAACCTTCTACCTTAGTACGAAAACTATTTAATGACAGTCCTATTGTGGCTATATGTGAAACACAAATGAATGATTGAACAGTTGAATACTTTGATATGCATATGTTAAAACCTCCCAGTCTCAGCTACATGTTATGATTCAACTGCAATTTTATCCCGACGCAGAACGCGTCATTTGGATGCGCAGTCGACACTATGAATTAGCTCAATTGATCTTCGAACGCGTGGTGCCACGTGTCAGTGTAGGTAGAGTCTAACGAAGATTCGGCGGTGGAGAGTAGGATAAAACTACCTGAAAAATACAATAAGAACTTCGACGTTTCGAGCGAAGGCCCTTGGTTAATTAATTAATCTCCCTTAATTAATCTTCATTGCTTAACAATGGCATAGACTTCCTATCCTGGGGCAGGGAGCTTTTAACTTTCTTTTCCAAAACAGCACTGTATTGTAATTTTGGTATTGCATCAGTCTATGGGTGATTTTTGCTGCGGAGCGAGCGAGCCTGAAGCGAGAGAGCGTAGCAGCAGCCTAATATATGCAGAGAGGGAGTTTTGAAGTAAATTTTATTTAGCGCATGGAATTGTGGTCGTGCGCGCTTGCTATGCGCTGAACACAAATTTTAAACTCGCTCAGTTCCATGTGCTTTTCGATTTTGACGGACGGAGTCAATTTCTAAAGCTTTTTCAAGTCTATTTTGACCATTCAAGGTAGGATATTTTGTCTTTTGTTTATATGTTACGTTTACATTTGTTTACTCCTTTTTGGAAAATTGGCAATCTCAATTTATATATCTATGAAAGCTGAAAGTACACAATCGATCGCAGCTAGATTCAGTGTCTGTTTATATATAAACTATATATTCTGCTAATGTGCTATCGACTTTGCTTGAGCTGTTAGTGCTGTAAAGCATGGAAGTCTTACGTAGAGATGTCTTTAAAAGGTTTTTCTATCCATTCGCGTTTGCTTTCTCTTGCTGATTTCCATATTTTGCATCAAGTGATGTTTCGTGTATGCCGCTTGACGATTGTGACTCCGTGTGAACTTGACACAAAGTCACAGTATGCAATTGATCGTCTAAATTGCCTGACTGAATCATTCTGATTTGTGCAAGGTTTGACCTATTAAATAGGCTACTGTAGGCATATAAATATGTTTTTATTCCTATTTTACAATGGACTTAATATTTTTGTCTAGTCGCGTTCACATATTATTGTCAGAACAGACAGGGTCTCAGTTCTGCGCGCACAGCACTAAGATAAATATTCGAGTGGCAATGAGTTGAAATGAGTTGTGCTTTACATGTAGGTGACTCGCATATCCAGCAAAGTAAGAACAGAATGATGGAACAACGCTTTCGTTTATAGCTTTCCAAATGCAAAATTATTTTGCGCACATGTATATATTTTAACGCTTTTATACACTACAAAAATATGCAAATTTCCTTGCGTGGCAGTGTAAAATTACTCATCGCAGTAAACATGGGTTTCATGTGGGAATTCCATGTGGAAGAACAATACATGGAAAATATTGATATTTTGAAAATTTGATGTCTTTCATGTTTCGTGATATATTTAGCTTGTCTCATCCTGCAAACTATGCTAGGGTGTGCATCTACTGACAGCGCGCAAGCCACTGGGTCAATGCCAATAATTACCGTCTACTGAATATAATTTGTGTTGCATATTTGTTTGCATGTTTGTTTCAAGAAGCTAAAGAATAATAACAGTCCCGCAGCATTCCCTACCTTGCAGGTACCCTAGTTTATCATAATAAATCATAAGGAGGCCTACGTTAACATCATCTGAAAAACCAACCGCTCATCAAATTATGCATACATTTTCATCTTTCACGACCAGGTTGGGACGGCGCTCCACTCATGCGCCGAACTTAAATGACGAATTAGGTGCGACAGAAGAGCGACGTATGAATCAATCAGGTACGGTAGAATTTGGAGCGACATACGTTCGGCAGAAGTTCGAGAGAGCCTGTCGCATTAGCGACGTTAGAGCGACATTGATTCATACGCCGCTCCACTCATGTGCCGAACCTAAATCAAAATTTACGGTAATTTATTTGGATTAGATTAGCCACTTTGCAATGTTTACATATTTTTTAATTGTATTTAGAATTCCCGCGCGAACACGCTATCTCGTCAACAACATTATATTTTATACGCCGTTTGAATCACAGTCGCTCTTGTGTCGCTCCAGCGTCGCACCTAATACAATTAAGTTCGGCGCATGAGTGGAGCGGCGTCTGAAACGGGCCTAAGTTTGGCTACAACAAAGCTACTTCCTTTGCTAACCTGACATAATAGTTCATCTTCAGCGTTAATAAACATCAAGTCTTGGCTTTCCTCTGCTTGATGTTTCTTCTTCTTTTTCTTGACAGTCGACATATCCAATTTGTAAGATTTACACATGTACAGAAGATAGTCAAATTGGAAAGGTTTGCCCTGAAACGTCGAAAAAATATGCATATGACTTTATGTCTTTTCAATCCGCGGGCGTTGTAAATTATCTTCATTTTAGATTCTTGCCAAAAAGATAAAATGAACAATTTTGCTTAGTAGGCTTAGCATTTCGTTCCACTGACGAGTAAAATCATCTGGCGTTAGACAGAGTAAAATACTAAAGTAGGATGCATCTGGGCGCATATTGCAAGCTAATGGGTTAAATACCATTCATATCTCTTCTTTTGCAAATATAATATTTCAAAAATACCACCATATATCAGCCTTCTATATCGTAGATTACTATATACTTATTTTCCCCAAACATATTCATGAGCGTATTGAATTCCTCTTTGAATATTATTGTCAAAAGTATTTAAAAAAATACACGACCAGCACATCGTTTTTCAACAAAATTTTCCGCAGTGTTTTAAGTCACTGCAATAACACATTCGTGGTGAATGATATTAATTATTATACATACAGTAAATGACAGATTTATACCTTTCTACTTGCTTTAATGATTTCTGACCTACAAGATATATTGAAATTGTTTTAAAATTGAGCACACAATAATTTATATGACAATAGGATGTTTTGATTTCTTTGCTTTAAAAAATAATCCAATGCGTTGTATGCCGTTGGTGGCAAGTGCTAGTTTGTACTCACCTTAGGCTTGCGTAAAGTGGTGGAGCGATATGTGCTGGAATATTAATGAATCTTTCACTTATTAACCAGCCAATCGTACGTTGTGGGTCTTGAAGAATCTTCAAAAACTTTTCATTTTGACATCTTGTTGTAACCAGCTTGAGAAAGTCTTGAATACTGGCAACTTCCTAAAAGAGAAACGTTTTGATGCTAAGGAAGTCAGCAATGAACCATATTGACAAGCTTAGTGGTCAATGAATAGATAGTTTGTTTAGCTGTGTATAAACGCATCACAGGGACTGTGGACCCCCACGTTTAGCTGTGTATAAACTATAAACGCATCACAGGGACTGTGGACCCCCACTTTTCGCTACATAAAGATAAAATCACTAATTTAACCCATTAGCTTGCAATGCGCCCAGATCGATGCGCCCTACTTTAGTATTTTACTCTGTCTAACGCCAGACGATTATACTCATCAGTGGTAGGGTACTGCCAGTTAATGGGTAACAAAACTATCTGCCAGTATCTCTTGTTAACCCATTAGCTTGCAATGCGCCCAGATGCGTCCTACTTTAGTATTTTACTCTGTCTAACACCAGACGATTATACTCGTCAGTGGTAGGGTACTGCCAGTTAATGGGTAAAGTTCTAAGTTTTTAAAGTCTTAGTTCTTAACATTGCCGGAGTTTAGAGATGAGCCAATCATCTGCAAAACATCGGCAGAGCCAATTGCCGTTCACTATCGATCGGTCAGTTTCAGCATAATTTCCCGCAGACGAATCTATGTCACATCCCTGAATTTTTGACGCGAAAACGTGACACATTATTTCGGGCGAGAGGAACCATCTGCAGTGTGGGTAATACTTGCCTATTTTCTGCTTTTATTGTACTTTTGTTGTGTTCAAAATAGAGAGTTTGCTTGATGGCAATTGGCAGACCTCCCATTGCAAAATGACAATTCGACAAAACGTGAGCATCAGGTAAACCAATCATCGGTTTTCCCGATGTATCGGCCGATGGTGGACACGTATCGGCTCTTGAACAATCGGTATTGGAAATTGGCTCTTTTTATAATATCGGCTCATCTCTACCGGAGTTAGATCGTTGTAAAATGTCGAATCATCTAAATATTTAATACTGCAGTAAGTACCTTATGATGGTTAAGATTTAGGACAGTTGTTATACCACACGTTTCATCTTCGTCATCACCGTCATCATCATCCTCTTCAGCACTACACTAAATTTTCAAATATTCTCATTATTTATTTAATTTCTTATTATATTCATGAAAAAGTATCTCGGCCAACATATAGCCTGCAGAAAAAGTATTTGAATAATTGAGCCATTCTTGGTGCAGTATTTTGAATATTGTGATAATTCTTACACTAAACGACTAACCTTTATAATACTACCAACTTTTGATTGATTTAAAATAAGGTCTGTGACTTCTGAGAGATTTATGTTGGATTTCAGTAGAAGCTAAACAGATATAATAATTGGCCAAGATAAATTACTGTTTGCTGGTTGTTTGTTTGTTGTTAGCTGGTTCTTTGCTCGCTGGTTGCCCAGGTTGGAATCCATAGGTGTTATGCTGGATATCTCCGGCGTAAAATGTTCCTGATATTTTATGCCATCAGCGGGCATTCAATACACATTGAATTACCAAATGTGTTCGACATTGGTCTAAATCTTACTAATTGAGGGGAAAAGTTTGGTGTTTTTATCTTTTTGTGTAATGTTGTCAAAGTTTTAGAATATTTAAACACTGAGATTTTAGATCAGTGTTTCAAAAATTAAGGAACTCTAGTTTTGTCAGCCTTTCCAGCTTGTGCGAAACCTCAAATGTGCATACACTTTAATTTGCTGACAGTTATAGGTTTCTAGTCTCGGACACTAGGGGGAGACCAAGGGGGGAGATCATCCCCCCCCCAATAAGTTCTCAAAGCCTTTGAATGATAGCTGACTAACTGTGTAACAAAGCTGTATTAATGATTTTACAACCACAAAAGCCTTGATAGCAGTGGCGCCGCCAGGATTTATTTTTGGGGGGGCAAACAAATTCTCGGGGGGTCCGGGGGCATGCACCCCCGATAAAATGTTGAATTTTGGGTGTCTAAAATGGCATTTCCTGCGTTTTGGAGGCACTTGGAGAGAAACTTACGCAGCACAGTTCATTCTCTATACACCCCGTCACCCCCCCCTTTGTCACCTGATTTGGACGAATCTAGAAACCCATTTTTTAAATTATTGGGGGGGCGGCTGCCCCCCCTCCCCTCGCCCCCCTTGCCGGCGCCACTGCTTGATAGGCTTTAATTTAAATAGATTTACATGAAATTTAAGCCAAAAAGGTTTTAAGAACTGAGATTTGCAGCAACAAAAAGATGGTTATATGTTGGCAACCTAAGTTAATGCACCCCCAATATTTCGCGAAGTGTCCGCCACTGATTATATTGTTGCATCTGTGATGTGGCGTATTGGCGTAAGTAGTCAGTGGCTTATTGGCGTAATGTATCAGTGTCACCTGTGCCCATCCCTCCCCCGGGCCGACCCCCGGGCATTGACCATTTTTAGAAAGACAGTGGCTAAATTCCCACCCCGGGGAAAGGCATAGTGTGCTAAAGCCCCACCCCCGGGCTGTAGTTTGAGGTCCTGCTAATAGTAAAATTAAGAAGAGAATGCTAGTTGTACAAGAATATACATTATACAAGAATGCTAGTTGTACAAGAATATACATTATACAAGAATACTAGTTGTACAAAAATTGTCTTGCAGCCATTTACACACAAAATCGAGGTCTTTCCCTTTAAAATCACTCAACGATAAAACATGGTCGGCAATGTGGCCCGCCATTTTTAGCTTGCATTCCCGGGGAACGAAGTTGCTAAGTCTCCACCCCCGGGCCGTACAATATTTGCGATAGTCCCACCCCCGGGATTAAAAAAAGGGCAAATGCCCGGGGGTGGGGCATGGGCACAGGTGGAATTGACTGATACATAACCTCCAGTGTAAGATTCCAACCTGGCTGGTTGCTTGTTGGTTGTTCATTGGTTGATTGTTGGTTATTCGCTGGTTGTTTGTTCGTTGGTTGTTCACTAACTTCACTGGTTGTACGTTGGTTGTTCACAACAAAATTATATCCATCATAAACTCCAAAGCATAGTCAGTGACAGTGCTGATTTACCTACTTGCTGTAATAATCTTTTTATTCCAGCAAAATCTGAAGCTTCCGGAGTTCTTGCTTCAAATTCGACTTGAATTTCCTAAATTTGTAGTTATGAAGTATTTAATATTAAATTAGAACAAGCACTAATTACCACGTGCAAAATGTACATCATATAAACGCAAATATCTCCTAAAATACACAAATTATGGCATGTTTAATCGCATTTCTTACAAGATCTGGATCGATATCAGATTCAGAATTATCGCTTTCTGCCTCGCTTGAAGAATCTTCGTCGCTATCCTCTTGAATAACTTCGTCTTTTCGCTTCTTTTTCGACGATATGGAAGCCATTTTGGTTTACTAATTCGGTTATCCCCCCTGAAACTAAAATCATGGTAGCATAATTTCAATGCCTTTCTATTCTCTACCGGGGGGGGAAATAATCTGTATAAGTTACCCCGATGCCGCTGTTGCCAGGGAGGGTACTAATTCCGCTCGGATATTTACACCCGGGTATTGGAAAACATAGTGGGAACAATTATCCAAAGTGGTCTGCCTGCAGGCGTTCTATCGTGGGGGAGGGAGTTTTGTTGAGAGCGCGCGCTAGGTGAGAAGTTAGGGGGGGAGAAGAAAAAACTCACCTAGCGCGCGCCCTCAAAAAAATAGAGCGTGCTCTAAACAAAACTCCCTCCCCAACAATAGAACGCCTGCCACGCAGGCTATAATTTTTTGGGAGATCACTTCATGAAGTACATGTTGGAATTAGTAGGGAACATTGAGGATACTTTGGGATTCTTACAGAGTAATTTTGGACTCCCTTTTGTGCTATAAAATTAAATTAGCATTTAAGACGGGAAACATTTTTAAAATTTTCCATCATTGTAATCTTTAATACTCGAGTTACATCAATGCTAAACCCTCGCCAGTTGTTTCTTACCTTTATCCTTACCTCGGAGATTCGTTTCGAAAATTGCGTCGCATTTAAAAAAGTTCTATTTGTGTAATTCTGGTTTTTATTGTTTCGTAAAAACAAGTGAATTCGATTTATCAGTTTTGATAACATTTTGCATCATTCTATAAATACATTTATTTTACGCTCAATGTCAACTCCACTGTAGTGGTTTTATAATCTCTATGATCTGGAGGACCTGACCGGCTGACCACTGAGTTATATAATACCTGGATGAAGTGCTCGGCAGAAAAAAGTGAAGCCAAAAACATGGCGGCAAAACGATAAAATACACCCAATTTGCTAAATTAAGAAAACAGCTTCCTTGTACAGTATAATGAATTATCTTAGCAAGCAGCGACCTGTATATTTCACAATTTGGTTGTAGAAACCAACCAAAATATCGTGCTATAAAACCCTTGAAGCAAAAAAGATTGAAAATATATAATCCCCCAGGGCTGTGGGAATGAAAAGACAGAGTGTGTGCCAAAAAACACCCTTCGTCCCTTCCTATAGAGAGGGTGGTAAAGGGGGGGGGGTTACGTTTCACGAAAGATAAACAGCCGTTTCACGCGTTTCAGATGTTAAAAATAAGCCACTTCACGAAAATTTAAAGAACTATTTTTAACTGTGTAATTTTTATATTCTAAATTGAGTATTTAATGCATCTATTAACGCTTTATCGTATTTTTACATTTTCAAAACGAATTTCACAAAAAAAAACTTAACACGTAAACATTTTTCTAAAAACCAACCGATATATCAAGTAGGAATAAAGAAAATACATGAAGTAAGATTGTTACATCCGAAACATTGCTCTGTTTGGCGTTCTCACGCTTGTTCCAGTCTTTGTTTGTCCTGTCTTAAACAGATTTTTGTTCCACGAACAAAAATTACCGGCAATCGCGGCTCACGGCTAGGGATGTAAATCACGTTTCACGACACAAAAATCCGTCATTTCACATTTCACGTGAAGAAATATTGGCGATTCACGAGCCCTTTCCAGTAATTCAGTGCATTCGGTGCAGAAACTGGAAAGGATGCAGAACAGTGATGACAACTATATCCATTTTCCAGGCTTTTGCAAGGACATAGAACCTAGTTAAACTGTTTGTATGACGAGCTGGAGACTCCAGAACCGACTGGACCGCATCTTTAAGCTTTGGCCACAGTGTAGGGATTGAACAGTAGTGCCACTCACCGTCAAAAATTTAGGTCCTTAGACCTTTTACGCGGCCAAAAATTGGCAGCCAGTGTAACTATAAAATTATATTACAGAATACGGGTTTCGAGAATAACAATCGCTTTAATTTCATGATCATGAATAATCCATCGATTTTTAATCCGAAGACATGGAAACTTTTAGATCCTCCTGGTTTTTATGGTTTTTGTTGTTCAATAGAGGATAACTTTGGAGAATCAAACGATTTTGTCGAAGTGATGAGTGATGGACGACAGAACACCATATACTTTAAAATATTTTTATTGATTAAGCTATGCTATTTAGTAAGGTATTTTAGTAAGCTATTTAGTAAGTTTTAATATCGTTGAGTTTTCGCCCTGTTTCTTTTCTTTTTCTTCAGTTTGTTGGGCGCCATCATCTCTTTCGGACGCCATCTTGAATTAATATAATTATTATTTAGAAATATGACTGCAAATATGTGATACAATCAATAGGTGCATGGGCTTTGCACTATCATGCACTATCGTGTTTAAATGTTAGGTGAGTTGGGGTGCACTAATCATCCTTACTTGCAGATGAGAGCTGAGCTGAATTACGAAGGACGCAACTCGACTTGATCGAAGTAGTAGTATGGAGCGGGGCTTAATGGACCCCGTTTTATGCGTAAAATTTAACGAGTTATCCCTCCTGCATAATTCATGAGTTAATTATGTTAATGATCTGAATATATAATTAATTCATTTCCGAGGATAATCCGAACAATTCCGAGTATGAGTTACGCATATTAATGAGCATTTATAATTAGATTCATTCCGACGACGTTAAAACAACGAGAGGTTTCCGACAGTTCGCCATTTTGTTCCAAGATGGCAGAACAGCTAATTCTGGATGTTTTTAAGGAAAATAATGTAGAATTAACGCAGGATAATTTACGGTTTTATATAAAACTGCTTTTAGAAAAGCATGAACATACATATAACTCCATGATATGTAGTATTGTAAGAGATAATGTGTTTGAAAATTTATGTCAAACATATGAAGAGACTAAGCCTTTAAATTCTGGTAGAATTATGGCTTACTTGGCTTTAGTTTACAAAGTGAGCGATTTTTGTGACACTGAAACAGTGCGAGAAGCCGTTCGAATATGTGTAGACGATTTAAAACAATTTGATTTAGCGAGCTATGAAATTAAACTGTCTTGGTTTCAACGCTTAATTTCATGGTTGGTGGGTTAGTGTTACAGCTTAACCGCGTGTAATTTGAATATCACTAATTGGAATTGAATAGCGAAAGTCATTAAGAAGTCATTAACTGTTGTACATGGGTGAACACATTGTACTTTAACGACATTGCCCAAACCATTAATTTTCCCATTGACTTTAAATTTTTTAAGCAGGACAGAAAGACTGAACACATTGTACTTTAACGACAGTGCCCAAACTTGATTTTGCTGAGCTTGTACAAAAAGGTTGTTAACGACTGGACTAGGCTGATCTTGTAGTTCTCTACACGGCAAAGTAGGGAGCACACATAGATAGCACAAATTGAAAATAGAGAAAATATACGTCTTGTGTGCAATTTTATTAAAATATTATTACACTCCGCATAGAGTATATTATATCTGTTTATATAATGTAGTTGAGGAAGTCTAGTCTGAATCAGTATTTTCGCCCTCTTCAATATAAGCATTGTCTTTTAAAAGACGTTTCAGAAGAAACTTTCTTTTATCAACGGCTGCTTCCAAAGCCTCATCATGATCAAAGTCGTCACTGTTTATAAACACATCTCTCGTGTTCATTACTTTTTTATGTACATGATTCCTCCTAAGCTGTCTCATCCACAATAGACGTTCCAGATAAACACTTTCGAGCTCTTTTTGTAGTTTAGGTAATATCAACGCGTACGCTTGCTTGTTGGAAGTTTCGTCATCAAGACCGTTTTCGATAAGATTCTGTTTTATTTCTTCGTACTCGCTGGCAAATCTTTGTTTTGCTTCCTCTATTAATGGTTTCCAAGGATCACTTTCATATTCTAATTCAGATCCTGATTCATTTCCATCTACCTCAGAATTTTGTACATTATCACTATTTGACGCTTCGTCATCTGACTCCATGGGTACGGAATTGTGATCTGTATCTGACTCTTCCTCTCGGAATGGGCAGTATTCGTTTTCGTGTCTGCGCAAATTAAAGCGACGATTAAAAGATTTACCACAAAACTTGCAGCTCATCACTCTAGCACTGTTAGTAGCAAATGAGGGATTTTAAGAAAATTATTGCCTCATGAGCACTTGCTCTGTTGTATAGCTCATGAATGAGCGTTGACGTAGACAAGCTCACGACGACCACTCATAATTACTCATACCTCACGAGCACTCTGAAATGCTCATTTTGGTTGAGCAGACATACAAGATGGCCCGAGCAAGTCGAAAACATGACAGACGTCTTGTAAATCTTCCAGACTGGCTACCAGACCTGTAAGAATTTTCATGCCATATCTACTTTGCCAACAATGCTCCAAACGACTGCTGGCTGCTGGAAGCCGATTCATTTGCACTCTCAAGTGAGTTGAAAAGTACGGCGATATAGTATTTTCAACACTTTTGTGGACAAGCTCACGACGACCACTCATCATTACTCATACCTCATGAGCACTTGCTCTGTATAGCTCATGAATGAGTGTTGACGCAGACAAGCTCACGACAACCACTTATAATTACTCATATCCCATGAGCTGACTTTGAGTGACTTGGTCCTTATGTCTGTTCCACACCCCACTTTGCCGCATACTAGATTAGACAGAAAGGATAATTCATGTCTGCTATAGGATAGTATAGGCTCAAAAACCAAGCGGTCTTTTTACAAGACACCAAATAGATTAACCTGAAACTAGGCCTGTTCTCACCTCTTGGCGTAAAATAATTTTCGTTTTGCGATATTGTTTTGTGTTGCTAATCAACCCTGTTGACTTTACATTAACTGCTTCGCCTTTCTTTGACTCGCTCGGAAGGGATTGAGTGAGCACGACTGAACTATGCTCACGATATGTCATTGAACTTATTCATACAGAATTCATAAAAATACTAGGCTTACAATGTTCACTTACGTTGAGCATATAATGTATAGAAGAATAATTTGTTGTTACCAAATCTCAGTGTAAGAAGAAACAATCAATTATGTACCATAATGTATCAGGTAAATAATAACATGGTACCTGATTATCTAATCGACCTATTTACCAAAACAAGTATGGTACATGGTTATGAAACTAGACAGGCCAATTTCAATTTTGTGCCTCCGAAGCCAAATACAAACTTTTGCAAAATATCGTTTTCATATAGAGGTGCAGTGGCTTGGAACAATTTACCACCTAATCTGAAAAGATTGAGTATATTAACATCGTTCAAAAGTAATTTAGCTTCAAATAGTGTGTAATTTAGCGTGACATTTTTAACTTCTACTTGATATAAGCTTTAATAATTAATTCCATTGTTGTAATATATTTCTCATTTTATATATCTAATGTGCACGGCCTATTGAGAGATCACTCTTCGACTTTGTAATATTCTTAACCTTATAGTGAAATACTACATATCATGGAGTTATATCTATCTTCATGATTTTCTCAGCTCATGGGATATGAGTAATTATAAGTGGTTGTCGTGAGCTTGTCTGCGTCAACACTCATTCATGAGCTATACAGAGCAAGTGCTCATAAGGTATGAGTAATGATGAGTGGTCGTCGTGAACTTGTCCACAAAAGTGTTGAAAATACTATATCGCCGTACTTTTCAACTCACTTCCAGCAGCCAGCAGTCGTTTGGAGCATTGTTGGCAAAGTAGATATGGCATGAAAATTCTTACAGGTCTGGTAGCCAGTCTGAAAGAGTTACGGGACATCTGTCATGTTTTCGACTTGCTCGGGCCATCTTGTATGTCTGCTCAACCAAAATGAGCATTTCAGAGTGCTCGTGAGGTATGAGTAATTATGAGTGGTCGTCGTGAGCTTGTCTACGTCAACGCTCATTCATGAGCTATACAACAGAGCAAGTGCTCATGAGGCAATAATTTTCTTAAAATCCCTCATTTGCTACTAACAGTGCTAGAGTGATGAGCTGCAAGTTTTGTGGTAAATCTTTTAATCGTCGCTTTAATTTGCGCAGACACGAAAACGAATACTGCCCATTCCGAGAGGAAGAGTCAGATACAGATCACAATTCCGTACCCATGGAGTCAGATGACGAAGCGTCAAATAGTGATAATGTACAAAATTCTGAGGTAGATGGAAATGAATCAGGATCTGAATTAGAATATGAAAGTGATCCTTGGAAACCATTAATAGAGGAAGCAAAACAAAGATTTGCCAGCGAGTACGAAGAAATAAAACAGAATCTTATCGAAAACGGTCTTGATGACGAAACTTCCAACAAGCAAGCGTACGCGTTGATATTACCTAAACTACAAAAAGAGCTCGAAAGTGTTTATCTGGAACGTCTATTGTGGATGAGACAGCTTAGGAGGAATCATGTACATAAAAAAGTAATGAACACGAGAGATGTGTTTATAAACAGTGACGACTTTGATCATGATGAGGCTTTGGAAGCAGCCGTTGATAAAAGAAAGTTTCTTCTGAAACGTCTTTTAAAAGACAATGCTTATATTGAAGAGGGCGAAAATACTGATTCAGACTAGACTTCCTCAACTACATTATATAAACAGATATAATATACTCTATGCGGAGTGTAATAATATTTTAATAAAATTGCACACAAGACGTATATTTTCTCTATTTTCAATTTGTGCTATCTATGTGTGCTCCCTACTTTGCCGTGTAGAGAACTACAAGATCAGCCTAGTCCAGTCGTTAACAACCTTTTTGTACAAGCTCAGCAAAATCAAGTTTGGGCACTGTCGTTAAAGTACAATGTGTTCAGTCTTTCTGTCCTGCTTAAAAAATTTAAAGTCAATGGGGAAAATTAATGGTTTGGGCAATGTCGTTAAAGTACAATGTGTTCACCCATGTACAACAGTTAATGACTTCTTAATGACTTTCGCTATTCAATTCCAATTAGTGATATTCAAATTACACGCGGTTAAGCTGTAACACTAACCCACCAACCATGAAATTAGGCGTTGAAACCAAGACAGTTTAATTTCATAGCTCGCTAAATCAAATTGTTTTAAATCGTCTACACATATTCGAACGGCTTCTCGCACTGTTTCAGTGTTACAAAAATCGCTCACTTTGTAAACTAAAGCCAAGTAAGCCATAATTCTACCAGAATTTAAAGGCTTAGTCTCTTCATATGTTTGACATAAATTTTCAAACACATTATCTCTTACAATACTACATATCATGGAGTTATATGTATGTTCATGCTTTTCTAAAAGCAGTTTTATATAAAACCGTAAAGTATCCTGCGTTAATTCTACATTATTTTCCTTAAAAACATCCAGAATTAGCTGTTCTGTCATCTTGGAACAAAATGGCGAACTGTCGGAAACCTCTCGTTGTTTTAACGTCGTCGGAATGAATCTAATTATAAATGCTCATTAATATGCATAACTCATACTCGGAATTGTTCGGATTATCCTCGGAAATGAATTAATTATATATTCAGATCATTAACATAATTAACTCATGAATTATGCAGGGTAACTCGTTAAATTTTACGCATAAAACGGGGTCCATTAAGCCCCGCTCCATACTACTGATCGAGTCGAAGGCTTATTAAAGGCGCCTCTGGCTGCCACCGTATGACTCACAGCTATGGAGCACAGCTACGACGGAAGGGTTAGTTTGGGGCTTATCCCAACCCACCCTGTCAACATTCCCTGTGGGAGAAAACCCGAGTACTCGGAGAAAACCCACGACTTTCGGTAGAGCGTTGACTGACTCTTTTCACATAAGTGTCATGAGTCCCCAGCGAGAATCGAACCCACGATCTCAGAGGTGAAAGGCGCTTGCTCTGACGACTGCGCTACCGAAGCCCCCATATATTGGTAGAAAATATATGAAACATTTAGAGATGACATTGTAACTCTTGCATCATTAAGACGACCGATAGAAATCAAAATCGTACCTTTTTATAGGCCATTTCGAAAAGTTTAAGTGATCTCTGTTGTAATTCACTGCACTGTTCTTTGATTTCTTCAGCTGAAGAGTTTTCTGTGTTTGCCAACACTTCACGAACCTTCGTGACTTCTTCCTTCAAACTAGAAACCTTGAGATAAATGGTTATTAAGATCTAATTAGAAAAATTTCAGAAACCAAGACTTACCCAACAAAAAACCCTGGTTATTATGCGAGTATTGACCACCGAAACAACACTGCAGCCGAACCGCAACTGCTTCTGTACATTATGATGCATCAGACAAATTAGCATATTCTATAGAGGTAGTCTGATGCATCAGACAAATTAGCATATTCTATAGAGGTAGTCTGATGCATCAAACAAATTAGCATATTCTATAGAGGTAGTCTGATGCATTAGACAAATTAGCATATTCTATAGTGGTAGTCTGATGCATCAGACAAATTAGCATATTCTATAGAGGTAGTCTGATGCATCAGACAAATTACCATATTCTATAGAGGTAGTCTGATGCATCAGACAAATTAGCATATTCTATAGAAATAGTCTGATGCATCAGACAAATTAGCATATTCTATAGAGGTAGTCTGATGCATCAGACAAATTAGCATATGCTATAGAGGTAGTCTGATGCATCAGACAAATTAGCATATTCTATAGAGGTAGTCTGATGCACAAGACAAATTAGCATATGCTATAGAGGTAGTCTGATGCATCAGACAAATTAGCATATTCTATAGTGGTAGTCTGATGCATCAGACAAATTAGCATATTCTATAGAGGTAGTCTGATGCATCAGACAAATTAGCATATTCTATAGAGGTAGTCTGATGCATCAGACAAATTAGCATATTCTATAGAGGTAGTCTGATGCATCAGACAAATTAGCATATTCTATAGAGGTAGTCTGATGCACAAGACAAATTAGCATATGCTATAGAGGTAGTCTGATGCATCAGACAAATTAGCATATTCTATAGTGGTAGTCTGATGCATCAGACAAATTAGCATATTCTATAGAGGTAGTCTGATGCATCAGACAAATTACCATATTCTATAGAGGTAGTCTGATGCATCAGACAAATTAGCATATTCTATAGAGGTAGTCTGATGCATCAGACAAATTAGCATATTCTATAGAGGTAGTCTGATGCATCAGACAAATTAGCATATTCTATAGAAATAGTCTGATGCATCAGACAAATTAGCATATTATATAGAGGTAGTCTGATGCACAAGACAAATTAGCATATGCTATAGAGGTAGTCTGATGCATCAGACAAATTAGCATATTCTATAGTGGTAGTCTGATGCATCAGACAAATTAGCATATTCTATAGAGGTAGTCTGATGCATCATACAAATTACCATATTCTATAGTGGTAGCATATTCTATAGCGGGTCTTGCAGTCACTAAATAATCGACCATTTTGGGTCGCATTATCGTGGATTTCATCCAAGTGCCGTTTTCGCTTATATCTGGCGAAATACTGAGAGTTATAAGACCAGCTATGTCTCGTTAGAATCCTTGAACAACGAGGAGTATTTTTGGTGTATAGGCTGTTGTTTTGGCATGTCTAGAACTCGAGTTATTAAGGAAAGTTGGCTACATGCATATTAATGTCAGCCATGTTGGATTTCATTTTAATTAGATTGAATTTGCCCAGTGGAATTTGCTACCCAAAATGGCGGAAACTAAACAATTACGAGTTACACAAATACTGTACATACTGTCTGTAAATGAAATAACAAACCTCTTCTTGCGGCAACTGATCTTTGAATTCTATAAATTTGGATTCTGTATCGTGTAAGATACTTTCAGCATGATTGACAGCTTCGGTTTTTTCCTGTGGGAAAAGCAAAACATCTTCAATCAAGAACAACTGACAAATGGATGGCGGTATAATGGTATAACTTATACAGGGTGAAAATATATATAATTGCTGAGCATTATCCGCAAATTCGTGTATATATGATGGGAGTGATGCCAGTATAATATAATGGTAAATGAAAATATAATGGTATAAATTATACAGACTGTATAATTATACTATTTGTTGCCCTTAACAGGGTAGGAAAAGTCACTTTTGGTGTGGAAATGGAGTCGATTCCTTTCTCTATTAATAATTACACTGTACCTTTCGTTCTTTGTCGCTCTCTGCGTATATTTCAGCTTGTTTAATCATGTTTTCTATTTCGTCTTTGCTCAGACCACCAGATGATTGGATCACAACTGAAAAGAATCGATAAATCAAATGCTACAATCGCATGATGGGTTACATTAAGCGAATATTTTATTTCTCATATTCGATAAACGTCGACACCGAAACTTACTTTGTTGCTCTTTCCCAGTTCCCTTGTCGCGAGCAGACACGTTCACAATTCCGTTGGCATCGATATCAAATGCAACATCAATCTGTGGTATACCACGTGGTGCTGGAGGAATGTCGACCTACGAAGAACGAATAAAACATTACACATTTGAATACACATTTCTCGAATTTGCAATGTGATATCATTGCCAGCCCTCGTAACCATATTGTTCTAGTCTATGAAATCGTACACACATAAAAACGCACAAGTTGTAACAAACCTGCAGCAGACTTGTACCAATGCTGTTTCAACAACTTGTTATCAGGATGTGTTCGCACTGCTTGTTCCCAACTTGCTACAAGGTTGTTGATTCAACAGACTTGTTACAAGTTGTTCCAACAACTTGTTTACGTCCTGCAATTCAACAACTTGTTAACAAGTTGCGAGTGACAACCTTGACAACATTGTTACAACTTGTTGACAAGCTTGCTACAAGTCTCTTGCGAACACATCTTGTTGACAAGATGTGAGATTTTTACGCGTGTAGAATAGAACAAAAGATAACTATATAGTAATTAGAATTGCTGTATATTTACGAGTTATTCACTTATAATATACACAATCCGAATGCTTATAGTGACTGTACATTAGCACTTCGAACAACTGGAACAATAGCAACAAGATATGCGCGTAAATTAAAACTGTGAATTGGGCATAATCCAATTGTCTAATAGTATACTTACCAGCGAAAACTGTCCCAACGCTTTATTATCAACGGCCATTCCTCGTTCGCCTTGGCACACTTTGATTTCGACCTGAGTTTGTCCATCGGCAGCAGTCGAGAACACCTTAACATTGCGAAGAAAACATATGTCGTTAAGAAAGAATCTCGAACATACACGGTAGAAAGAGCATATATATTTACGCAGACAAAAATTTGCTCATTCACTAAGCGAAACATTATATACTGTACGCGTATTGGTTTCTTGACTTGACGCTTGATCAATCACAATTGCGCGTACCCGATATAGCTTTTGGCGTCCAAATCATCTCGTAACAACTTTTGTGGTGAGTTTTTCAGAAATAAATAACTATTTTCTGCTTCATTATTTTGTATATAATTGCATGAGAAAGAATACCTGACTCTTTTTGGTAGGAATGGTGGTATTTCGTTCGATAAGTTTTGTAAACACACCGCCGAGTGTTTCAATTCCGAGGGAGAGTGGCGTAACATCCAACAACAAGACGTCTTTCACATCACCGGCAAGAACACCGCCTTGAATTGCTGCTCCTAAAGCCACTGCTTCGTCTGGATTTACGGACTTGCTCGGGACACGACCGAATATTTCTTGGACGAGTTGTTGGACCTTAGAGAAAAGTTGCAGTATTTACAAATGGCCAAAACGACTCGCACATGAATATGAAGAATGCGCGTGTTCTACTTTTGTGGGCAAGTTTCATTGTATTAAGCTCTTTTTCTTAACCAAGTAGAACTTTATCACACTTTTTGAGTCAATTTACACATCCGTTCAAAACAAAATTCCCATACGTTCCCTATTTATTCTTATGTTTTCACAAACGACGCGGACGCCAAAGTTTTTAAGATGTATGTAGCCCGCAAAGGTTTTATACTATTTGTGTACTTTGATCCGCTCTTTTCAACTCTGATATTAATAGAGTGCTAACGTGGAATTCTATATTAATTGAAATAGTGCGATAAAGGTCTTTGCTAAATAATGTTTTGGCAAGATGCAGGAAATGTCATTTCGCCGACTCTACAGCATTCAGCCCTTGCAAGTGACGTCACAACAGTACACATGCGATGTTTTGTTTGCATGGCTTTCGCCATTTTGGGTGGCAAATATTTAAAATTAATTAGGACCAAACTTTACATCAAACGCCGTCAATGAGCCGTCAATACAAGGCTGCGATTGTTGGGTCTTGTTGTGAGAATTTAGAATGGCTACTTCCTGCCGAATGTAATCAGGCATTATCGCAATTTTAATCAGGCATTATCAAAATTTTTCTGGAGATACAGTATGCCCCAGGATCTCAATTCACTCTAGAGGTTTAAAACTTGGAAGAAATTAAAATTGGGCGTTCGCGTCGTATTTTCTAACCATAAAACAATTATATATACGAAACCTTAGGCATTCTGGTCATTCCACCAACCAGCAAGACTTCATCAATATCAGACATGGTACAATCAGCATCTTTCATACATTTCTTGCAAGGTTCAATTGTCCTTTGTATCAAGTCATTGACAAGAGACTCGTATTTCGACCGAGTTAGTTTCATGTTCATATGCTGAGGGCCTGATGGTCCAACGGTTATATATGGCAAGTTGATATCAGTCTAAAATATGGATTCAAATAAAGCTATATATATTCAATTATTTCTTTTTAAAAATCAAGTATTTCTGTAATCATGAAGCCACTTGTAATTATGAAGTTTGGTCCTTTATATGCGGTTTCTTTTAAGTATACGCTGGTCAGTATCGCGTGAAATTTCTGGCTCCTTCGGTTAACAATGCTATTTCAACAACTTGTTGTCAGGATGTGTACGCACTGTTTGTCCCCAGCTTGTTGACAAGTTGTCAACAGCTTGTTGACAACTTCCTACAAGGTTGTTCACTCAACAGACTTGTTACAAGTTGTTCCAACAACTTGTTATCGTCCTGCAATTCGACAATTTATTAACAAGTTGTGAGTGACAATCTACAAGGCAACTTGATAAAATGACAATATCGTTACGTGTGTACTGTCTTGAACAATCATAATAATTTATAGTTTAAATAGTTACTGTATTAACGTACCTGAATTGTCGATGAAAGTTCAATTTTAGCCTTCTCTGCGGCTTCTCGCAATCTTTGAATTGCCATGTTGTCCTGGGTTAAGTCCACACCAGACTAAAGAAATTCAAATTTATACATCTGTTGAGAAAATATATTCAAAATTCGACTTACACTGCCAAAGTCAACTGTAAAAGTTGACTTGAGCGAGATTTGAATTCGCATCTTCGGGATTCCGGCCTGCAGCTCTAGCTATTGAGCTATCGAAGCAAAAGAGATTGGCGACGAGTTTTATCCATTTTAAGTGCACGAAATAATTCCGCGAAGACTTAAAAAAACTTGTGGATATACTGTATAGTCTATACTGTATGTAGATACAATCAAGAAGCAAAATGCACACCTCTCTTTTGAATTCCTTCACCAAATGTTGAATGAGAGCGTTGTCAAAATCTTCCCCACCTAAATATGTATCACCGTTGGTCGCCTTCACTTCAAAGACTCCTTTTTGGATTTCCAAGATTGATACATCAAATGTGCCCCCTCCAAGATCGTAAACTGCCAAACTAAGAACGATAAGAAAACCAATCCAATTAGGTTCGCTACGTTTTATATTCTCCATCTATATTTGTGATCACCATATCCTATGCCTATGTTCATCAAAGTTTCTATGATCAAATAACTTCAAACCAAAAGGTTGAAGGTTGGATTTGTTACAAGGTTGGATTTGTTACAAGTTGTTCCAACATGTTGTTATCGTCCTGCAATTCAACAGCTTGTTAACAAGTTGCGAGTGACAACCTTGTAGCAACTTGATAAAATGACAGCAATGTTACAACTTGTTGACAAGCTTGCTACAAGCCTGTTACGAACACATCTTGTTCACAAGCTGTGAGATTTTTACGTGTCTAGCAGTATATTTTCTGAACTGAGAATTATTTTACATTATAAAACAGACATACATTTTGTCCTCAGCTCTGTCCATTCCATAAGCGAGTGCGGCCGCTGTCGGTTCATTGATCACACGAAGAACATTTAGACCTGCAATCTGGCCTGCATCTTTTGTTGCCTAAAGAATTAACATTCATTATTTCTTCATCAATTTCTATTTTGTCCATTTCTTTCATATTCAATTCTTCATCATTCGCTGCCTACATTACAGACTCATATATTTTTGGTGTAATTCCATTGGCATTTCTTTTTCCATTTGTTTATTACTTTCTATTAAAGTGTACTATTTCTGTTTGTTTATTATTTATTGCATAAAGGATTAACATTCATTATTCCTTAGTACGTGTTTACTAGTTTTGTATTTCTATTTGTTTGCTGCTGCACATTTGTTTATTTTTTCCATTTATTTTTCCAAGTTTGTTTACTAACTTGATTTGTTTAGTATTTATTCTTTGTTGTCCTAAAGATAAACAGCTATTAAAATAAACCGCATATTTTTATAATCTGTTATCTATTTCCATCAGTTTATTTTTCCTTTTGACTTGTATTATATCTTACTGTGTCTTCCGTCTGTTAATCATACTTGTCACATTTTTCCCTAACGGTGTAACACTCACTATTTTAATATGTTATGGTACATTTTCCATTTATTTACAATTCATTGTTTATAATTTATCATTCCTTGCTCAAGCATTTACACCCACCATTTCTTTGTACATGTTCAATTTGTTTATCATTTAACGTCTTACAAAACTTGCCGCAGCCATGCAATTACATAAAGACAGTATACAAAAAAGTTTGATTTTTCTCAAACACGAAATATAATACACTCTACCTGTCTTTGCGAGTCATTAAAATAGGCTGGCACAGTAACGACAGCATTTTGAACGGTGGTATTCAGATAGTTTTCAACCGTTTCTTTCATTTTTATCAACACAAATGCTCCAATCTGACTTGGAGAATACATTTTGTCTTGTACATCAAACCAAGCATCGCCATTCGAAGCTTTCACAATTTTAAACGACAAATTTTTGCTAAAAACAAATTGACAACAATGCAAAAATTCAGCAATTTCAGCGTGAACATTGAACAGGTTAATGTAACTAATTACTAATGATTATGCATTATTCTAAACAAATAAACTTACAGGTTTTTTTGAACTTCTGGGTCATTAAAACGACGTCCGATATACCTCTTTGACGCATAAATTGTATTCTGTGGATTGGTTACAGCCTGTTCAAGAGAATTTCAGTTGTTACTGAACATTTTGCACATAATACCTTGTAATCTATAAAAACTTTTGAGCTTCACTAACTGCATTTCTGATTAAATCAGTACATTATTTTTATTTACCTGTCGTTTTGCTGGGGCGCCTACCAGTCTTTCGCCATCAGATGCAAAAGCTATAACGGATGGTGTCGTCCTTGTACCCTCGGTATTCTCAATCACCTTGGGGGTTTTACCCTCGATCACAGCCACACAGGAGTTGGTTGTACCCAAGTCGATACCACAAACTGCTCGTACTTTAGAACTACAGAAATTTACATGCCTGTATATTTAGCTTGTTTGCAGTTAGCCAAAAACAATGTGAAGTTAATAGCCCTGCCTGCGAATAGGTTCAGGGCCACATTGCATGTGAATTGCAAGCGAGGTGAGTGAGCTACAGCAGCAGAATGGCAAGTGGGAAATTTTTTTTAGCAATTAGGCCTCAGAAAGTCGATTTTGGCAATAGGAAACATAACTCAGGAGAAAATCACGCAAATCTGAAAATCACACAAGTGTAAAACTTGCAAAAAGATACTGGGAAAAAATTGAAATGTTCAGACAATATTTTCAAGTATGGTAATTACCAGGGCATGCAATAGTGCGAGACCTGACCTGCTGACCCAGATTTGCAGTTAGCTCAAGTCACTTGCAGGTAACCAGGTTACGGTAGATAACAACATCTGACACCCATTGAAATATAGGAATTACAGTATACACAACAAAACCACAACATTCACATTATAGTTTGTTTCTGGACCATAATGCAGTATAGATCGTGCTATTCTAACTAGTTCATATGGATAGTTTATCTTGTGTTACACGAATATAAATAGTATACGACCAGTATAGATCTGGCCAATTATATCATTACTTCATAGAGACGTTGTTAGAGTAAATTCCCACAGGTGACATTGTGTTAAATGGCAACATATTATAGACTACATGAAGTTTGTCCAAATTGCAACAGCAATGTGAAGAAGGTAGAAGAACGATAGCAAAATTCAGAAAGCGACATGGCGACATTTCAAAACTGTGACATTACAAGCTTTAAAAATCTGACGAGCGACACCACACATACCCCCCTAAACAATAAACGCCGGGTCTTTAGGATCAATCTACCTGAAGAATTTTTCAAATAGATTGATCCTAAAGACCCGAAGCTTATTATATAGACCTACCCACACGCCAACCACACGTTTGAGATATATATACCACCTAAAGCAAATTTTCCAATAGGCAAATTTGTTCACACAAGCAACATTTTCTTTGTCAGGGTCGCTTATTACGTCAACAAAGGTGATGGCGACAAAGGAAATGTCTCTTCACACAAACAAATTCGCCTAGCTTAAAAAAGCTTTTCTATAACTTTATACCATGTTGTACACTTCAAATGTACCATTCCCAATTTTATGACCAACCACATTATTAAAATTGTATGCAATACTTACGAATAATATCTGAATGGCGTGCTAAAACCTCGCACTGTTTGGCCATAATTGCTCGTATTTACCTAAAACACCAAAGTTTTACAACAATATTAATGACACAGTCTTTAGATCATCGGAAACGGCCTTTTCAGAGTCAGAAATATACTAAATCTTAAAGGAGACAAGCAGGGGCGGCATGGCTTAAAAATAGGGCCCGGGAAATCTTTCGCTAGAGGTCCACTGCTCACGTTGGGGGGTGTCATAGACCACTTTCATTAAGGCCGGTTTACAGTTCGCGTGAATTGGTCGCGCGATCGACCTTTTACGATCGTTTTCTTTTGAATTATGAGCCCTCGACCGGATCCGTTCTAGTCGAATGCTCATAATTCAAAAGAAAACGATTGCAAAAGTCGATCGCGCGACCAATTCGCGCGAACTGTAAACCGGCCTTAATTCAGACAAGTTTAAATATTCTTTTATGCGCATATTAATAAGCCTTACCAGCCTCGTTTCTGTGCATGAAATTGAAAAGAATTTATTAATTTTAACGAGGTCAATAAGGCTTATCAAAATGCACATAAAAGAATATTTAAACTCATCTGAATTATGAAAGTGGTCTATTTGGTGAGAAGATGAAGGGCCCAAAACTTTATAAACATTGTAGACCTTTGCATGCTTGGGGCCCACAATTGCCAGATTTCCGGGGGCCCACCGGGAAATCTCCCGGTGTTCAGGGGGGCCACACCGCTCCTGGAGACAAGGATATTTTATATCGAACGTGCGGTGCCAGTGTGGGTAGAGTGAGCCCAAACAAAATAAATAACCAATAGCAGCGCATTCTTTTGTCACATTACTAAAATAAAGACGGCGGCATGTTTAAACTTTAAAGTGAAGTAGTCAGCGAGTATAATTTGGAGGACAAACTCGTTGATTTATGGCCTAATTACCCGTGTTTGTTTGATGTTCGATCGTCGGATTTCAAGAACAGGGACAAACGACAAAAGGCACATGAAGAAATAGCAAAAGAATTGGACAAAACAGGCAAGTTATTATAAATATCAAAATGAATTTCCAAGCGCAGTTGAAAATCTTACCTCTTCTACACACGTAAAAACGCGCAAGTTGTAACAAACCAATACGCAATTGACATATTTCTAGATAATTGTATCCTCAAACTGGAATGGATTACATATTAAACCAACAAAGGTCCCTATTCCCTCCCCTTAGGGCCACCTCTGGGCATTTACAAGCTTTTTTGCCCAGGGGCCAGGCATTGATACTTTCAAAGATTCCCCAGTGCAGGGAATTGTTAAATAGCTGGGCATTTGCCTCAGCCGGATGTTTCTGTAGCATACATGTGCTCTATAATTTCACAGCAATTTTTTTGAATATGGGTAGATGGATAAATCCATTAACAAAAGCCGAGTATTTTGTACAGGGGTGTAGTGGAAAGGGGGCTCCCGGTCACACCCCTCTTTCGAGAGACCCCCTTGTTAGCATTCCATTCATTTAGTTTATTGTATTACCACTGATGGGGACATTTTTCTTGTTCAAAAGCTGGGATAATTACCGGTATAGTAGCGTTTAAAAACACGGGAACATCCTCATCTTTATGGGGCTTAAAATTTCACTAAATTACAAATTCAGGAATGTTTTCAAAACTTCTGTAGCAGATACAGAACTACGATAGAAATTATCAAGCAAAGCCGACTGTAAAAAAACATAAACAATGAATTTGTACAAAATATACTCGTAGGGTGATGTCTACAAGCCTGGTATAAAAATTCCTTGTCGTGTACCTAACAAAATTACCGATTTATATCCATTGCAATGTAATACTTTTGTAGGCGATACAGTACTTCTGAAAACGATAGTGTAAATGTTAATACTGAAATACACAAGCAATTACAGAAACAGAAGTGTGCAGGTATTTATGTTTTGACTGTAATAGCCTACAAGCTAAGATTCCACATTGCATTTCCTCATTCATGATATTCTGTCGAGTCAGTGTGGGCCGGGCATTTGGCCTGGGTGTGGGGCATTGTCACTGTTGTTACACTAGGAAATTGTACACAAATGCCTGGGGGTTGGGCAATGCTAGAATTGATCGGTATAGCATGAATGTTTTTATGTGAAGTTATCTATTTCCTAGTGGACTGGGTAAAATCAAACTTAAGATTACTGAGGAAATTACAGCGACATGAAAGCAAAAAGGGCCCCACCTAGTGGAAGCTCCAGGAAAACCCCGACAAAGAGAACCAATTGGCTCTTGGAAAAACTTCAGCCCCCCACATTGCCGAACGCTCATCAGTGTCAAACTTAGATACAGTAAGTATATTCTCCTTTTATTAAGTAGCTACATTTAATTAGTTATTTACAGGCTGATTATGCTATCTTGCCAAGGAACAGACCCCAGTTCAGAGTTAAAGTATTCTGTCAGCTTTTGTCTTTGTTCCTTTGCATTCAATTTTGGATTTCTATCTAAGTTTGGCTGTAATCCTATTAAAGGTGGATCGTTCCTCCAGGCTCCATTTGTGAATGTCATTGTATGAGTATCTTCCACATCATACACTCAAGTATGCATGCTTGTTATTGTCAACCATAAAGTTGTGTAAACAGCAAGCTGCTAGAATGTGGTCTTGCACTTTTTCTGGACTAAGGTTTATTGTTGTTAAAAATACACAAAATCTATTTGCAAGAATTCCAAAGCCATTTTCAACCACCCGTCTAGCCCTGGATAGGTGGTAATTGAAGATTCTCTTTTGGTTTATCCAAATTTCGGTGTGGAAAGGGCTTCATCATTTTCAAGGAAAGTGAGAATGCATCATCGCCTACTATATGTTAATGTACTTTGCTGTCTGGTATCCCCTCAATTGATTCTGGTGGTGGTAAATTGAGAGAATTGACACCCAAGGCCCCCTTCAAATCTGAATCTGTATATATACCAGCATCTCCTGCACGACCTGAAGCTCCAACATCTATGTAGACAAATTTATAGTTGGCACTGACCAGAGCCAAAAGCACAATACTGAAGAAATGCTTGTAATTAAAATAGTCTGAACCACTATTCTCTGCTTGTGTGATGGCAACATGTTTTCCATCTAAAGCCCCTATACAACAGGGATAATTCCACTTGTAGAAAAAGTCATTGGCTATGGATTTCCATTCTGCTTCTGAGGTTGGAACCTGAAAATCGATAATAAAAAATATGTTTTTATATAATTTCAGCCATCACCAAGTCCAACAACAGACAGTGACACAACTACTGATCCAGTTTTGGATAATAGTGACAGAAGTAGATGATAACACCACTTTAGTAGAGGAAGATGAAAAAGAAAAAGGAGATTTGGTCAACTCAACCAAACGACCCACCCCTACTTGCCCAAGGTCTGTCAAACAGAAATGCGATGAGGAGGAATATCAATTAATGAAAGGATTACCATCTTCAATTAGCATGAGATACAAAAAACAAAATCAAGCTAAACAAGACAGTGCTGTTGATGCATTTGGTGTTTATGTCACCAAAACATTGTCAGAACTCAATCCATCAATGAGAAACATGGCTCAATTTCAAATCCACAATATTATTTTCCAAGCCCAAATGGGTACCCTAACCCCAAGTCAACATCAGACACACCCACGTCAATCCACGCCACCAGTAACACAACAACAAATGTTTTCACAGCAGCAGCTATTTTATTCTCCTCAAGCTGAGTGGGCAAGTCAGCAGCAGCCATTAATTCACACAGGAAATGCCCAAATGCAGGGGGAATACACCACTGAAAATCCAGAGCGAATGTTCTAGTGAACCTTTTGTTAAGTCACTTTAACAACAACATTTGACAAACGTTTCAGTTATGGTTACAATCAAGTTGTACATTTAAATAATAGTTTATGTAGAGTTTCAGCAGTCAAAAAGAAGCAAGTAAGAGGTGACATATATTATAAAGTACTTGAGATTAATTTGGGTTATATATCAAACATTTCCAATCGACCTTGCTGTTTATTGCACTTTTGCCTCAATGGCCTCGTTTTGATGTTTGCTTGTTTTAGCATGTGTTGTTACACTAGCTTGTCAAACAATGTCTAGTTTTGTAACCTTTCCTGACACTCGTGGATGGTGAACTTAACCTTTATTTGACCAGAATTTTTACTGCAACTTGCAATGCAATTTTGGACAGAGAGCGATGTTAGGTAAAAAGTATAATCACAGAGAAATTGTGAGCATGAATCTTGTTTTACTTTGCTGACGTTTTTCTTGCTAAACATGCCCAGAATGCAACAAAGAAATGAATGAGAATGATAATATCGATGAAGTGAAACACAGGACATGTTCACTCTGCTCATATTTCGACATAGCATGGGTCTGTACAGAAATTGTGTTGCAAGTTGATGACAAAATTGCCACGTGCAACATGGCCTTAACACAATATTCATTTGATGATTTGGTACCAGCAAGAAATCAACAGATTACAAGAGCACACTGTATGTGTATATCAGGCCTTAAAATATCGGTCAGCAGTGCCGTCGGTCAAAATGTCTGGTGTCTTTCAGAAGGGGTCGGACATTTTTATAATTATGTCCGATGGCCTTATGTTTAGTTTGGCGCGAAAATGTATTCTTTTAAAATCATATACTGGCGCTAAGTGTTGGGCAGTTATGCATTGATACTTTAAGGCCTGATCAAATGTCCGAGATCGCAAGTAAACGCGCATTGACTTATGATGCGATTGGTCAAACGAATACCCGGCTCCGCTGTCACGCTTAGCGGACCACATAACAGCTCTGATAAACATTTACGGGGTAAATTTACGTCGGACAAAGTTAAAGTTTGGTCGACATCAATACAGTTGGGTCGGACAAACAATAAACCTCAATTTTCCTTCGGTCGGACAGAATGTCCGGTGCGTCTCTTTCTTGGTCGGACAATTTCACGAATGGGTCGGACAATGTCCGTGACCGACCGATATTTTAAGGCCTGTGTATATAGTGTTACTCAGGAATAACAATACAAATGGCTGAGGTAACAATGGCTTGCAATGCACATAGATGTGGTAGGGTACTGTCACTGCCAGTTAGTGGGATAAATATGAAAAACTTTGATAAAGTGTACATGAAGTACCTTCATATACTGTCGTTGCAATGCATTGAACAATGCTTGGCAGGTCTCTTGAACAATATTTGACACTGTTCTTTTGCCCATTCTGAACTGGAAGGAGAGGCTTCAAAATGTTTCTCCTCAAAGGAGGAAAAATGCAGGGGAATTAGAGCTGAGCTCTATCTGGAACGTTCCATTTAATATCTGAAACCTCCTCGGCTCCTCCCCCCCCTATAGATGACCTCTGCAAAAAAAATTACCTGTAGGAATCAGACACCTTGTAGTCATCCTATAGGAATCGGTGTCAAACTTTTTGCCTATAGGAATCAGAAATTCTGAAACAATTTCATGGGAATAATCATGTATTTACGCCTCTATGGATAATCTTTTCCAAAAAATGTCACGTGTAAGAATCGGCTTTATAGTATACCAATATTGACCTATAGGAAATCGGTGTAATGTCAAAAATGTTAAATATTCTTTAAAATATATATATATAATCTTTAGGAATAAATGATAACCCATATTAACATATAATACTATATAAAAATGACCTATAGGAATCGACTTTTTAACATATGATACATAGTGTAGGAATCACCTTTATTCCTAAAAATGACCTGTATGGGAATCGGATCATCCATAAGGGGGGGTAGGTATTAAATGGAACGCCCCTCTTCAAATATATTTAAAAATACTAAAATAGTAACTTACCAGTGGCCAGGAATCGGAGAGTAACAGAAAGTCTCTCTCCAGGACTTATGCTTTTCCCGCATATTGGTATTTTGTTTGACAATATATGGGCCAACCAACGCCAAGATACCCTCAAAGGATTCTCGATCAAGTCTGTGGAATTGTCGGAAGCATTCCGGATCTTCAGCATTGAACTCTCGCAAAAGATTTGCATATGCGCCTTGTCCTGTTCTTCTCACAATCCACCTCTTGGTCCATAAAGTCCTACATCGTGCTTTGTAACGGCGACGTCGAAGTTTTCTTAGCAAAAGTAATTCGTCCAATTCCAAACAGTCATCATAAGTGTTCGCCATACTGAGCTATATTTAACTTGGTCATGTGACAAAAGAATGCGCTGCTATTGGTTTACCGCCCCTGGTATTGATATGAACAGTTAAGACACAGAAGGTTCACTCGGCGAAAATCTGTCCTCGAGCTAAACAAGTGTAATGCAACCTCGTACCCAGTTCACTATGGCGCGTTTTTACGGTCAAAATTCAATAGTTACAAGTCGAGCGTCAATGGTTTAAATCGATCAACACTTGCTCGAAACGAACAGAGCGATATACAAATCGAACAGTCAAATCGCCATCAATGGTTTAAATCGATCAACACTTGTTCGAAACGAACAGACCGATATACAAATCAAATCAAATCGAATCGATCAATGCATATTCAAATCGAGCATACGTTACTCGAATCGATCGTCAAACTTGCAGCGAGCAGTGTTTCCACCTTTTTGAAACGTAACTTCCATTGCCGCTTTCCAAATGAAATTTTCGTCTAAAAATTTCCTTGAATTTCGAATTTACTTCCTTTTTTCCTTACGTCTAAATTTCCTTCAAAATGGTATCCACTGTCAATATACGCGGGCTCGGTCCTTTCCACAATTCTTACACGTGCGCGCGTATATATATACAAAGGAGAAAGTTATTCTATATTCTAACAAACATAATCTTGATTGATATTGTTGTGCCTCTAAACCTTTTGTGTTTTCGTTTCGCGTTGGCTCTTTTGCTGTTGAAATAAGTCCAAAATTTTCACGTGAATTTCTATAAAACATCGCCTCCGGTTCGTGGAATGACATAGCCGTATTTATGGTATATTAATTTCGACGTTTCGAGCGAAAGCCCTTTGTGAGTCAGAGCGTTTCCAGGAGGACCAGACAAAAAAGGCATTTGTTCGAAACAGTGCCATTGGGCAAGAATACAGCCAACGCCAAACGGCAACAGCATTGAGTTTTATTAATGATATGTAATTTATTAACACCCATATATTAAAGGGGCATGCACCCAACCCAATTTTATTATTTTGCTTTGTCTCACTCCTGACAAGGAAATGAACATTTATAGGAGCCTTCCCTTGACGAGTAATTAAGCGTAAAATAACAAAGAAGAGAGCACCAGAGCGCATCGTGGCTTAATGGTTAATATACTAGGTATTAGATTTGGGGGGCTACGGAAATACAACATGATCCATATAAAGACATTGTAACTTAAAATTCCAAGCAATGGTCTATATTATGCACCAGCCGATGTAACCCTCCCCCTCCCCGCCTACCCCAACCCGGGAAAGGCGGAGACTTGGACTTTGCAGCCTTACCGAATGAGCCGTCATCTCACCCCAGGGACAATAATTGTGTTCCAATGTCACCGCATGTGCTTGGTTATATTATCTGGCACCTGTCAATAACAAATGTGATTTGCTCAGTTTCTCCGACCTGTCTGGCGAGGCAATGAAAGCAAACACATTGCCTACCCAACAGGGAAAAGCAAACCGGGGATCATTTCATTGTCCCGCTATTCCCCGCCCTTTCTTGGGTTGGGGTATACTTGTACTTACATTTCGACTACAGCGCATTATAAAGTAATTTATATTAAAAGTCAAAATATAACCGTCTATCTTTTGCGTTGATATATAAACATTTTGGGTGTTCAAGATCTCTTTACATTTATTCGCACTATTTTATACTTTTCATCAAGATAATTATATTTGTTAGAATATAGAATAAGTTAAAAAATATAAATAATTGGAGCAAGTCTAGCGCGTGCGTGTGAGAATTGTGGAAAGGACCGAGCCATTATTGTGGAAAGGACCGAGCCATATTGACAAGGAGAAAAGGAAGTAAAAATTTTTAGACGAAAATTTCATTTGGAAAGCGGCAATGGAAGTTACGTTCAAAAAGGTGGAAACACTGCTCGCTGCAAGTTTGACGATCGATTCGAGTAACGTATGCTCGATTTGAATATGCATTGATCGATTCGATTTGATTTGTATATCGGTCTGTTCGTTTCGAACAAGTGTTGATCGATTTAAACCATTGATGGCGATTTGACTGTTCGATTTGTATATCGCTCTGTTCGTTTCGAGCAAGTGTCGATCGATTTAAACCATTGACGCTCGACTTGTAACTATTGAATTTTGACCGTAAAAACGCGCCATAGTTCACTCCTATACTATTTCCTATTAAAATGCGCAGCCCGTGCTCGTTTCAGATCCCTAAACAAGTGTAGCAAGCGTGAAAAAGCGTGACTAGTCTTTAGTATTAGAGTGAACCTTCTGGTTAAGAGTTAAAGGATGGGCCGATAACAATACCAAATACTCGATCAAGAGGGGAAATAATCATCCCTACTCGATCAAGAGGCGAAATAATCATCCCTACTCGATCAAGAGGCGAAATAATCATCCCTACTCGATCAAGAGGCGCCTTGCGAGTCGAAAAATATCAAACATGTCTGATTTTCGACTCAAGGTTGCACGAGGCCAAATACTTAGTGAATTTCACGCGACCCAAGTGGTTTTCACTTGTTTCCATCTATCAAACTGACGTTACGCAATTTTCCCGATTTTCAAAAAATTTCATATTCGTTTTTCTCGATTTTTCTTCACCAATTTGGTTAGGGTTAGGGTTAGGTTTTGGGTTAGGTTTTGGGTTAGGGTAGGTTTTAGGGTCAGTTACAAAGTTTTTAACTTTACTCCAAAGTTGAAAAAATGACGTAACGTCAGTTTGGTCGATGGAAACAAGTGGCGACCGAGCCAAGTGCTGAGCAAACGGGTACAAATAACATATATCAAAATTTTGAATTTTAATACATACCTTTGATAGGAATTTCCTTATGTTTGGATTGAATATAGTCTTAAGAGTGTTTCTTGAAGAAAAACGCGATAATCCCATAGCAAAAGACATGATTTTTTGAAGAAAATTGGTACGCGTAATATAAAATGGCTATCTCTCTGTATCTACACGAAGGGGACTGGAACGAAAACATGGCCGCCATTTTGTTATATAGCAAGACCCTCTATTGTCTAAAGTGCTGCAAAATCGGGTTATAACGCCATGTTACGAGTCACGAATATTTCTCTTTGATCTTGACCCTAATCCCGACCCAATCCCTAACCCTAACCCTATTGTGTGCGTAACATGGACATAGAACCCAAAATCGCCACGTTCGCCTGTCATTAGGTTCAGCGGTCTTGCCCATGGGCTTTGGAAAAATTTCAAAATGGCGGCGATTAGGAGTGACGGCTAAAGGGCTTTCAGGCAATTTTTTTCATCTTGTGGGCAGCAAAACTGTTCACGATTATCGCGGAAAAAATTGCTCGGGACTGATCAATGAAGGAAACAATTTTTAATTTAAAAATCATGTTCAGATTGCTATATTTGCAAAGGCATACCGCTCTATATCATGTCTATTTACATTTTGTTATTGTAAAGTACTTTATTGCTTCAGCAAAGTACTTTATTGATTTGTAAATCTATAAATTACATCATATACACCATGCCTTTGGATATATTGGTGTTAAACACTTGCACATAACTGTTACACCCAGGCGGCTTAATAGTTAACAAAACATAAAAGAGCACACACAGGTGAAACCAATCAATATGATATTTGTACATTAAAACACACACAATGGATTAAAACCTTATGAATGTGATATTCCATGTTCAAACAGCTTATGAAAACCTAAAAGAACACACACTGGCAACAATTTTTGTCAATGTTCTGGAACAAATATTATTAAACAAATGAATTTGCAAACACATTTTGCAATTAATAATATAGTTGGCATATATTATTGATAATCTTTCATGGCAATAATATATAGACCGATAAATATATTAGCACTGATAAATATCCAGGCTTACAGATCAAAAGCCTTGCAATAATAAATATACATGGTGTTTTCCACAAACCAAACCATATATATTAAACTGGTATTGTTTTATTAATTATCCCATCCCTCACTTGCACTTCATTATTGACAGTATTAATATTACACCTTAATTTATATACATAGAAGTTCAATGTTTTGGCTGGCATAATCCAAATTCAATTGACAACACATGAATAAGTTTGCCTTTCAGGACCTAGGCTAGAGGAAAATTGTAATAAAGTTAACAGATAAACAAATAATGCATGCTGCATGAAACACTGCAGCTTATTGAGTTAACGCCAGAGATGGACTGAAAATGTACGAGTGTAGTCTCGGAAAGAAAAATGGCACAAGCTTTGAACATGAGTGGTTCCCCTTCTGCTCTCAAAATTGAATATATGTTTGAAGCTAAATCAAGCTGTGCTAAACACAAGGAACACCTAGAACAGCTCCGGTTTGAAGATTAAATGCATCCAACATTCATCCATGACTAGTTTGAGCAAAGTTTTTTTCTGAGTTACACCAACTTTGTATATTTAAATTAGAATTTACCCACTGTCACGGACTCACTGTTCATAGGATAGCATGGTGTGTCTGAAAAACGTTCTTTTTAGCGTCTGATAATTAACGCTGTTAAAATCTGTCTATCTGAATTTGTTTCATCGAAATAATATTTTTTCTCTCTATTTAGGAGGTAATTTCGTACCTAACGTCAGTTCAACCGCCACAGCAAGAAAAACAGCCATATGCAGTCCCGGAGATGAACTATTTATGATATATAGAAAGTTATATATGACATACTATTTTAATATACGAACATAGTTATTTATTTTTTATAAGAATAGTTTTGTAAGCTGGTTTTGATACGTTATATTTTAACGATACGCGAAATAAGAAAAAAAACGCTTCGAAGTGTGGGGACTTATTGTTGACTTATAATTTTGGATCAGTTTAAGCGAATACGTTTCTATATTCTGACCTTTAAAGGCTTTAATATTCCCAGTGATTGAATATAATGACGTTAGGGTATAACCAAGGTTAACAAACGCCGGCAAAGTATGCTTTGGTCTACATTATACAAAGATAGCCCTCGCAATTTTAATATATCATCGTAGACAAAAATTGCCGTCGATATTTTAGAGTTCGACGGCAATTTGTTTGTCCTTGAAGATGCGTGTTGATAACAAACGGATTATTTGAAACCTGAAATATTATTGTATTATTGTACAACGCGTAATGGATGTTTTCTTTCGCTTCTGCCATTTTGGGTGGCAAATATTTAAAACAAATTTTAATTTGTCTATTAATTGACGGCATTTGACGTAAACATTGCGTAAAATGCCGTCAAAGCAAGGCTGTGTACGGTTGTTGCTCTTGTGTGAGAATATAGAAACTAAGACCACTTTCATGAGTGCTCGCGATAATCTTTGCCACCCAAGATGGCGGGTTATTTAGCGTGACGTAATATTCTCGCGTGATTGCAAGATCTGAATAGGTCGCCAGTTCACAAAATGTTGGCAAATTATTGAATTAAACACGCCAATAGTTACCAGTGACTTCACGCTGCAAATTGTTCCATTTCTGTCGTAATTTTCTCCATATCTTTCCAAGGTATTAACATTACGGTTCTACAAGACCTCATCTGGTCGTCATCTTCGCGCCATTTGCCCGTCACCAGAACATCACTTTGCTCCGTGACATCATAGTCAAACGTCGCCAATGCGTTCTGTTTAACAATGAAAAAATAAAGTCGAAGTTTAATCTCAGTTGATCTCTAAAAGATACAAATACATGATAAACTATAAAATTGTCCTTGAATCATAACATGTAGCTGAGATTGGAAGATTTAATACATGCATAACGAAGTATTCAACTGTTCAATCATCATTTGAATATGCAATTGAAGAACAATTACTTTACTCACGGTCGACTCGCTTTAAGTTAGAAAAATGTATTCCCTTAACTTTGCACCTTTCTTTATTTTGCTTGACACAGAAGACAAAATATGCTAGTACAAAAATTACAAGATGTTTTTTTCTGCATCTCACTCGATTGAAATTAAGGTAGAAGGTTTAGGTGGATAGATATTTCGATTGAAATAATGTAAATAATATTTTAGACCTGAACGGAAACGGCTGCGAAAAATGCAACTCTAAGTCCTCCGACAGGAATTGAACCTGCGGCCCTGCGATTCCGGTGCAGCGCTCTGACCACTGAGCTACAGAGTCCATTTGCCAAGCTTTAACCACAAGTTCATGAATATATATAGATGCGGGTACTGCGGGTTGTGATAAGGCAAATTACAAGATGTTTTTTCTGCATCTCACTCGATTGAAATTAAGGTAGAAGGTTTAGGTGGATGGATATTTAGGAGGACTTAGAGATCGAGGACTTAGAGTTGCATTTTTCGCAGCCGTTCCCGTTCAGGTCTAAAATATTGTATACATTATTTCACTCGAAATATCCATCCACCTAAACCTTCTACCTTAGTACGAAAACTATTTAATGACAGTCCTATTGTGGCTATATGTGAAACACAAATGAATGATTGAACAGTTGAATACTTTGATATGCATATGTTAAAACCTCCCAGTCTCAGCTCCATGTTATGATTCAACTGCAATTTTGTCCCGACGTAGAACGCGTCATTTGGATGCGTAGTCGAAACTACGAATTAGCTCAATTGATCTTCGAACGCGTGGTTGCCAGTGTGGGTAGAGTCTAACGAAGATTCCGCGGTGGAGAGTAGAAAAAAACTACCTGAAAAATACAATAAGAACTTCGACGTTTCGAGCGAAGGCCCTTGGTTAATTAATTAATCTCCCTTAATTAATCTTCATTGCTTATCAATGGCATAGACTTCCTATCCTGGGGCAGGGAGCTTTTAACTTTCTTTTCCAAAACAATACTGTATTGTAATTTTGGTTTTACATCAGTCTGTGGGTGATTTTTTATCATAATAAATCATAAGGAGGCCTAGGGTAACATCATCTGCAAAACCAACCGCTCATCAAATTATGCATAAAGTTTCGTCTTTCACGACCAAGTTGGATAGTTAAGGCCCGTTTCAGACGCCGCTCCACTCATGCGCCGAAGGCTTAAATGACGGATTAGGTGCGACACAAGAGCGACGTATGAATCAATTAGGCACGGCAGAATTTGGAGCGACATAAGTTCGGCAGAAGTTCGACAGAGCCTGTCGCATTATGCGACGTTAGAGCGACATTGATTCATACGCCGCTCCACTCATGTGCCGAACCTAAATCAAAATTTACTGTAATTTATTTGGATTAGATTAGCCACTTTGCAATGTTTACATATTTTTGAATTGTATTTGGAATTCCCGCGCGAATTACCCTCCTCTCTCGTCAACAACATTATATTTTATACGCCGTTTGAATCACTGTCGTTCTTGTGTCGCTCCAGCGTCGCACCTAATACAATTAAGTTCGGCGCATGAGTGGAGCGGCGTCTGAAACGGGCCTAAGTTTGGCTACAACAAAGCTACTTCCTTTGCTAACCTGACATAATAGTTCATCTTCAGCATTAATAAACATCAAGTCTTGGCTTTCCTCTGCTTGATGTTTCTTTTTCTTTTTCTTGACAGTCGACATATCCAATTTGTAAGATTTACACATGTATAGAAGATAGTCAAATTGGAAAGGTTTGCCCTGAAACGTCGGAAAAATATGCAATACAGTTATGACAGTTATGTCTTTTCAATCTGCGGGCGTTGTAAATAATCTTCATTTTAGATTCTTGCCAAAAAGATAAAATGAACAATTTTGCTTAGTAGGCTTAGTATTTCGTTCCACTGACGAGTAAAATCGTCTGGCGTTAAGGCTCTTTTCCACTCGTCGCAAAAACCAACTCGCAAGCTCGCTGCGAGTACTTTCATCCAATCACAATGCTCGACAGTTTATTTTAATTACATGCAAGAACTCGCAGCGAGTTGGTTTTGCGATGAGTGGAAAAGAGCCTTTACACAGAGTAAAATACTAATTAAAAGTAGGACGCATCTGGGCGCATATTGCAAGCTAATGGGTTAAAATACCATACATACAGTATCTCTTCTTTTGCAAATATAATATTTCAAAAATACCACCATATATCAGCCTTCTATATCGTAGATTACTATATACTTATTTCCCCCAAACATATTCATGAGTGTATTGAATTCCTCTTTGAATATTATTGTCAAAAGTATTTAAAAAAATACACGACTAGCAAATTGTTTTTCAACAAAATTTTCCGCCGTGTTTTAAGTCACTGCAATAACACATTCGTGGTGAATGATATTAATTATTATACCTACAGTAAGTGACAGATTTATACCTTTCTACTTGCTTTAATGATTTCTGACCTAAAAGATATATTGAAATTGTTTTAAAATTGAACACACAATAATTTATATGACAATAGAATGTTTTGATTTCTTTGTTTTAAAAGATAATCCAATGGCAATGCGTTGCCGTTGGTGGCAAGTTTGTGCTCACCTTAGGCTTGCGTAAAGTGGTGGAGCGATATGTGCTGGAATATTAATGAATCTTTCACTTATTAACCAGCCAATCGTACGTTGTGGGTCTTGAAGAATCTTTAAAAACTTTTCATTTTGACATCTCGTTGTAACCAGCTTGAGAAAGTCTTGAATACTGGCAACTTCCTAAAAGAGAAACGTTTTGATGCTAAGGAAGTCAGCAATGAACCATATTGACAAGCTTAGTGGTCAATGAATAGATAGTTTGTTTAGCTGTGTATAAGCACATCACAGGGACTGTGACCCTCACTTTTCGCTGCATAAAGATAAAATCGCTAATTTAACCCATTAGCTGGCAATGCGCCCAGATGCGCCCTACTTTAGTATTTTACTCTGTCTAACGCCAGACGATTATACTCATCAGTGGTAGGGTACTGCCAGTTAATGGGTTAACAAAACTATCTGTCAGTGTCTCTAATGTTAACCCATTAGCTTGCAATGCGCCCAGATGCGCCCTACTTTAGTATTTTACTCTGTCTAACGCCAGACGATTATACTCGTCAGTGGTAGGGTACTGCCAGTTAATGGGTTAAAGTTCTAAGTTTTTAAAGTCTTAGTTCTTAACATTGCCGTAGTTTAGAGATGAGCCGATCATCTGCAAAACATCGGCAGAGCCAATTAAAGGCTACTTTTTATCACAATCGGACATCGGCCGATTGCCGTTCACTATCGATCGGTCAGTTTCAGCATAATTTCCCGCAGACGAATCGATGTCACATCCCTGAATTTTTGACGCGAAAACGTGACACATTATTTCGGGCGAGAGAAATCATCTGCAGTGTGGGTAATACTTGCCTATTTTCTGCTTTTATTGTACTTTTGTTGTGTTCAAAATAGAGAGTTTGCTTGATGGCAATTGGCAGACCTCCCATTGCAAAATGACAATTCGACAAAACGTGAGCATCAGGTAAACCAATCATCGGTTTTCCCGATGTATCGGCCGATGGTGGACATGTATCGGCTCTTGAACAATCGGTATCGGAAATTGGCTCTTTTTATAATATCGGCTCATCTCTACCGGAGTTAGATCGTTGTAAAATGTCGAATCATCTAAACATTTAATACTGCAGTAAGTACCTTATGATGGTTAAGATTTAGGACAGTTGTTATACCACACGTTTCATCTTCGTCATCACCGTCATCATCATCCTCCTCTTCAGCACTACACTAAATTTTCAAATATTCTCATTATTTATTTAATTTCTTATTATATTCATGAAAAAGTATCTCGGCCAACATATAGCCTGCAGAAAAAGTATTTGAATAATTGAGCCATTCTTGGTGCAGTATTTTGAATATTGCGATAATTCTTACACTAAATGACTAACCTTTATAATACTACCAACTTTTGATTGATTTAAAATAAGGTCTGTGACTTCTGAGAGATTTATGTTGGATTTCAGTAGAAGCTAAACAGTTATAAAAATTGGTCAAAATCAAGAAATCAGCTCACCTTGGCATGTTGTTACTTATTAATCAATAGTTGTCTTCTGTTGTTCGCTGGTTGTTTGCTTGCTGAATGTTCGTTGGTTGTTCATTGGTTGTTCATTGGTTGTTTGTTCACTGGTTGTTTGTTGTTTGTTTGTTGCTTGTTCACTGGTTGTTTGTTGTTTGTTTGTTGGTTGTTCACTGGTTGTTTGTTGTTTGTTTGTTGCTTGTTCACTGGTTGTTTGTTGTTTGTTTGTTGCTTGTTCACTGGTTGTTTGTTGTTTGTTTGTTGCTTGTTCGCTGGTTGTTTGTTGTTTGTGTTCCTTGTTAGCTGGTTGTTTGTCTGTTGTTCGCTGTTATTGTTCACGCTGTTGTTCGTTGGTTGTTCCCTGTTGTTCGTTGGTTGTTTGCTGGTTGTTCGCTGGTTGTTGTTGTTCGTTGGTTTGTTCGCTGTTGTTTGTTGGTTGTTCGTTGGTTGTTCCCTGTTTGTTGTTTGTTTGTTCGCTGATTGTTTGTTGGTTGTTCATTGGTTGTTTCTTGTTGTTCATTGGCTGTTTGTTGGTTGTTCCCTGTTGTTTGTTGTTCCCTGTTGTTTGTCGTTCCCTGTTGTTGATTGGTTGTTCCCTGTTATTCATTAGTTGTTTCCTGTTGTTCATTGGTTGTTCCCTGTTGTTCGTTGGTTGTTTGCTGGTTGTTAATTCGTTTTTCCCAGTTGTTCGTTGGTTGTTCTCTGTTGTTTATTGGTTGTTCATTGGTTGTTCCCTGTTGTTCATTGGTTTTTCCCTGTTGTTCATTGTATGTAAGGTACCCTAAGGTAGGCTAAGCCACCAAGGTAGACTAGGTAATCTAAAATTATATTCAAATAATTCAACTCCAAAGCAAAGCCATTGCTGATTTACCTACTTGCTGTAATAATCTTTTTATTCCAGCAAAATCTGAAACTTCAGGAGTTCTTGCTTCAAATTCGACTTGAATTTCCTATTAAAATTTGTAGGTATGAAGTATTTAATATTAAATTAGAACAAGCACTAATTACCACGTGCAAAATGTACATCATATAAACACAAATATCTCCTAAAATACACAAATTATTGCATGTTTAATCGCATTTCTTACAAGATCTGGATCGATATCTGATTCAGAATTATCGCTTTCTGCCTCGCTTGAAGAATCTTCGTCGCTATCCTCTTGAATAACTTCGTCTTTTCGCTTCTTTTTCGACGATATGGAAGCCATTTTGGTTTACTAATTCGGTTATCCCCCCCTGAAACTTAAATCATGGTAGCATAATTTCAATGCCTTTCTATTCTCTACCGGGGGGAAATAATCTGTATAAGTTACCCCGATGCCGCTGTTGCGAGGGAGGGTACTAATTCCGCTCGGATATTTACACCCGGGTATTGGAAAACATAGTGGAACAATTATCCAAAGTGGTCTGCCTGCAGGCGTTCTATCGTGGGGGAGGGAGTTTTGTTGAGAGCGCGCGCTAGGTGAGAAGTTAGGGGGGGAGGAGAAAAAACTCACCTAGCGCGCGCCCTCAAAAAAATAGAGCGTGCTCTAAACAAAACTCCCTCCCCAACAATAGAACGCCTGCCACGCAGGCTATAATTTTTTGGGAGATCACTTCATGAAGTACATGTTGGAATTAGTAGGGAACATTGAGTATACTTTGGGATTCTTACAGAGTAATTTTGGACTCCCTTTTGTGCTATAAAATTGAATTAGCATTTAAGACGGGAAACATTTTTAAAATTTTCCCTCATTGTAATCTTTAATACTCGAGTTACATCAATGCAAAACCCTCGCCAGTTGTTTCTTACCTTTATCCTCATCCTCGGAGATTCGTTTCGAAATTTGCGTCGCATTTAAAAAAGTTCTATTTGTGCAATTCTGGTTTTTATTGTTTCGTAAAAACAAGTGAATTCGATTTATCAGTTTTGATAACATTTTGCATCATTCTATAAATACATTTATTTCACGCTCAATGTCAACAACTCCACTGTAATGGTTTTATAATCTCTATGACCTGGAGGACCTGACCGGCTGACCACTGAGTTATATAATACCTGGATGAAGTGCTCGGCAGAAAAAAGTGAAGCCAAAAACATGGCGGATTTTGGCCTTTGCTTGCGCCAGAGTGACGCCACATGGTTCCTTTTGCTCATGGTAATTACCACTGACCATGCTCCATTCTGAGCCCGTTATTTCAGTATTTCACAGTTCACATGGTGCGAAAATGGCGGGCAAAACGATAAAATACACCCAATTTGTTAAGAAAACAGCTTCCTTGTACAGTATAATGAATTATCTTAGCAAGCAGCGACCTGTATATTTCACAATTTGGTTGTAGAAACCAACCAAAATATCGTGCTATAAACTACAGTTTTACCCTTGAAGCAAAAAAGGTTGAAATTCCATATTTTTTATTCATATCATTTTATTATGTTGTGGGTAATTGTGGGTTGCTTGTGTGTATTTAAGTAGCATGAAAAATTGCTTCTTGTTGCATTATATTTTTCTTCAAATATATAATCCCCCAGGGCTGTGGGAATGAAAAGACAGAGTGTGTGCCAAAAAACACCCTTCGTCCCTTCCTATAGAGAGGGTGGTAAAGGGGGGGGGTACGTTTCACGAAAGGTAAACAGCCGTTTCACGCTTCAGAACTATTTTTAACTGTGTAATTTTCATATTCTAAATTGAGTATTTAATGCATCTATTAACGCTTTATCGTATTTTTACATTTTCAAAACGAATTTCACAAAAAAAAACTTAACACGTAAACATTTTTCTAAAAACCAACCGATATATCAAGTAAAAATAAAGAAAATACACGAAGTAAGATTGTTGCATCCGAAACATTGCTCTGTTTGGCGTTCTCACGCTTGGCCAGTCTTTTTTTTCCTGCCTTTTCCTGCCTGATTTTTGTTCCACGAACAAAAATTACCGGCAATCGCGGCTCACGGCTAGGGATGTAAATCACGTTTCACGACACAAAAATCCGTCATTTCACATTTCACGGGAACAAATATTGGCGATTCACGGCTAAAAAAATGCCCTTTACCACCCTCAATAGAGTGCATTGGACAATTTTGGCAATCAATATTCACAATTTGTTATTTTATATATAAATATGTAATATGTTTATCAGGACACCAAATTTTATGGTATTTTAGATTGTTCTATATATTGTAATAGTTTTTTTAAATAAAGATTTGGACCATTTTTGAGAGCTGTATGAAATAATGCATTGAATTAACTGTACACAGACTAACCTAGCACTGACAAGTGAGATTAGCTCCCCATAATATTTCTCCCTTTCCAATGTGAAAAAGATTCCCTCTGTCATACATACATTGCCAGGTTGTGCTATTAAATTTAAAACCCTTCCCTTGCCATACACTTATGCAGCTACAGAGGGTGTCAGACATGTTCCAGACTGGTGTACGAACACAATTTTTGGCCGCATACATATGGCATACAGATGTTCACAAATAAATTAAACAATAGAAATTTGGGCCCGGGCGTATTCGGAACTAGTTGCACATTTATTATTCCAAAAACTGACATACATTTACATGTGCATGAATCGACGTCTGGCATACAAAAACTTAACTTTCCAAGACTGTAGACTATTCTGCTATTATCATCACTCACTTCCATTTTTTCCCCACCGAATACAAGACTACTTAACCTCTAGAGACGCGAGCCCAGTCGTCTCGAGGAAATCCGAAAAGAAACCACTTCATCACAGCTTTCCAGAGAGCCTTCCTCACAACCGTCTAGTTATGATGCTTCAAATTGTGATGTTGCTGTCGTTATTTAGACGTGTTTTTTATGTTGCGAAGACCTGTGAAGACAGTGTTCATGTTGAGTTATGGACGAGTTGATAGTCGAAGATATTTTAGTACGTAAACTCATCAGGGGTAGATACGGGTTTACCTGAACGAAGTGGAGTTTCGTGCAGATTTTTCAGGGGTATCTCGTTCTGCTACGATTATATCGAAATAGAGGTGGCCCTTTCTGGAGCTCTAGGGAGAACAGTTTGGATAGAACTGATAGAACTATCCAGTGTAGCTAAATGTATACAGTAGTTTAGATAAGTTTAGTTTAAATTTAGTTACTTTAGATTCGCTCGTGAAGACTATTTACCAACGGGAACTAACGTTGTTTAATATACATGGTTTACATCCGTTGAAAAGAAAATTCGTGTGCATGCGTTGCTCAAATCAAGTTACAGTGGGTTTGTTACAGAAGTTTATCGCGAAAAAGTTAAATCTAGAGGCAGCAAATCAGGTGTGAATTTTGTGATTTAAAAGTGGTGTACTGGCAAGTAGAAGCAGGTACAATGGTGCCCGAGCTCCTGCCAACATTTAAGACAGCATTTTCTTAAATAGCATCCGCCCTCCAGTCAGTGTTGGCTTAAACAAATTTTATCTTTTCAGATTGAGATTATATGCAATGACATGGAACTGGGGACAGACTTTACCCTACATTTCATTCAAGAAACGATTGCAGACGAGGAAGTAAGTTCCCTTTTCTGTTATGTGTTCTTGTTGAAATAGAAAATAGCGCGCCCTTTGCAGCTAGACCGAAGTCTCTTTGCATAGCAATTGTCTGAAGAGCAAACGAAATGATGTGCTTTGTTGCCTTCTTCGCCTGGCTGTTTTCCACACAATGTTCTCAACTATAAAATGCACGTGAAAGTGTGAAACGGCGGATATATCCTGGATAACTTCTGGCACCCTGGGTAAAAGAGCCTGTTGCAAACATTTAATACGTAGCCAGCCCTAAAATACTTATCAATCTTACTTTTAGGACCACAGTAAACCATTGCTTCTCTATTATGGTCTTAGTGACATGGAGTGACTATTACTTGGTCGACTTGAGGAATTGCTATGCTTGCGATGACAATAAGGCTTGGTTCAAGCCTACTATAGTTCATACTAGACACATGAACACCCAAGCTTTACAATTAGCAGCTATTATTATATTTCATAAAATAAATCTATACTGCATTCAGGCAGATACGAACTTATTCCAAACAAAAGTTTGCGTCTTTAAATACAAGTATATAATAGCGCAGCATGCAATCATGCATATCTTACCTAGCGTCAAGCACTCTTTAGTTTAGTCCATAATTGACAGCTAAGTTACGGATAACTTTGGAGAAGTGATGAATGATGGACGACAGCACACCATATACCTTATTGATTAAGCTATGCTATTTAGTAAAGGTATTTTATCGTTTAGTTTTCGCCCTGCTTTTCTTTCTTGTTCTTGTTCTTCAGTTTGTTGGGCGCCATCATCTCTTTCGGCCGCCATCTTGAATTAATATAATTATTATTTAGAAATATGACTATGCAAATATGTTATACAAATCAATAGGTGCATGGGCTTTGCACTATCATGCAGCAGATCGTGTTTAGGTAAGTGGCGGTAAGTTAGGTGAGTGGGGGTGCACTAATCATCCTTACTTGCAGATGAGAGCTGAGCTGAATTACGAAGGACGCAACTCGACTTGATCGAGTCGAAGGCTTATTAAAGGCGCCTCTGGCTGCCACCGTATGACTCACAGCTATGGAGCACAGCTACGAACGGAAGGGTTAGTTTGGGGCTTATTCCAACCCACCCTGTCAACATTCCCTGTGGGAGAAAACCCGAGTACCCAGAGAAAACCCACGACTTTCGGTAGAGCGTTGACTGACTCTTTTCACATAAGTGTCATGAGTCCCCAGCGAGAATCGAACCCACGATCTCAGAGGTGAAAGGCGCTTGCTCTGACGACTGCGCCACCGAAGCCCCCATATATTGGTAGAAAATACATGAAACATTTAGAGATGACATTTTAAATCTTGCATCATTAAGACGACCGATAGAAATCAAAATCGTACCTTTTTATAGGCCATTTCGAAAAGTTTAAGTGATCTCTGTTGTAATTTACTGCACTGTTCTTTGATTTCTTCAGCTGAAGAGTTTTCTGTGTTTGCCAACAGTTCACGAAGCTTCGTGATTTCTTCCTTCAAACTAGAAACCTTGAAATAAATGGTTATTAAGATCTAATTAGAGAAATTTCAGAAACCAAGACTTACCCAACAAAAAACCCTGGTTGTTATGCGAGTATTGACCACCGAAACAACACTGCAGCTGAACCGCAACTGCTTCTGTACATTATGATGCATCAGACAAATTAGCATATTCTATAGAGATAGTCTGATGCACCAGACAAATTAGCATATTCTATAGAGGTAGTCTGATGCATCAGACAAATTAGCATATTCTATAGAGATAGTCTGATGCATCAGACAAATTAGCATATTCTATAGAGGTAGTCTGATGCATCAGACAAATTAGCATATTCTATAGAGGTAGTCTGATGCATCAGACAAATTAGCATATTCTATAGAGGTAGTCTGATGCATCAGACAAATTAGCATATTCTATAGAGGTAGTCTGATGCATCAGACAAATTAGCATATTCTATAGAGGTAGTCTGATGCATCAGACAAATTAGCATATTCTATAGAGGTAGTCTGATGCATCAGACAAATTAGCATATTCTATAGAGGTAGTCTGATGCATCAGATAAATTAGCATATTCTACAGCGGGTCTTGCAGTCACTAAATAATCCGCCATATTGGGTAGCATTATCGTGGATTTCATCCAAGTGCCGTTTTCGCTTATATCTTGCGAAATACTGAGAGTTATAAGACCAGCTATATCTCGCTAGAATCCTTGAACAACGAGGAGTATTTTTGGTGTATAGTTTGTTGTTTTGGAATGTCTAGAACTCGAGTTATTAAGGAAAGTTGGCGTACATATTAATGTCAGCCATGATGGATTTCATTTTAATTAGATTGAATATGCCCAGTGGAATTTGCTACCCAAAATTGCGGAAACTAAACAATTACGAGTTACACAAATACTGTACATACTGTATGTAAATTAAATAACAAACCTCTTCTTGCGGCAACTGAGCTTTGAATTCTTCAAACTTGGATTCTGTATCGTGTAAGATACTTTCAGCATGATTGACAGCTTCGGTTTTTTCCTGCGGGAAAAGCAAAACATCTTCAACCAGGAACAACTGACAAATGGATGGCGGTATAATGGTATAACTTATACAGGGTGAAAATATATATAATTGCTGGGCATTATCCGCAAATTCGTGTATATATGATGGGAGTGATGCCAGTATAATATAATGGTAAATGAAAATATAATGGTATAAATTATACAGACTGTATAATTATACTATTTGTTGCCCTTAACAGGGTAGGAAAAGTCACTTTTGGTGTGGAAATGGAGTCGATTCCTTTCTCTATTAATAATTACACTGTACCTTTCGTTCTTTGTCGCTCTCTGCGTATATTTCAGCTTGTTTAATCATGTTTTCTATTTCGTCTTTGCTCAGACCACCAGATGATTGGATCACAACTGAAAAGAATCGATAAATCAAATGCTGCAATCGCATGATGGGTTACATTAAGCGAATTTATTTGTCATACTCGATAAACGTCGACACCGAAACTTACTTTGTTGCTCTTTCCCAGTTCCCTTGTCGCGAGCAGACACGTTCACAATTCCGTTGGCATCGATATCAAATGCAACATCAATCTGTGGTATACCACGTGGTGCTGGAGGAAAGTCGACCTACGAAGAACGAACAAAACATTACACATTTGAATACACATTTCTCGAATTTGCAATGTGATATCATTGCCAGCCCTCGTAACCATATTGTTCTAGTCTATGAAAGTGCGCACACAAAAACGCACAAGTTGTAACAAACTTGTAACAAGTGCTGTTACAACAACTTGTTATCAGGATGTGTTCGCACAGTTTGTTGACAAGGTGTCATCGGCTTGTTGACAACTTGCTACAAGGTTGTTGATTCAACAGACTTGTTACAAGTTGTTCCAACAACTTGTTTACGTCCTGCAATTCAACAACTTGTTAACAAGTTGCGAGACAACCTTGACAACATTGTTACAACTTGTTGACAAGCTTGCTACAAGTCTCTTGCGAACACATCTTGTTGACAAGATGTGAGATTTTTACGCGTGTAAAATAGAACAAAAGATAACTATATAGTAATTAGAATTGCTGTATTTATACGAGTTATTCACTTATATACACAATCCGAATGCTTATAGTTACTGTACATTGGCACTTCGAACAACTGGAACAATAGCAATAAGATATGCGAGTAAATTAAAACTGTGAATTGGGCATAACCCAATTGTCTAATAGTATACTTACTTACCAGCGAAAACTGTCCCAACGTTTTATTATCAACGGCCATTGCTCGTTCGCCTTGGCACACTTTGATTTCGACCTGAGTTTGTCCATCCGCAGCAGTCGAGAACACCTTAACATTGCAAAGAAAACATATGTCGCTAAGAAAGAATCTCGAACATACACGGTAGAAAGAGCATATATTTACGCAGACAAAAACTTGCTCATTCACTAAGCGAAACATTATATGCTGTACGCGTATTGGTTTCTTGATTTGACGCTTGATCAATCACAACGTTGTTGTGCGTACCCGATATAGCTTTTGGCGTCCAAATCATCTCGTAACAACTTTTGTGGTGAGTTTTTCAGAAATAAATAACTATTTTAAGCTTTCATTATTTTGTATATATAATTGCATGAGAAAGAATACCTGATTCTTTTTGGTAGGAATGGTGGTATTTCGTTCGATAAGTTTTGTAAACACACCGCCGAGTGTTTCAATTCCGAGGGAGAGTGGCGTAACATCCAACAACAAGACGTCTTTCACATCACCGGCAAGAACACCGCCTTGAATTGCTGCTCCTAACGCCACTGCTTCGTCTGGATTTACGGACTTGCTCGGGGAACGACCGAATATTTCTTTGACGAGTTGTTGGACCTTAGAGAAAAGTTGCAGTATTTACAAATGGCCAAAACGACTCGCACATGAATATGAAGAATGCGCGTGTTCTACTTTTGTGGGCAAGTTTCATTGTATTAAGCTCTTTTTCTTAACCAAGTAGAACTTTATCACACTTTTTTAGTCAATTTACACATCCGTTCAAAACAAAATTCCCATACGTTCCCTATTTATTCTTATGTTTTCACAAACGACGCGGACGCCAAAGTTTTTAAGATGTATGTAGCCCGCAAAGGTTTTATACTATTTGTGTACTTTGATCCGCTCTTTTCAACTCCGATATTAAATTAATAGAGTGCTAACGTGGAATTCTATATTAATTGAAATAGCGCGATAAAGGTCTTTGCTAAATAATGTTTTGCCAAGATGCAGGAAATGTCATTTCGCCGACTCTACAGCATTCAGCCCTTGCAAGTGACGTCACAACAGTACACATGCAACGTTTTGTTTGCATGGCTTTCGCCATTTTGGGTGGCAAATATTTAAAATTAATTAGGACCAAACTTTACATCAAACGCCGTCAATGAGCCGTCAAAACAAGGCTGCGATTGTTGGGTCTTGTTGTGAGAATTTAGAATGGCTACTTCCTGCCGAATGTAATCAGGCATTATCGCAATTTTAGGCATTATCAAAATTTTTCTGGAGATACAGTATGCCCCAGGATCTCAATTCACTCTAGAGGTTTAAAACTTGGAAGAAATTAAAATTGGGCGTTCGCGTCGTATTTTCTAACCATAAAACAATTATATATGTACCAAACCTTAGGCATTCGGGTCATTCCACCAACCAGCAAGACTTCATCAATATCAGACATGGAACAATCAGCATCTTTCATACATTTCTTGCAAGGTTCGATTGTCCTTTGCATCAAGTCATTGACAAGAGACTCGTATTTCGACCGAGTTAGTTTCATGTTCATATGCCGAGGGCCTGATGGTCCAACGGTTATATATGGCAAGTTGATATCAGTCTAAAATATGGATTCAAATAAAGCTATATATATTCAATTATTTCTTTTTAAAAATCAAGTATTTCTGTAATCATGCAGCCACTTGTAATTATGAAGTTTGGTCCTTTATATGGTTTCTTTTAAGTAGGCTATACGCTGGTCAGTATCGCGTGAAATTTCTGGCTCCTTCGGTTAACAATGCTATTTCAACAACTTGTTGTCAGGATGTGTACGCACTGTTTGTCCCCAGCTTGTTGACAAGTTGTCAACAGCTTGTTGAGAACTTCCTACAAGGTTGTTCACTCAACAGACTTGTTACAAGTTGTTCCAACAACTTGTTATCGTCCTGCAATTCGACAATTTATTAACAAGTTGTGAGTGACAATCTACAAGGCAACTTGATAAAATGACAATATCGTTACGTGTGTACTGTCTTGAACAATCATAATAATTTATAGTTTAAATAGTTACTGTATGAACGTACCTGTATTGACGATGAAAGTTCAATTTTAGCCTTCTCTGCGGCTTCTCGCAATCTTTGAATTGCCATGTTGTCCTGGGTTAAGTCCACACCAGACTAAAAACAATTCAAATTTATACATCTGTTGAGAAAATATATTCAAAATTCGACTTACACTGCCAAAGTCAACTGTAAAAGTTGACTTGAGCGAGATTTGAATTCGCATCTTCGGGATTCCGGCCTGCCGCTCTAGCTATTGAGCTATCGAAGCAAAAGAGATTGGCGACGAGTTTTATCCATTTTAAGTGCACAAAATAATTCCGCGACGACTTAGAAAAACTTGTGGAGATACTGTATAGTCTATACTGCATGCATGCATGTAGATACAATCAAGAAGCAAAATGCACACCTCTCTTTTGAATTCCTTCACCAAATGTTGAAGGAGAGCATTGTCAAAATCTTCACCACCTAAATATGTATCACCGTTGGTGGCCTTCACTTCAAAGACTCCTTTTTGGATTTCCAAGATTGACACATCAAATGTGCCCCCTCCAAGATCGTAAACTGCCAAACTAAGAACGATAAGAAAACCAATCCAATTAAGTTCGCTACGTTTTATACTCTCCATCTATATTTGTGATCACCATATCCTATGCCTATGTCCATCAAAGTTTCTGTCTGATCAAATAACTTCAAACCAAAAGGTTGAAGGTTGGATTTGTTACAAGGTTGGATTTGTTACAAGTTGTTCCAACTTGTTGTTATCGTCCTGCAATTCAACAACTTGTTAACAAGTTGTGAGTGACAACCTTGTAGCAACTTGATAAAATGACAGCAATGTTACAACTTGTTGATAAGCTTGCTCAAGTCTGTTGCGAACACATCTTGTTGACAAGCTGTGAGATTTTTACGTGTCTAGCAGTATATTTTCTGAACTGAGAATTATTTTACATTATAAAACAGACATACATTTTGTCCTCAACTCTGTCCATTCCATAAGCGAGTGCGGCCGCTGTCGGTTCGTTGATCACACGAAGAACATTTAGACCTGCAATCTGGCCTGCATCTTTTGTTGCCTAAAGAATTAACATTCATTATTTCTTAATCAATTTCTATTCTGTCCATTTCTTTCATATTCATTTCTCATCATTCGCTGCCTAGATTACAGACTGATATATTTTTGGTATAATTCCATTGGCATTTCTTTTTCCATTTGTTTATTACTTTCTATTAAAGTGTACTATTTCTGTTTGTTTATTATTTATTGCATAAAGGATTAACATTCATCATTCCTTAGTACTGGTCTTTACTAGTTTTGTATTTCTATTTGTTTGCTGCTGCACATTTGTTTATTTTTTCCATTTATTTTTCCAAGTTTGTTTACTAACTTGATTTGTTTAGTATTTATTTTTTGTTGTCCTAAAGATAAACAGCTATTAAAATAAACCGCATATTTTTATAATCTGTTAGCTATTTCCATCAGTTTATTTTTCCTTTTGATTTGTACTATATCTTACTGTGTCTTCCATCTGTTCATATACTTGTCACATTTTTCCCTAACGGTGTAACACTCACTATTTTAATATGTTATGGTACATTTTCCATTTATTTACAATTCATTTTGTTTATAATTTATCATTCCTTGCTCAAGCATTTAAACCTACCATTTCTTTGTACATGTTGAATTTGTTTATCATTTAACGTCTTACAAAACTTGCCGCAGCCATGCAATTACATAAAGACATTATACAAAAAAGTTTGATTTTTCTCAAACACGAAATAGAATACACTCTACCTGTCTTTGCGAGTCATTAAAATAGGCTGGCACAGTAACGACAGCATTTTGAACGGTGGTATTCAGATAGTTTTCAGCCGTTTCTTTCATTTTCATCAACACAAATGCTCCAATCTGACTTGGAGAATACATTTTGCCTTGTACATCAAACCAAGCATCGCCATTCGAAGCTTTCACAATTTTAAACGACAAATTTTTGCTAAAAACAAATTGACAACAATTGCAAAAATTCAGCCTGAACATTGAACGGGTTAATATAACTAATGATTATGCATTATTCTAAACAAATATACTTACAGGTGTTTTTGAACTTCTGGGTCATTAAAACGACGTCCGATATACCTCTTTGACACATAAATTGTATTCTGTGGATTGGTTACAGCCTGTTCAACAAGAGAATTTCAGTTGTTACTGAACATTTTGCACATAATACTTTGTAATCTATAAAAACTTTTGAGCTTCACTGACTAACTGCATTTCTGATTAAATCAGTACATTATTTTTCTTTACCTGTCGTTTTGCTGGGGCGCCTACCAGTCTTTCGCCATCAGATGCAAAAGCTATAACGGATGGTGTCGTCCTTGCACCTTCGGTATTCTCAATCACCTTGGGGGTTTTACCCTCGATCACAGCCACACAGGAGTTGGTTGTACCCAAGTCGATACCACAAACTGCTACTCGTACTTCAGAACTACAGAAATTTACATGCCTGTATATTTAGCTTGTTTGCAGTTAGCCAAAAACAATGTGAAGTTAATAGCCCTGCCTGCGAATAGGTTCAGGGCCACATTGCATGTGAATTGCAAGCGAGGTGAGTGAGCTACAGCAGCAGAATGGGAAGCTCAGAAAGTCGATTTTGGCAATAGGAAACATAAATCAGGAGAAAATCACACAAATCTGACCACCACAAATGTAAAACTTGCAAAATTGAAATATAGGAATTACAGTATACACAACAAAACCACAACATTCACATTATAGTTTGTTTGTGGACCATAATGCAGTATAGATCGTGCTATTCTAACTAGTTCATATGGATAGTTTATCTTGTGTTACACGAATATAAATAGTATACGACCAGTATAGATCTGGCCAATTATATCATTACTTCATAGAGACCTTGTTAGAGTAAATTCCAACAGGTGACATTGTGTTAAATGGCAACATATTATGGACTAGACGGCTTACAACAATTAGCTATGACCAGTGAACTATATATACATAATGTATATATACTTCACTACATAATGTATATATAGTTCACTGGCTATGACCAGTGTCTATCGCTGATATGATATCGATTGTACCTCAGCAGCTCAGCTGTTTGACGTCTTGGCTTGTGTTTAATGATTGCGCATTAACTTCAAATATGAAGTTATTTTAAACAGAACTGCTCCAAAGATAATGCATTATATTCACAACAATGAATAAAACCATCGCTGATCGCTTGTTACTCATCAATTTCAATGCTGAGTTTAAATGTTTTGGTTTCAAGGTTTATAAATTTGCGCAAAAATTCAATATTCTGTAACCAGAATGATTTCAAATATCCAGTCTTTACTATTTATTAGGGGTCGATTACATGGACCGGGCTAGCCTGCTTTACCGGGCTAGCTCGCTAAACCGGGCTATAATATCCTTGTATAAATTTTGCATTGCGATTACATGGAAGCCGGGCTAGCCAGCTTTGGCGAGATCTCGCTTGTTGCAAGCGGGCTAGCCCGGTTTGCCGGGATGAAAATTGCACACGCACAGTTTATATTGAAAATGTAAACAAATAATGTTAAAAGAAACTGAAACTAGCATTAAAACATTGTTTTTGTGTTTCATAGACGCTTCAAAATTTCAGACATCTTTATGTCGACTGCATTTTACGAACGTACAAGCGAAGAAACTTGTTTACGCTAATACTGAATGAAATTACAGCAACAAACATCAATCGATATGTGAGGAAGCCCTTAAATGCAGCATATAAACAATATTCAATTAATCTATAGCAACGAGTATTCAACAGTTGAAAAAATGAGGATTAATGAGTTTATTTCATCCCGGTTTACCGGGCTAGCCTGGTCCATGTAATCGTAATTGAAATGTTGTCTAGCTTAGCCGGGCTGGCCCGCTTAACCGGGCTAGCCCGGTCCATGTAATCGGCCCCTTAGTGAACATATCCAGATTTATTGCTCAAAGGTCGACCACTTTGACCTTTACATGAAACCTGATACATACGAACTACAGTATTATTATATTTATGTTTTGCTCTGTTGCTATTCCTATAGCACTTGGCCATAACTTGGCTTAAATTTGTACAAACTAAAGCTGTATTAAAATGTAAATCACGCACCGGGCTAACACTCTACCTATTGAGCTATTAAGACGACATCCCTGCCATCCTTTTCCACGTATGTGATGGTCTATCATACGTGTAAATTATTTCTGAATGGCGATCGAAGCTAGTATAAAGATTTAATAAAACCCTAAAATTAAATGTTGTTTTCGACAACGCGGACAATGGAATATTTCGTGCTGAAAGAAGCGCCGATAAACTCATAAAAGCACATTACTTTCCTCTAGAATGAACACTAAACAGTTCATCACCTTGATGAATATCGGCAGAAAGAAACAAAGCCATACTAACCTGTGTTTCTTCGGGAAATGTTTGTATATTTTGCATCTAGTCAGTCCAGAATAAAAAGCTTAAGGTGGCTCCCTACAGTTATAGTACAGTTTGAAACACGATCTATATAGATCAGACGTCTCCTCGCGTTCGAAGGAAATTTGAAGGAAATTTGAAGGAAAAATAGAAATTATACCAAATGTCACCAAAAACTTAAGGTGGTCCAATACAATAGATTTTTTCTATCTTTTATTACTATTGAATCTCTACTGCTAATATGTTGTTAGCCTCAAGACTCTGACAAAAAAAATATGTTGCTGCAAAACATTGTTGCCATGGTTACCGAGATAAAGCACCACCTGTGGTGAAATTCATGCAATTTTATAAACACAATAACTAAATAAGCATTAATGATAAAATTCTAGAATAACTTTTATTTACTAACAAATAACATTGTCTAGGGGTTGAATTAAAACAATCAACATTGAAGCATTATCACCAGTTTTACAGGTCAAAAACTGGAAAGGCATTTGACGTCTCGCATGGAAACTGTCGCAACTTCAAAACTATTCCACATAACTCAATTATTTTAGTTCATCACCTAGAGCTTGATATGATGAGTCTATGCTGAAAATTTCATCAAGATAGCTTCAATACCTCTTCAGATATCCTGCACGCAATAATGGAAATCGCTAATTTATGCTTATTCGAGAAAAATGCATTTAAAGTTCAATGTTCGGTTTATCAACATGACGGTCACATTAAGGTGGTCTTATACATTGAATACTATTTTTCCTAATTTAATACTTTTTCCTCATTTTTACTCTAATATTATGCAAACATTCCAACCGTCCCGGTTTACCCGGGACTGTCCCGGTTTGGACTATGTTGTCCCGGTTTTCTTCTTATTGTCCTGGTTTCTGTAGTATCTTAACAGTTGTATTCTTCAAATAAGGCTCATGTGACAAATATTAATGAAATTCGTTTGGTTCAGTTGGGAGCTTCATTCGTTTGGTTCAGTTGGGTTCATGGGAGCTTCTAGTTGCCCCAAACAATTGCCGAGTTTGTCGCCGATCGATGTAATTCTCGTGACATACGTTGTTTTGATGATACGTTGTTGTTAATGAGAAAAGCGCGGTATTTATTCGAGGGAGGCGTTTATTCGAGGGAGGCGTTTATTTAAGTAAAATGGGAAAATTGGGAAGTGTCCGGTTTTGAGGACTCGGAGGTTGGAATGTCTGATTATGCAATATGGGTGGCTGACACAAAATCACTCACTGTTACAATTTGTGGATTAGTGTTACAATTTTTAGTGATAGATAGTTGAATATAGTTTATATATTCGGTATATAAATGTGCCGTATATAAATGTTTCGGTGTATAAATGTTGTATATGCCAGTTTAACTAGACAACATATTTGCAAGTGTATGCGCCTTATATTGGGAAACATTTTATTTACTTATATTATACGCACAAATGAAAAATTCGACATGGAGCTCCCCTATATTTTCATATGGCACAAATGAAAAATTGGGCATGGAGCTCCCCTATATTTTCGTTTGTTAGCAAAATATACGTTGACTAATTCGGGGTCGAAATCACATAGCCAAACACATCCTAAACGGGAGAGGTTGGCATATATATCATGAAAATGCCATGCTAGATTTTTCAAAAATGTTTAAAACGTACTATTTCAACATCTAAGTTTGGTTCCCACTTCCCAGCTGTGACCTCCGCCGTTGCCGTCTTTAAAAAGACACCAATGTTTAACCCTTCGGTTCTTTGAAAGGTTATGGCAGATCGACTTTCATCGGACTTTACAGGATGTCCTCAATCAGTCAAAGCCTTGAAGTGGAACCGTAATTATACAAAATGTATAGCGTGAACACAATTTACTTTCACGCCATTATAACGCCTCTCCCGCCTAAATATGACCTACTTGTACTTGGTGTAATTTGAAATAAAATCGTTTAAATTCACTATATAGCTAGGGGGGGGGGGGGGGGTAGGTGGATGTCGTTGCTATGGTGGTTACTACGGGACAAAATTTCAAACAAGCTGCTATTTTCCCCTATTTACCCATTTTCCACCAAACAAATAGAAAAATTAACACCAGAAAACGAAAAATGGATCATTAACGATGCATAATATGGCTAATTTCAAAATAGGATTTTCCTTTAAAATTTTGTAGTGTACCCCCTTAACGAAGAAGTTAAAATAGCCATTAAAAAAGAATGTTAATCTCTTACAATACACCTTATATATGGTTAGGTGGTAATAGCAGACACTCCAAGGTGGCATTGTTCCAATGAGTGAGATACCGAGGCCTATAGATGAGCACCGACTGCGCCCTAGGCGCGAGATTTTTATGGGGGTCCGGGATGCCCCCTCAGAAATTTTTTAAATCCAGAGTCTCTGAAAATATGCCATTTCCTGCATTTTCGGCACTGTCGGTGTCCGCCATTTTGTAATTTTTATCTCATTCTCACTCACAGGCCCTCGATTTGAGGCTCTGGTTGGCACAGGTAACAAAACAACGCAAGATGTCGCAACATTTGCGGAAATGCGTGAGATTCTCACGGGCGTGCGATGAGTCCTAAATGTGCGAGTCTCACGCGAGATGTGTGAGACTTGGAGTGTCTGTAATAGATGGCTAGCAATGAGCGTATTTACATACAGGCCGCAGCCAGAAAACTCGGGCACCCGTGCTGGCCTCTTTTGCCAAGATCTGCTTCATCAGCTGTTTTTGTTGTTGTTTGCAGTTCAATTTCATTTTGTATTTATACCACGGTTATGTGGAAACTAAAAAACTGGCCCATCTAACTAATATCTCCTTTTGCATTGTCGTGATCTTGGTGATCCAGCAACCGGGCTGGGTTTTATTACCCATGTTGTGTTTATGCGACTAGGATGTAATAGCATTTCTAGACAGATGTCTATCTTTAAAAGCTTCTGTGATTCTTTTTGTAAAGCACATTATAAAATTTAACACCCAGCGAAATATTATGTCAAAAATAGGGTATTTTCCCATCTTTTTGCTTAACTTCGTGACAATCTTTGAAGGAAATTTGAAGGAAATTTCAATGTTTTTGAAGGAAATTTCGGTGAAAATCAGGACAAAAAAAGGATTTTTCAACATTTGAAAGTGGAAACACTGTGGATGCACAAAATGGAAATTAAACTAAAACGCGTTGTCGAATGTGTCTCGGCCTTAAATTACGCATGTTCATTGCCATTATTCTAGCCAGTCAATTGCATTTTCATTGCCCAAAAGCTGAATTAAGTTAAATATTACAATTCTAGCTCTAGCATGTACTAAAATACTTTACAAACGATAACTAATGTCTACTAATAATCAGTAGATTAATATGATACACTATATGATTTATTATAAAATTATAAAATATTCTAACAATACTACATTTTCAATACTATTAAAATTTTATGCAAACTTACGCATATGATCTGATTGGCACGCTAAAACCTCGCACTGTTTGGCCATAATTGCTCGTATTCACCTAAAACACCAAAGTTTAAGTTTTAATGCCATACCGAACCAACACAAAACACGCACGTTCAAAATATTCAGATCATGCGAAATTTAAACATACAAAATGTTACGTATTAGTTACGTACCGTTGATAGGGATCGCCTTATGTTTGAATTGAATATAGTCTTAAGAGTGTTTCTTGAAGAACAACGCGATAATCCCATAGCAAAAGACATGTTTGAATTGAATATAGTCTTAAGAGTGTTTCTTGAAGAACAACGCGATAACCCCATAGCAAAAGACATGTTTGAATTGAATATAGTCTTAAGAGTGTTTCTTGAAGAACAACGCGATAATCCCATAGCAAGACATGATTTCAAATTATATCAACAAATTATATATTTTGCATTTTATATTGATCAATCAGGGCTCTCACAACGGAATTCCAAATTTCCTTATACCAGCTGTAAAAATTCCTTAAAGACTGCACAGTAAAGTAATTATAATGCATGTTTTATATGGCGTCATATTACCGCCAATATTCATGATTGCCATCATTCAACATGTTTCCGACATTGAAGTTAAATCGGACATTGAACGTACCGATTATTCAGCACTCATCAGAAGTTGAACGTTCGAAATATGTTGAAAATTAATCAACACATGAATATGAGAAGTTGAATATTGGCGGCGATAGACCATAGCGTGAAATGTCCGCCAATATTAATTAACATAATTTTACATCACCCCCCGGTCACAGAGTAATCACATACAGAGGCTTATCTTCATGTGCCGACCTTTGATGTCGGCGTAAGGGCTTTTTCGGCAAAATCCGCCATGTTCTTAGCCAGTCCAGTGAAGAGAGGCCGTCAGCATACGTAAACTGCGCATGTGCAGGTACTGGCTAAGAACATGGCGGCCAGTTAAAAACACCTTACGGTTTTTCCGCGAAGATGCACCTCTGTATGTGATTACTCTGTGCCCCGGTACAGACACAAAAAAAATATCAGATTCGCCGTGTTAGTTTCAAACCAAGGTATAGTGCGAGTCCGTTTCTGTATGCGTACCTTATAAAAATAGGAAACGACAGGACCAAGACGTAACTTTAGTCCACGGTACCGTACATTTGAAATAAAAAACAACAACTTGGTGAGGAAGACCAAAATGGAAACTATAAAGCTTATTTTGAAATTAGACTCCTCATAATACGTGTATTTTTGCAATTAATTAAATACACTGACAGTCACTTTGCCTATTACGAGACAATATATTCGCTGCTTTACCCCAGGGATTATTTTAAGGTGCAGTGATAAACAATTTGTGCCGTGATAAATTTTTCTTTAATATACAAAAATAAGTATTATATTATAAGCAAAGAAGAGTACAGATCTCATAACCATGCTGCAATGCAAGCATTTATACTTTTGTAGGGTCGCAGGGAATATGTCAAGTTTTTTTGCGAGGTTTATGGTTTAGTATTATATAACTTTGGCATATTGAAAACCCTTCGTATTTTCTCTGTCAGAGCAACAGCAAGACACAAATATAATGCAGATGGAATAACTATAGAATACCAGGCCATTAACTTTTTGTATTGCTACAGTATGCATTGCCTTGATTTCATCAGAAAATGAGAAATTTAAACTGATTTGTTGCCTGTATCACATCTTAACCCTAACCCTAAACATTCTAGCATGTGTACAGCCTTTTTTGCTCTGCTGGTCCAAAGAAAAATAGATTTTAACCTATGATATACAAATTGGCCTGGTATTCTATGGTAAAGCCATGATATAACTGGATAGAGATATAATGTATAGTAGAAATAGATATTCTAGTAGAAACTGCTAAAAATTAACTCGCTGTAGCAAATAGAGATTGGGTCAACTCATGGTCAATCTTTCTTCTAGACCCTAAACGTAAGAGATTGGAGCCTGGAGCAGTGCCATCATTAAATTTTACAACAAGTAGTGCTACTACTCAAGAGCATGATGTGTCTACTGCGACAACATCAACACGGCGAGAGCTTGTTCGACACCAACTAGATAAACCTGTGGTGTACAAGGTTCATGTCAAGACCTAAAGATGAAGGGATGGCTGAAAACAGAAAATGAGGACAGTGCCATTGAGGACAGTGACAATGAGTGCAGTGACAATTGTGACATAAGTCTGTAACCGTTCAGGGAATACCAATTAAATTTGAGTTCTGGATTGTTTCCATACCATAATCACACTTTATATATTAACCCACCTGACAAAGAGAACATTATATAGCATATGACCGAGTAAATAACAAAGTATTACAGACCAATAGAACTCTCAGGAGCATTGGGTCATATTGGATGAACTGAAGAAATTTTTGCAAAAGAAGTGTAAATATTTTAACATTAAATAACTATTTACAATATCACTTTGAAAACTATTTACATTTACCAGTTAGTAATAAATTATATATAATAGGTTTATTTCATCAGTTCACTGGATTTCTTTAGATTTGTCCTCAAAGCCTTCTTTCGCTGAACATTTTCCTTAAGTTTATACTTATTTACAATATCTCTTGCAAACGAAAAACATCTAACAGTGATATATAATCTTACAATATTTTCCAAACACAGAGACTGACATTCCTTAGATATTTCTACATCACAGTTTGTAATTATATTACACCACAAGCTTTTCACAAGAGAAGAAGCTAAAACTTCAATAACAATCGTGTCTACTGGTAAGCAAGTATCTTTATCTGTGTGCTTCCTAAAAACCAACTCACTATGCTGACTAACCATAAATGAGGTGACCAAAGGCCACCTCTTGACAAAGATGAAATGTACTCATTATCTTCTGTTGCAGTTTGCATTGAATTCATTAAGGCTTGAATTTCTTTATTCCTCTGTGAGTCACTCCTTGAGCAATTCTTACTTTTATGATACAAAGATCGTATGACATAACCAGCCAAATAGGTCAATGGCCCATGTTCCTCTGGTGATAGAGCAACTTCCTCCTAGAATGAATTGGTAAAGGACAATCAATAAGAAGCTTAAATACTAATAATATAACACCAAGTGAAATAACTATATTTATTATATGACTATGACGTAATTCTTCCATATAAGGGCACGAGAACAGAACAAATACCAGGCCGTATTGCATGGTAAAATCTGTATTTCTCCTCTTCTATACCAGTTAAACCGGTTTAAACAGAACAAAAATACAGATTTTTTGTCATATAATAAAAACCTCACTGAATGGTTTAGCATATAATACGGCCGGGTATTTTTCTCGTTTCTCACATTTTCCCTCGCCCGCGGCGGGCTTGGAGAAATACTTGAGAAACTCGTAAAATACCCGACTGTAGCTATTATATGCCAAACCATTTAATAAGATATATATACTGTAGAATACCCCGTCATCAACCTTTTTATATTGCTGTGCATTGCCTTGACCTCATCAGAAAATGAGAATTTTAAAATTTGCCTGGCCAACATCCCAACCCTAACCCTAAACAATATAGCATGTGTACAGCCTTCTTCCTTCTGTTGGTCCCAAGAAAAATATATTTTAACTTACTGAAAGAGATATATATACAAAGTGGCAGGGTATTATATAGTTAAGCCCTAATTTTATATAGGTTTGGTATAACATACCATAGCTTATTATTAACCACAATACAAGGGCCAGCCTCTAGCTAGGTCAGAAAACTCTACCTCAGAATCAGATGGTTCTTTATCTTTCTCAATGAGTTTCATCAGGCGTTCTGGAAGGTGAATCAACATCAAAAAGACCATCTTCTTGTCAGAATAAGGGTGGAAATATTCTTGCCAATGCGCATTTGTTTTGCCATAAAACTCTTTGAGAAATTTATCAATACTCTTCTAGTCATTTGTTGGTTTCCTGAATGATCTCCTTGTACAGCATAAACGTAAGAAGAGTCACTTGGTTCCAGCTTAAAAACTTCTGCTGCTTGCTCAGGCTTATATAATTTCTCATCAGTCAAACATCGAGCAATATCGCGTATGATGGACCTAGTTTTCTCGAGTGTAATAAGGGCAACATTCGCTGAAATACTCTCCCCCAATTCCGCCATGTGTTTGCTTCGTTGATGCTTTGTGCGGCCACCCTTTGATTTACAAATTTTCGCACAGAACTCGCAAGGGAAATTCTTATTTCCTTCAACCTAGAGAAGCAGATTGAAGATAAGTTAGAGGTAAGGTTATTGAAAGATCATGGCTACATTCTTCTTGATTTTAAGCTCACCTCTTCATACGAGTTTTGTATCTCGAACAGCACTTCTTCGACGTTCATATCGAGCAATGCCACAGTTTGTCCAAAATCGTCGTTAAAAGACGAGTCAAAGCTTTCTTCGCTTTCACCAAACGCCAGAGAACTCTCCTCATCCATATCATTAAGTTCTAAAAACCTATACTCCACAGAGTTCGTATGTAGCGAGAAAATCGCGATTTTTCATGAAAATCCCTCTATCAGTGTTTCCACTTTCAAATGTTGAAAAATCCTTTTTTTGTCCTGATTTTCACCGAAATTTCCTTCAAAAACATTGAAATTTCCTTCAAATTTCCTTCAAAGATTGTCACGAAGTTAACCAAAAAGATGGGAAAATACCTTATTTTTGACATAATATTTCGCTGGGTGTTAAATTTTATAATGTGCTTTACAAAAAGAATCACAGAAGCTTTTAAAGATAGACATCTGTCTAGAAATGCTATTACATCCTAGTCGCATAAACGCAACATGGGTAATAAAACCCAGCCCGGTTGCTGGATCACCAAGATCACGACAATGCAAAAGGAGATATTAGTTAGATGGGACAGTTTTTTAGTTTCCACATAACCAGGCCAGCACGGCCCGCCGCACGGGTGCCCAAGTTTTCTGGGCACGGCCTGTATGTAAATATGCTCATTTCTAGCCATCTATTACCACCTAACCATATATAAGGTGTATTGTAAGAGATTAACATTCTTTTTTAATGGCTATTTTAACTTCTTCCTTAAGTTTTTGGTGACATTTGGTATAATTTCTATTTTTCCTTCAAATTTCCTTCGTTTTTCTGAAATTTCCTTCAGATTTCCTTCAAATTTATATTTCCTTTAAATTTCCTTCATTTCGTCAAATTTTCCTTCAAAAAGGAAATTTCCTTCAAAATGGAAACGCTGCCCTCTATTTTCTATAAGATTCTATTATGAATTTCCGGTTTGATGCACTATAAAATTCACGTGACGTACTTTTGCAACATGATACGTAAATGAGTCGGCTGCAGTGAGCTCTATATATATATGTCAAAAGTGTAACCGTGTCCAGTTATTTTATACATTTGCTCTACCGATGGTATCGAGCACTCTCGATACACAAACACAAGATCTCTATTTGATATATATATATATGGATATATATATGGAGCTCACTGGTCGGCTGTCGCTTTGAAGTTTGCCGGCCTTCCAAACCCTCTCCTATATTAACTATGATATGATACACTATATGATTTATACACTATATAAAATTTATACACTATATAAAATTTCTAACAATACTACATTTTCAATACTATTAAAATTTTATGCAAACTTACGCATATGATCTGATTGGCACGCTAAAACCTCGCACTGTTTGGCCATAATTGCTCGTATTCACCTAAAACACCAAAGTTTTATAAATGCCATACCGAACCAACACAAAACACATGCGAAATTTAACATACAAAATGTGATGTCAATTTTTCGTATTATTTACGTACCTTTGATAGCGATCGCTTTATGTTTGAATTGAATATATTCTTAAGAGTGTTTCTTAAAGAGAAACGCGATAACCCCATAGCAAAAGACATGATTTTTTGAAGAGGGAAATGGTATGAACAAATTATATATCTTGCATTTTATATTGATCAATCAGAATCTCAGACAAGGTATCAGAACGGAATTCCAAATTTTCCTTAGACCAGCGGTAAAAATTCCTTAAATTTCTTTAGACTCGGCCTAGTTTCCGAGGAACACTCCGGTGGCGCGCGATCATAGGCGCTAATATAATATTTAATACACTAATATAAATAGTGAGTTGACCAGTATAGATTTGGCCAATTATATCATTACTTCACCTGAAGCTCATTATCTGTGATATACACGTTCGAGATATAATAATAATAATCTTTATTCATCAAATACCAATACAGGCACATATGAAATTACATGAAAAAAATACAAAACGTATCGTTATAATAACTATAAAATATTGTAAGATTATAAAATATCACACTCATATAATAGGAGAATATCATGAAAATATTTTACTATTATTTTCATAATGGACTTATCGTGAATACTTAAAATACATAAGAATAAATTATTTGTATTAAATAAGCGGAAAGAGCTATTGATACTATATAAATTATTTAAAAAAGTGTTCCGAGTTTCTGCAATTTTTTTATTGGAGCATGACATTAAGTAGTGGAATTCATCTCCAATTTCATTCGATTGACATACAGTACAAATCCTTTCATCGTATGGCGTTTTATTATATCGGCCATATTCAACCGGTAGTTTGTGTGCGGATATTCTCATTTTTGTAATTGCTTGACGATGTTTAACATTACATACTTCATGGAGATATTTTTCAAATACAAATTTATTCTTAACTTGTGCGAGGGTTACGAAGAAAATGATTCTGCTAAGCGAGTATAAAGGGACGCCAGGGAAACCAGATAGAAAGACACGAAGACTTTCTCGTAAGGAAAACTCAACCTCCAGCTGAACTTTGTTTAAGAGTCCTGGAACATCATCAAATGCAAAGGACCAATCAATGTATTTTTTACCCTTGGCCCTCCAACCCCGGAGCTATGTGGGGGTATTAGGCAGTTTACTTTATATGCCCCTTTCAGCAGGACATTAGTTTTGTTTTGAATGTCATGAGAAATTATAGGCAGGGTTGGGTGGGGGATTTGACATAAAAACAAATGCAATTTATCTGATGACATAATATCAGGCATTTAAACCTTAGATTGAAAAAGCTGATAAAGGTGAGGTTTTATCCATTGACAAGGGTTTACATTGGCTGGTGCATAATAATACAACTATATGTAAAATACAGTAGGAGTACTAAAACATATTTAAATGAAACATGTATTATAACGATTATGTCTAGTAAATTATAGACTGTAAATATAGAGCAGTACTAATCCTTACTGCTTGTTTTATAGTTTTCCAGCAGAAAGATTACGCTGACTCCTACAAAGAAGTCCCCATGCAGTAAAACATCATAAATGGACCTTTGAGGAAAATAAAGCATTTATTGAATTCATATCAATTGCCAAAACAGATCGAACATATGGACAAAGTTCTGCTGAAGAGTGGCCAGCATTTAATAATAACAACAGATTTTTATTTGTAATGGGTTTTACACAACATTCAACTGCCATATATAATGTACAGCAATTCTACATAAATGCACCATGATATTCTATCTTTCATGATAATATAAAGCAATTACAAGGTCAATCATAGATGCATCTCATAGTACAGACTGCACAGTAAAGTAATTATAATGCATGTTTTAAACTATATGAATATTTCATCAGTTTCATACTAACTTTTTTTCAAATTGCACCATAAATGTAGATTATGAACTATCATCTTAGTTTATACGATTGACATTAACAGGGAAAATTTAGGGTTTATAAGTTAAGGTTAATTAGTTAACATGTAAATATTTAAAGGTATATTTAGAGGTATAAATAATTTTATGACTAGACAATATTTTATACAGTAAGTTTAGGTAGGGGTATTAAAGCACATTAAAAGCACCATTTCCTATTTTCCTAACCATATCTTTCCATGTATTTTGGTTAAATGAAAATGGTGCGACATTTTTTTTAAAAAAAATATGCTTTTTCTTTAATTTCAGGTGATTTTTTTGAAAAACAATAAATTATTTTCAATATCAATTTGACTGTGTCTGTATTCTGCTTATAACCATGCAATAAGGCAATAACTTATGTTATGCCAGAAGTGCATCAGAACTGTATCTGGCTGGACTGAGTTATATATTTAACCATTTATGGTTATGTCTCAGTTAATTTACCTGATGTTCTGTATAGATCACTATATATATCATTCTACAGTGTTTGTGAAGTGACGAAAATAGCAAATGGGTAGAATTACCTAAGCTCAGACAGTAAAATCATCTGGCATATCTAGTCCTATAACTCTGAAGTCCCTATCAACCAACGATTGTGTTTTTAGCAATTTAGCTATTCTTTAGTATAGTAGTATTAGTACTTTAGGCAGTGTTTTAGTTGTATATGCTTTTGCATCAATTATTACAGTATAGCATGGATGGTACAAAAGTGTTCCTAAAACGGTTAGTATTAGTCATTGGAAGATCATAGATGCGTTTGTGTCTTAAATTATACTTTGCCTGGTGTCTTGGCAGCAGCAGTGCATAGAGTTTATGGTCACTGTCAGTTGATATTTTACAAAAAAGCTTTTCACACAATGTTTGTCATCGGACCGAAAGGAAGTTTAATCCAGATTGTTGCAGGCTTTCAGAATACGGCTGTCCTCTGTAAATTATAGCCAAGGATCGCTTTTGTACTCGCTCAAGATCGTCAGACCAGTACTTTGGTAAAGAGTGGTGAAATACCTGTGCTGCGTATTCAAGGGTGGGTCTAATGCAGGTGCAATAAAAGTGAACAATATCTGCTTCTGGAACATTTGCACGTTTAAGTTGAACCAGACAATACAGACGTTTGTTGGCTTTCTTAATGACATGGTCGACATGGAGGTTCCATTGTAACGAGTTCGAGAATACAAAAAAAATTGTTACTAGAAACTGACACTGAAAAATAAAAAAGGTTAGGAAAAGACAATAATGGCCATAAACGTAAAATTTTGGTAGAGTCTGAAGTTCAAAGACATGAAAGATTAAGAAAAAATAATGATTATCACAAAATGAAAATTGTACTTGAAACTGAACTTCAGAAGAAAGAACTTCCTATTGAACTACAGGGATTGTCTCAAACAGAAGAAATGCTAATCGCCCGTGCTCTTCCAATTATGAGAGTCTATATAAAACCAGGGGGACAAAGAGGTTACTCTGGTCATTGAATTAATCTGCCACAAAATGTGCACTGAGGAACTTGCAACATCACTACCTAGATATCCAAAAGACTTATCTGTTATTATTGTAAAAGTCAAAGGTAGATATAACACTTTTAAAGATTGTGTTGTGAGGTGACAAAAAGTGCATAATGCATTGTTATGGCTTATCCAAAATATACACTACATCAAATAAACAAATATGTTTGGTTTAATTTATGTTATACAAAGGTTTCTGTTTCTAAACATTCACAAACAATTTATCAGGTCAACAAACTGTCCATTATAAATAGTTGTGTTTGGTAGTGAATATAGTTCGGTTTCGTAGTTAATATCATTATTAACAATTTTCCTCGTTTCTGATTGGCTAAGAACATCAAAATTTTCTCTTAATTCTTTTTACTATGGGTATTTGGGAGAAAATACCACATGTGGTATTTTCTCCCAAATACCCCTAGTAAAAATTGAGCAACGTCAATTGAGTAAAATTGGGTAAAAATTGAGTAAAAATTGTTAATAATAATATTAATACGAAATAGCACTTGTTCTCGAAGTATTAATGAAAAATTGCACTTGTGTTTGGCGAAATATTCGTAATACCGCTCGTGCTTCGCACTCGCGGTATTAAGAATATTTCGCCAAACACGCGTGCAATTTTTCATTAATACTTCTCGAACCGTGCTATTTCCTATACTAATAGTTCTGTTGGGTTTGGTTCTTAATAATAGGGTTTGGTAGTTAATAATAAATAAAGATCTTATGTGTAATAGAGCAGTACTAATCCTTACTGCTTGTTTTATAGTTTTCCAGCAGAAAGATTAGGCTGACTCCTGCAAAGAAGTCCCCAGTAAAACATCATAAATGGACCTTTGAGGAAAATAAAGCATTTATTGAATTCATATCAATTGCCAAAACAGATCCAGCATATGGACAAAGTTCTGCTGAAGAGTGGCCAGCATTTAATAATAACAACAGATTATGAACTATCATCTTAGTTTATACCATTGACATTAACGGGGAAAATTTAGGGTTTAAGTTTATTATTGTACAAGTTAATTAGTTAACATGTAAATAAGTTGAACCAGACAATACAGACGTTTAACAAGGATTTTAAGTGTAAACACTGAATGGTTTAAGGACACCCCTTCAAACAAAATAATCTTTTGAAATACGCGGAGCGAAAGCCCACAACGAAAAAGATTCTACCAAAATTAATGGTAAATACATTAACCAGAATGAACATAGGCGTAAGCATAATCATTCACCAATCAGGTACGCAATATTGGCTTTCTTTAATAACATGGTCGACATGGAGGTTCCATTGTAACGAGTTCGAGATTCTCAGACTCAGGATTTTTGCGTGGTCCACTACTTCAAGTGGAACGTTGTATACTTTAATAGCTAGGGTCAAACTCCTGATGAACACGTTTGAAGTCGATCCTCAGCTCCTTGCATTTGCCTGCGTTCAAGTGCAGTTTGTTGTCTGCTGACCATTTCTCAACAGACGTGGCAGCAGATTGAGTGAAATGATTTTCGAAATTGTTGTGTCGTCATTGAATATAGTCTTAAGGCCTGGTTCGTAACCGTGTCGTAACTGTCGTGGACACTGATCTGAATATAGGCATCAGTGGCCGGTCGTGGAGCTATGCTTGCAGTCTATCAGTCTGATGAATGTAATATATCTTAATGTGTCATTAAATTTTGACATGCATTTCACATGCATAATATATCAAGCAATAAGAAAGATGACTTTTGTCTGATTTTCTGATTGGTTGATTATCGTACTCGGTTCAGGCTTTTCAGAGTGGTTAACAGTGACGTCCGGCGGAAGTGATGAATAGATTTGTATTTGCACGTTTCTGATTGTTTCTGATCGGACCAATTTTCTTATCACATGGATAGAAGTACACGAGAAGTATTTTGAGCAAAAAATTCCGATTGTATTGGCTTCATAACGTTGGATGACGGGATTTGAAAGTTCGAAGGAGTGAAAATCCACTGCTTTAATACGCCAATACATTGGAGATTTTCAATTTTGGGGGACCAAAATCCATGTTATAATGGCTAACCTGGCATGTCTTATATACTGTTAACATCATATTCTTGAAGTTATACTGTGAATATACATATGACAATGAATTCAGGCACAAACTTGGTTACACTTATCACTTCTTTTTGAGTGATCTCACGCCAATACGCCAACGAATTTTAAAACCCACGCCGGATATATCCGGCATGGAGTGCATGGAATGCACTGGCCCTAGGCAAAAAGGACATTTTATATCGCGACAAAGACAACAATACCACAGAAGAAAGATATATACTCTATGACAATACCAAGTCGGCGATGCATATGAAAAATTGTACGAAGTATAAACATCTATATTTGTGCCATTCTATTTGTGAAAAACGTCGCTATTTCTTAGGGTTTTTTTGATAACGTGGCTGCTGTTTAATTTCAACACGATGTTGCTAGAAATGTTAATAAATACTGTGTACTATAGAATAATAGAGAGTTCAAACTTCAAAGATAATTGAAGAGTGAAAATCTGCAGATTTGCTTTGGTTATTTGTATATAAATCCTGAGTGATTGCTAATGTTTCAGATAGCTGCTTAGAAATAGACATAAGAGGAAATTCAAACTTTTTTATGTGAAAGTATTTGCTCAGACAGTACCTTTTAATGCCAATTGATGTTCTAGTTTTACAAAGATACAAACTTAACTACACTGTGCCAGTGGGGAAAACATATATAACCATCATGCATATTCGCTGTCTCTATCCCCCAGTGGAGCCGAGACAGGGGGGGGCTGCACAGGGAGCAACCAGCCCAGTTGTGGCTCAGTTTGGGTGCATTTGTAGGGACATGTTTGGTTCAGGAAATCTGTGGAGAGTGGCTACCAAATATGCCAGTGTTTCTGGTGCTTTAAAATTATGACATCATAGGGGTCCTAGGGACCACCATTGGTGGCCCTGCCAAACACGCAAATTCTCTTAAACTAATAGCAATGATTGTTAAACTGGATCATGTGACATTCCAGATTTCCCAGACTGCAGAGCATGGCACTTTTTCAACAAGATCTTGGGTGCACAGTCAGGCCGCACCTGAAGTGCGGGTGCGCAAAAACTACCTAAAATTTCTTATGTGCGCCTTGAAATGCATATGTGGGGTGCCTGTGCAGAAAGGAAAATGAAAGGAAAACATTTTATGCAAGATCAAATTTGCAAAAAAAAAATTCTTGCAGTGCGAATTAAATCATTCTGTCTACAGGGGATAGACTAAAAAGCTCTCACTAAAATGCAGGAAATCAAGCCACAGAGGATCAAGAATTCAAACTGGGAGGACCCCCAGACCCCTTTACATTAATGGTCCCCCCGCTGAAGAATTCTTAAGGCCCTGTTACTCCATGCATGCCTGCTTTATTTGCTCATGTTCCAAATTGCAATCAGAGCTTTCATAATGGAAAACTTATGCGCAAAATTTTAGTGCGAAAGTATTTCTGCAAAGCCAAAGCAGCCGAAAAAAATATCGTGCATGGGAAAAAAGTCCTCCCCCTCATCACTTTTCTAATGTTCGCCCCTAAGTGCGCCATTGTTATTGCATTAATTTATCTTGGGTGCGCGCTGCCATACTCTGCAGCCTGGCAGATTTCCAGTGTCATTGATACAACATGCTTACAAAGAAAGCTATTTAAAGTCTAGTAAAAATATTATTGCCCAGCATATATATTGAACATGAAGGGTTTTGTAGATGGAAAATTATTGAGTGTAAATTATATGCCTATTTATAATTTAGTGACTGGAAAATATTTCAACTAGTGATTTAAAGCTACAAGTCCAACAGCTTCTTGATAAGCTATAACATAATATATTGTGTATGAGCAACAGAAATGCTGTCAGTAATGTCTAATGTAATTTTCACTAAATCACTGATAAATTATGGGTATTTGTTACTGAATCTCAAAGTTACAATACTCATTGCCCAGTACCCCTAAATTTGAGATACACAAATCTATATTGTACAATTCAAATCCTCCTTGTGTAATTGTGCATATATTTTTATCTTATTCCAACACAAAATGCATAATAGAACACAATCAATAATCAAATTAACATGAGTATAAAAACTTTATTATATAATATTTACATTTGTGGTTGTAGAATGTTTGTATTTTTTGTATTTATTTGTATTTAATAAGTTCGTCAAAGAATATTTACATTCGTGACAGGTGGAAGAAACAGGACAAGTGTCCCAATTGATATCATCCACCCTACCTATAGTATATTATTATTAAAATGTTAAAATATGTTAGCTAAAAAAGTGTATATACAATATAGTCTTATAAAACAGATTCCATGCAAGTTCATGTAAATTCAGAGTTGAATTTCTTGAGGTAATAATCCTGCAATTTTGTTGATAGTGTTGATTTATATCAAGGATGGCAAATCTTCTTATATTATGTCTTCTTATACTATTTTAAGAAGATTTTGTTTTAGACCAAATTTCTTCTTATATCTTCTTATTTTATTCAATTTTTCTATATTAATTAATTATTCAAGAAATCAAAATTGTCTGTTTAAATGTAAATCAGTCATTTTTAATTTAAATATAACTATATAACTGTCTGACATTCCATATAACATACAAATCACCAAAATGACATGATATCGTGACGTCATTAAATTTTTGACGTCAATAAATCTTCTTATAATGAATATAAGAATTAAGAAGATTTTTTCTGAAAAAATCTTCTTATATCCATCTCTGATTTATATAATTTATATACTTCAGAATTTTGAACAAGAAATTCCACCCTTTGTTATGTTATATTTCCGCTTTGTTCGCCATTGTTGCTTATCTCTACATGATAATGGTCCTTTCTTCTTTAACACTTCGCTAGAATTTCGTTTACAAATGATTTCCATATAAAAACTAGCATTCAAACCTTGACGCATGCACTCCTCAATGACAGCCATGTTGCCAAAATATTACCCGGTCTATTGTCTTCCGATTGACCAATCAAATTGCTTAAAATCGCTTCCGGCAACTGATTATCCCAGGGCTTCTGAGAGCCACAAGAGCAGAAGCCCTGGGTACAAGGTTGATTTAGATATAATTCCTGACACTGAGTATCTGAGTTAATATATTTTGAGTGTACAAAACCCCAACAACTGATCCTAAAAATCTACCAGCCAATATAATATGACATATCGTGGTTTCTTGGAATGTTTGGAAATCTTTGGACCAGAGCTGAAGCTGAGTTTATTTAATGTGTTGCATTCAAAAATGTTGGGCCAGAAGAAAGCTTTGATTGTTAATAACGGCAAGTGATGGGGAACCTCTTGTTGAGACCTCTCAGGGTTCTGGCTGAAGATCATATTCATGATGTCAGTTGATCACATTCACAACTTGGTTATAAATGGATTGACAAGTGTTGTTGCAAGGTGAGTCTATATTGTCTGGGCAAAGAAGCCTGTTAAAGCCACACAAGACCAAAGCCGGCGAGAGGTGGGGGTGCCTATTTATTTAATATATTATACATTTCTGAAATAAATGGCATAATAGCACCAGAACTGCATGTCAGCCAAACACCAACTTTGTGAAAATTGGGCAGAAAGTGTGGGGGGAAAGTGCATTGTCTGGAATAACAATAAAAATGGCTTTTATCGTGGTTATGATTTTTCTTCAGAACTCGTCTCAGAATGCGTCAAATGCTGTTCTAGAGACCCTAGAAATTCAAAATTTCTCCGGGGGAGCATGCCCCCGAACCCCCTAGCATTCTCGCACCATTGGTGGTCGTATTCCGATTCTGAATCTATGTTTGTTTTGCCTGTCCAAAATCAAAACCTTGGCTATGCTACTGGACTGAGGGAGTGAGCCCGCATTTATCAATCTGCCCTGGGCCCGTGACTGGCTCTCGCCGGCCTTGCACAAGACCTCTGTGGCAACAAACTAAGAAGGAAATCTAACAAACCTCTTTGATGATTAACAATACAATCCATCAGTGCATGGTTAACTTAGATGGACTGAACTTATAAACCTGTTTGTTTACCATGCACCACATTACCAAAGCTATATGCATTAATGCATACGAATATCTCGAAATCAATGAACCACCATGAAAAGTTTGACTTGAAAGATGTACTTAAGTACTTTGAAGACTTACCTCAATTTCGCTTTTGTTCACAGTGTAGTTGGTCCATTTCATCAAACTTCCAGACTACTTTATTTGTGTAGCAGTTACTCCATGTCTTGAGTGGATTTTGAAGGAGAATGTCCTGTTATTTCCTGTTATATGTTTATAATATGAAACGTCAGAAAATGCCCAAATCCGCCATGTTTTTGGCTTCACTTTTTTTTGCCGAGCACTTCCGGCTCCAGGCACAGACAGTGAACTCTAAGTAAGTTTATTTATAGTTCAGTGTGCACAGGTTAGTGCTCCAGGTATTATATAGCTCAGTGGTTCCGACCTAAGAGAACCCTGGGTACGAGGTTGCTCCATGAATTCCCAATGCTATCCCTAATTATCACAATTTACCCCACAATAACCCATATTATCCCCTGACATTATCCCCCACACATCACACATGTTTCAACCACTGTTTCAACATGATAACATCTGAATGAGCCGGGGACGAATTTGAAACTTGGGTATTCGAGATTTAGGTCCATATTATAGGTGATTTGTCCTTGAAAATAGGATTAAACGTGATATTTAGCATAGTCTTTTGGACTTTTAACACTTAGTATTCAATATAATTGGTATTGTTTGCTGAAAACTGAAATTTCCATAGAATTCCATACATCCCGCGCGATTTTCTTTTTAAATCCCCCCCGTTATATACAAAAATTGTAATAAGAAATACTTTGAAAATGTTAAATTCCGGGGGGACGAACCATAACAGCAAAGGTGTTTAAAATATCTCGCGTGTTTTTAAAATTTAAAAAATTTTAGTTACGCGTGAACAGGCAAATGAGTGGCAAGTCATAAAAATATTTAAAGTACACCAAAATGGGCAGTAAAGATCAACTTTTTTTATTAAAACTAGAAAGTTGCGAAGATAAGAAGGAAAGGGATGATTTAATTCAAGAATATTTGAAGACATTTGGCGAAAATGCGGGCGGGAAAATTAAAAAAGTGCCCGATTTTCCCGAAGGGTGCGAATGGCTGAATTTGGAAAACAACGATTCGTTGTCTATAAATGGAAATTTACGTGGAAAGATATGCGTGTTAGACTTTTTCACCTACTGCTGTATAAACTGTATGCATATATTGCCAGATCTACATGCTCTCGAAGCAAAACACAGCATTCAAGATGGGCTGGTTGTTGTTGGTGTTCATTCGGCAAAGTTTGAAAACGAGAAAGTGTCAACAAATATACTCAATGCTATTTTAAGATATGACATCACCCATCCGGTTGCTAACGACGCCAATGCATTTCTGTGGAATGCCATGGAGATAGCGTGCTGGCCGACGTTGGTCGTTGTCGGACCCAATGGGCAATATTTGTTGTCGTTGGTTGGCGAAGGACATCGCAACACTTTGATGGAGTTTGTGGGTGCCGCATTAAAATGGTTTACATCTACTGGTATGGGCTAATGCCTACAGAGTAAAAATTAAGCATCATTAGAGAATAATTTAGCCGTACAATACAATATACTGGCTACTAAGGGGGTATTAAATACGAGCCCCACGCAAAGGCTGGCCTACACTCTAATAATTTATATTCTAACTCTAACTGCTCATCTTATCTATTCAGAAAAATATTTAGCTTTTTCGTTATTTTACTCTGTCTAATGTCAGACAATTTTATACTCATTAAGGGGAAAGTGTTGGATGTTAACCCATTAATGTCCAACACTTTCCCCTTGACAAGTAAAATTGTCTGGCATTAGACAGAGTAAAATGACAAAGTGGGCACATTGTGGCTTAATGGATTAATTTGAACCAATTTTTCCACACAGGTGAAATAAGCAATCATCCAATCAACATATGTCTAGCAAAGGACAGCCTACCTCGAACAAGCCTATCCTTCCCCGGGAAGATATCCATAAAGAAGTCAGTTGACAAGATGGCCATCTCGGACACAGGTCATCATCGGATATTGATAGTGGATATGAATGGTGCTGTCGAGACCGTAGTGGGCAATGGGATTGCAGGTTTGGCAGATGGTGGGTTTAACCAGGCACAGTTTAATAGTCCCCAAGGCGTTGTGTGGAAAGGTGATACGACAATGTTTGTTGCCGATACTGAAAACCATGCAATAAGAATGGTAATATTTTTGTTAGTGAACTTAATGACCATCAATAATTGTTATTTTAGATCTGCTCTTGATGAATCAAATGGTACTATAAACCTATTGTCCCGATTTTAGATATTCGATCTGTTCTGTCCTATCTAGATTGATTTAAAGTCTAAAGTAGTAAGAACAGTCACTGGTACTGGTGTGCAAGGCAATGATAAAGTGGGTGGTAAAATTGGTCAAGATCAAGCTATCAGTTCACCTTGGGACGTCGTCATTGGCCCGTCACCAGGTTCGAGTGGTATATAACAGCAATTCTATCATGCATCCTTACTCCTATCTCTATACAGGAGGTTTCAGAGCAGCAAATATGGTACTCGGTGAAGTTCAGAGTGTTGACACCATTGAACTATAATAGACTGGAACGCTAACGCAGGAGGGGGATTGAAGCCAGCTTAATTCAGTTTTTCTGAGTTTTGAGTTGAAATACTTAACGCCGAACATTGGGCTGTATATGAAATTGAAGCTATTAAAAAGTTCTATTTGATATAAAAACTTCTTATAACTTAAAACTTTGAGGGAAAATTTGCCGTATTTTACAAAATTGCGGTTGTTTTTGTATTTTTTAAGTATTTCCATTTTGCCTAAAGTCTTGAAGTTTTTATATCAAATAGAACTTTTTAATAGCTTCAATTTCATATACAGCCCAATGTTCGGCGTTAAGTATTTCAACTCAAAACTCGCAAAACTTGGCTTCAACGAATCATAGGACTTGATCATAGGAGTTAGCGTTCCAGTTTACTTAGAGTTCACTGGTTGACACTTATTGTTCGCTGGATGCTGGTTGTTCATTGGTTTTTCGCTGTTTGTTGGTTGTTCATTGCTTGTTTGCTGCTGTTTGTTGGTTGTTCATTGGTTGTTCATTGGTTGTTCATTGGTTGTTCATTGGTTGTTCATTGGTTATTCGCTGGGTGTTTGATGGTTGTTCACTGTTGCTGCTGCTGTTGTGTATACCCATCTGCTGCACGATAGCACTCAGTTAACCACCTTATACACAGCGCACGCCTTCATCATTTATCCTTACCTCAATCTCTATACCAAGTACTTAAGGCTTATAATCCACAAAAAACGACATATGTTTTCTATGTTTCCCAACTTGTAGGTTCACTAAACATATTAGAAGATGAAAGTGTATTATATATCGCCATGGCTGGAACACATCAAATTTGGGGATTGTGTTTAGCCGAGACGAAGTGGTTAAAAAGAAGGTAAAGGCTGTGGTATACTTGTCCGTCAAAAAGGAGAGATATTGGTGGTACAATGGTTAATATGCACGTGCCTTTCACCTCTGATATTCTGGGTTTGATTCATACAGTGTTTGACTCTCAAGGGTTAAAAAATAGGGTTACGGACGTACGATTGTACACCGAAAAATGCTTGGCGTACGTCAAGTATCTAAGGAAACGTACGATAACGTACACTTACTACAGCTCCTTTGTATTAGCCTACAATTACTTCAGACAACGAGCATTCTCTGGTCCGAGTTAGCGTCATCAATTTTCCATCTCGCTTTCTGTTCACAGCGCTTTTTAGTCTTACCAAAAATTTCACGTTGTTTAACGGTTAACTCGCGAGTAACGACGTTTTGAAAATTCGGTACAAACGCCAGCGAAAATGTTCTATTTCTAACAAACAAGAAGTATATACAACAGAGAACATGGGTAAAACTATAGTTCAGAAAATCGTACGTCAACATCGATAAACCGTACGCCAACTTAGTTATAGAGCGTACGACCTCGTACGGCATTTCTCAAGCATTTTTTAACCCCTGGTTCACTCTGCCAAACACTGGATATTTCCGTTTCCTTCTGTGAAAAAAAACTATAAGTTTGTTAGAATTTGATACTGAGGAAATACAGTATAAACATACACTTAAAGCTGCTGTGAATGGTGTCTGAACTACGAAAAACCTTTGCCTTCAACGTTTTGAGCGAAGCCCAACGTTTTGAGGAGGTTACCAGCCAAATCAGCTTAGTAGCGTATTGAAGAGGCTACTTAACAAAGCGTCTTCCCTCGAAACTTGGAAGTGTTTTAATCCTTTTCAGGTAGTTCAGACTCAAATCATGCGGCAACTTATTGTAGAGTACACATGTTAAAACGCACAAGTTTTAACAAACCTGCAGCAGACGTCTACCAATGCTGTTTCAACAACTTGTTATCAGGATGTGTTCGCACTGCTTGTTCTCCCAGCTTGTTGACAAGTTGTCCATCGGCTTGTTGACAACTTGCTACAAGATTGTCGACTCAAAAGACTTGTTACAAGTTGTTCCAACGACTTGTTATCGTCCGGCAATTCGACAACTTGTTAACAAGTTGCGAGTGACAACCTTGTAGCAAAATGACAACATTGTTACAACTCGTTGACAAGCTTGCTACAAGTCTGTCGCGTACTCATAGATCTTGTTGACAAGGTGTGAGATTTCTACGTGTGTACTGCTGACACTGACAGATATCTAGACGTACATACACTGTGTTTTATCTAGCGATGAAAAGGCGTGGACGTGCCTAAGGTTCTCAGGTAGTGGCGCTGAAGAAAATCGCAACAACAGCTATCCGCATAAGACTGGTTTTGCTCAACCATCAGGACTGAGTATTGCTCGAGAAAAACCATTGGAATGTATGTTTGTGGCTGATAGCGAGAGCAGTAGTGTACGGTCTGTGTCCATTACCACTGGTGGGGCAAAGGCTTTGGTCGGAGCTGATAGGGATCCAATGGTAAAGTTGGTTAAAATACCATCACGGATTACAGTGATTGGAATGGTCAACTTCGAATTACTGTAATCTGTTATGACGATCGTGTATTCAATCACCGAACACAGTGATGATTGTGGTAGTGATGACAATGTTGTTGTAATGACACCATAGTTGTTGGTAATGATGGTACGTTAGGAATGGTGATGGTAGGGTTGATGGTGGTAGTAGTGTTATAATGGTAGTCGTGCTGATGATGGTGCCGATAACGTCTCTGTGCTTGATTAACTCATGTAAGTAGAGATTGGTTGGTTCGAAGGTTTTTTCTCCGGGTACTCCGGTTTTCCTCCCTCGCTAAAAACTAACCCCGAAGGATTAACCTTAACTAACCCTCGGAACCTTTGTCAATTGGGTTGTAAAACCTGTTAAGGCTTTCCGTCCACCTCGGAGTGGTAAACACAATAAACTATAAACTAAATGATGTTTGGTAATGACGATGTTTTTGATCACAATTTTAACTGTGCATGTGGTATTTGTTGTGGAATTTATTTTATCTATCAGTGAATTAAAATATATTTGATTGTGTAAAATGCCAGTATGAATGTGGTGATGATTAGATTACTCTTGTCATCCTCCTACTGTGATTTTGGTTTATCATAGAGACAAAATAGTTATGGAATGTTGTGATATTGAATTGTACTACATGGTACGGTATGGTATGGTAAAAACATCTTGTAATTTACCTTATCACAACCCGCAGTACCCGCATCTATATATATACATGAACTTGTGGTTAACGCTTGGCAACTGGGCTCTGTAGCTCAGTGGTCAGAGCGCTGCACCGGAATCGCAGGGCCGCAGGTTCAATTCATGTCGGAGGACTTAGAGTTGCATTTTTCGCAGCCGTTCCCGTTCAGGTCTAAAAATATTGTATATAATATTTCACTCGAAATTTCCATCCACCTAAACCTTCTACATCAATTTCAATCGAGTGAGATGCAGAAAAAAACATCTTGTAATTTATGGTATGGTATGTTATGGTATGGTAGCACTAGAGAATGGTATCCTATGGTAGAATGTGCTCTGTAGAGAAGTGATAACTTACCAATATTGCTATATCATTCATCTGCTTTAGAATCTCTTTGCATTTGGAGATGTTGACGGTAGAGGCGTAGACGCGAAGTTACAACATCCTCTTGCGGTCTCATGGAACGCTCAAAATCAACTTCTTTACGTGGCAGATTCTTATAACCATAAAGTAATGTATACCATGATATCAGTAAATATAAACACACAGAACAATTTGGACTTTTCTCAATATATGGAGTAACTTGGGGGCCAGTGCTATGGCTAATCTTTCAATATCCATTGGCACAGTAATAACTCGCGTACTCGAACCTAGATATTAAGAACTTGTTTAGCTAAGAGTTTCCATTTCAAATCCCCCCCGTACATAATAATGCATACTGCATACTGATTTACATGAATAATAGACCATACCTACCAGCAACGAGTAGCATTCTTCTTAAGAAATTAAGAACCTAAATAGCATAATTTCACCGTAAACATTATTTACATAAGAACCTTGTTAGGTTCTGGGGCGGTTATATGAAAGATAGTCAACCAGACGTAATGCGAAAGTTAACCAATCAGAACCGCATATCATATTGTTAACTACCGTATATTTAAGTACATAATGGGTAGTTAAGAGTATTTTTTTCATATATTTAGATCAAGGTGGTTGATCCAGTAAAAAAGACCTGCACCACATTGCTTGGAACTGGCGAACCAGGCTGTGTAGATGGCGATGTTGGCCGTGTTCAGTTTAATGAACCTGGAGGCCTGGCAATCAGTCCTGATGGAAACACATTGTACGTTGCCGATACCAACAGTCACGTGATACGCGTGGTCGATTTGAAAACGAGTACAGTTTCAACGGTGAGTATGGTGAATGGCGATATAATTATTAAACTGGATACTCAAGATATCTAACACTCAAGATATCTAACACTCAAGATATCTAACATCTGAAAATCTTGATGTTTCCTCAAATGTGTCGCGGTTTGCCACCCATGAAAACATTGTTGTAGAAACATCTGAAAATCTCGATGTTCCATCCAATGTTTCGCTGTTTGCCTACCTACGAAATTAAGCAATTTACAAAGAAGCAAATTTCTTTACATTGCTGGTTTGCCTCTATCAACTCTCGTCTTTCAGTTGTCCATCATAAGCCAAGTTACGGAGGTTGCAGATGGACTTACTACAGATGCAACTGATAACCGCCAAGATGCTGTGAAATACCGTAGACTTGCACCGTTCAACGCCGGCACCATCAACTGCAATCCTGTTGTGGTTAGCAGGAAGTCAATAGAGATACAGTTTACGTTTAGGTTGCCAGAACATTGCAAGTTAACAGAGGGAGTGAAAAGCCGGTGGCAATGTGCTGTATTTGAAGGCTCGATTAACGATGGTGAGTTGGACACGAAATGAATGTGAATTTCCTTCACCATTTCAATAACTTAATATGCGTTTGACCATCAACTCTGCATGTATTACCATTTAGAAGAAAGTTGAGGATATTAGTATGGTGCTAAGCAAATGAACTAAAGGAAAACAATCTGTAGAATTTCGCCTGCCATGTTTTTTTTTGACTTGGCAGTTCAAAATTATTTTCGCCTGCCATTTTCTGCAAGTATAGTCCTTTTTATATGAATTTCGGTTATTTATTCTGTTCTAGATGAAGGTCGTATAGTCGAAAGTGGAGAATTATCTAACCCTGATGTACCTACTACCATGTTGATAGAAATACCAAGCCATTCAGAGACACAAATAACAGTAAGCATAAATGTCTACTCTACTCTACTCTACTCTACTCTACTCTACTCTACTCTACTCTACTCTACTCTACTCTACTCTACTCTACTCTACTCTACTCTACTCTACTCTACTCTACTCTACTCTACTCTACTCTACTGCCTGCTCGCGGAGATGAAAGGCAATTTGAAAGGCAACAATGACATTGCACCCCTAGTAATATCCGCACTCCCATATCAGTAAGCCTCCCCTGCCTTTTGTCTTGCAAGTTCACGAACACAACTTTACCTGTTTCGTTTCAGGTTGAAGGCAAGATCTATTTCTGTGAACCGAACGGGGCTTGTTACATGCAAGGAGTAATGTTTAAACTGCCAGTTAAATATCAGATGGATGGAGGGCAAAATGATAACGGAATTCCAGTGAAAATTCACTATGACTGTACTAAACCTTAAAATATTTCGTCTTCACGTAATATGTAAATGAATTTTGTGGAAATATATCAGTAAAGTTATACTATTGAAAAGCACATTTTTATAGCATCTTGTGTATGAAAACATTTAACATCATTTGAAACATTTAACATCATTTGAAACATTTAACATCATTTGAAACATTTAACATCATTTGAAACATTTAACATCATTCGAAGAGGCTCCTTTTTGGCGAAATTTCTCAAAAATCTTTTTTTATCAATTGTTTAAAGAAAATCTCTTAACTTTCTTTAAATCCGCTCAGCTGAACAGTAATATCATATATCAATAAAGACACTTGTTCATTTGGCATAACAACGATCTTTGATTTTACGCGATGACTTTTGTAATATGTACATTTGTTTTGTCATAATATATATAGTAAGGTCGCGCTTGCGCATAAAGACGTTTTGATGATCGCTTGATATGGTCTCGTTCCCAGTTTTTGCCCAGTCCATCCCTTGTGTTAACCTAACCGAGTTCTCACCAACATGCACTATTTTCCATTAGGTTTTAATACGCCTACAACTAAAGTTATCGTCCTTTTAAAACCACCTAAAATCACCTAATGTGGTAAAATGGATGTTGAAACATCCATTATATTACGTGGGCTTGGACGGTACGAAACATCTTGCGTAAAAAATCTACACCTGCATGTAGTGACAAATATCGTCGTTTGCATCCAACGATAAACAGGGGCACGTGAAAACATTGTCTATTTTCGCGAGCTACGAGTGTTTTTGCGCACGAAGGAAGACGATCTGTACAAACGATGGCCGTGAGTATAACTTAAGGTTCATTTTAACTAGCATGCTCTTGTCGAATGCGCGCAGATAACGTTAACTTTTGCCAAATGTTTGGTGTAGTTGATAACGTTTTTCGCGCATGTAAAGAAGACGCACATAGATGTGGTCTGAGCTAGAGCATATCTCTAAACCTTCCTGCTATCTCGGTCATGTGTTTTACGTGCTTATGCAACGAAACGAAACTTATGCAACGATCTTAAAACGTGGTGTGAAATTTCATTGCATAAGCACTTTAAATATCTCTATCTGTTGTACAATGTTGTTGATAGTTACTCGTTTACGCCGTCCTCTTGCGGTGCCTTCCTGACCTCGCCCGCAGCTGACCACGGTGTCATGCCTGGACTGCTATTGGTGAGCGGACTGTGGCGGAATTCATCCTCTTGATTGACGGACGTCTCGTAACCCGTGTTCTCTAACCTGAAACAGCAAAGCAACGAGGTGATGTGTACTTTATCGAAATATGTGGATGCTGCGCTAGGGCAGACCTTGAATTTTGTACGAAGCAGGAGAGTGGCAATCAACGTAACTTACGATGTTAACCTTGTGATAAGCCTTTCATCCTCGTCACACAACTCTCCTCCCATCAAAGACGGTTCCCCGACCACCATAACGTCTTGCGACGTCAAACCAAAGTTCGTCACCGTCCTGCTGGGTGACAGATTCTTCTTCTTATTTACAGAACTGTTTTGAGGTGGAGGCGCGTTTGATGCGGACGATGTCGTCGGCGTTGTTGGTTTTCGTTTCGACGGTCGACGTTTTGTTTTCGTGTTTGGATTTCCGTCTAGGAATGAGAAAAGATGGTGCCGTTTGTTAGTGGATGTGTCTTGAAGGCGAGTTACTCGGAAACGGTGAGATCCCGGCCGTTATAGAAACGTATAGTTTTCCCGGGTGACTGTTTACATGGCAGAACCGGGTAACTCGGCAAGGCGAGATCCCGGCAGAAAGCGACGGGATCTCGCCTGGACGAGATAAATATATTCCCATGTAAACACATTTCCCGCGAAAAGAGCACGCATGTTTCCTTTGTATTCACACTTTGATAAATAACATAGCCCAATCTAGCCCTCAAAAGTGTATAAAAGAGGCATAATTACAATGTATTCGGCGATCAAATACATGGTAACTCGGTTCCATATAAACAGATCGCTTCTTTGTCCCGCCATGACGAGTAACTAGCCTTGCCGGGTAGCTCAGAACTGAAAGAGCTATTTACCATTCAGTGCAAGTAATGTTGTTTTTAACATGCCGTGTCAACAACGTTCATGCAAAATTCAAAGTTCATTTTTGGCTTGTGCAATAATGCGTGTAAATGTTAACGAATGTTGGTCAGCTTCTTTCCGTTACGCCAAAATACGGTAAACACCTTCCTCGTTTAACCAATTCAAATAATTATCTCACCACATCGAAAATCAACAAAACTTGAAGGCATTTCAAGATACTACGAACCTTCTTCCTCTTGGCATCCACCTACCTCGTTTAGACGCCGAATTCCTTCTCTTTCCTACGTTGATATTGTTATGTTGTGGAACTATACGAACACAATGAAATAACATTTTGATTCACAATAAATTGTCAACATGTAGTCTAAATTCTACGTGCTGCTGGCAGAGTACGGTTTAGAACTGATATAGAGCTATCCAGTATGAATAAAGTTATAGTTTAGGTTTCCTCCTGTAGTAACACTGGATGAATAAGAGATGACTCTTACTGGACCTCTAGGGAGAACAGTTCAGAACTGATAAAGCTATCCAGTATAAATAAAGTTAGTTTAGGTTTCCTCCTGTAGTAACACTGGATGAATAAGAGATGACCCTTACTGGACCTCTAGGAAGAACAGTTTAGAACTGATAGAGCTATCCAGTATGAATAAAGTTAGTTTAGTTTAGGTTTCCTCCTGTAGTAACACTGGATCAATAAGAGATGACTCTTACTGGACCTCTAGGGAGAACAGTTCAGAACTGATAAAGCTATCCAGTATAAATAAAGTTAGTTTAGGTTTCCTCCTGTAGTAACACTGGATGAATAAGAGATGACCCTTACTGGACCTCTAGGAAGAACAGTTTAGAACTGATAGAGCTATCCAGTATGAATAAAGTTAGTTTAGTTTAGGTTTCCTCCTGTAGTAACACTGGATCAATAAGAGATGATCCTTACTGGACCTCTAGGAAGAACAGTTTAGAACTGATAGAGCTATCCAGTGTGAATAAAGTTAGTTTAGGTTTCTTCCTGTAGTAACACTGGAGCAACAAAGGATGGCTCTTACTAGATCTTTAGGGAGAACAGTTTAGAACTGACAGAGCTATCCAGTATAAATAAAGTTAGTTTAGGTTTCCTCCTGTAGTAACACTGGATCAATAAGGAATGGCTCTTACTGGACCTCCAGGGAGAACAGTTTAGAACTGATAGAGCTATCCAGTATGAATAAAGTTAGTTTAGTTTAGGTTTCCTCCTGTAGTAACACTGGATCAATAAGAGATGACTCTTACTGGACCTCTAGAAAGAACAGTTTAGAACTGATAGAGCTATCCAGTATGAATAAAGTTAGTTTAGGTTTCTTCCTGTAGTAACACTGGAGCAACAAAGGATGGCTCTTACTATATAGATCTTTAGGGAGAACAGTTTAGAACTGATAGAGCTATCCAGTATGAATAAAGTTAGTTTAGTTCATAAAGTTAGTTTAGTTTACCTGGCCAAGGTATTTCTGGCTGATGATTACTTTCCATGCCTGGAGCGCCTAAGACAGAATTTTAAAATTGAGTTTAAGGATGTATAGGGTAAAATGCTGTACAAATATAGAGTAACATAAACTTTATTTAGAGTCGAGAATATTACGTCATGCTAAATATTCTGCTATTTTGCGTGGCATAATCGTCGATTTCATCCAAGTGCCGTTTTCGCTCATATCGTGCGAAATACTGAAAGTTATATAAGACAAGCTATATCTCGCTCGAATCCTTGAACAACGAGGAGTATTTTGGCGTATAGTTTGTTGTTTTAGAATGTTTAGAATTCGAGTTATTACGGAACGTTGGCGTACGTCGTTTAATGTCAGCCATGTTGGATTTCATTTCAATCAGCTTGAATTTGTCCAATGGAAATGGTGGGCAAGCCGAATAGATTTAAGCAACCAAATTTAACCAAACTAAAAGAAACAATAGTTGAATACCTGGCGAAGCAAACATTCTCCATCGTTGAAACAGCGTTGATTTCAGACAATCTAAAATAGTCGGGTGAATAACAATATTGTTCTAATATCCATAGGCATAGCAAAGTCTGTGAACCTAACGTTGTTACTACTGGAAATTGTGCCTGGTGGGTGACCCTTGCATTACCAGCGCATGTTGAAGAGAAATATCTACTAGATTTTACCTCTTGGATTCATGTTATAAGTTTTATGTCGCGACATAAGCTCTTGCATTGGTTCAAGAATAAAACAGACCTACAAAAATCAGAAAAATGGTATTGTCTATTATATCATACTACAGGGTGTATAAAAAGAAAAGGTAATCCAACTTTGACGTGTTATCGCGCGCATAATATTTAGTTTATAGATTTACCTTTTTCACACAAATAAAGACCAGACTTTTAGCTGTCAAATGACACCATTTTTGTATCGCTGCGATCATTAACGGCCCAATACGATCCGATGAAAAGAGAGTGGTCGAAATCACATTTTTCCACCTTTGGGAATTTCGAATTTTCGACCATTTGCCAAAATGATAGTTGCCTATTTGTGAAACGTTCAGCATTACCAGATCAGTCTGCAAACTTCCTGTCTCGTAAAATGTTTCAACCGTCAAATGTCGTTGTTAAATTTCGTTGTTAAATCGCGATTAAATTTGAATCCGAAATGAGAATAATTTCAAACGGCAGACAGCAGCTTCGCACTCAACTCCCAATGGTGGAAAAATGCGTTTTCAACGGGCAATTTTTAATCGTGTCGTATTTGGTCATTTTTTATCGCAATGATACAAAAAGGGTATCATTTGATTTGACAGCTATATATATTTCTCAAAGTCATTAATAATTCATGAGCAAAACACAAAGGAAATCACCACCGTATCGTTGTCTTGATACCACGGTAATAAACACCCATAAATTAACTCAACTTTCGCGTTGAATTTCTCTTTAAATACTGGTTTGTTTGAGACGCTATATCATACACTCGAAGTCGTTTATTATAGTGATTTAAAAACACCTCAAAGTATGTTAAAAAACTCGGCTGGCGCCTTGTTTTTCAACACACTTTTCGGTGTTTCAAATCACTATAATAAACTCCTTCTCGTGTACGATATATTACATGATCCTGTATAGTCCAACTCGGGCAAGTTTCCCAAACAATCAGGCTCATGGACAGGCCCATACATACAATGTCAATTTACAAATAAATAAATATATTGTACTGTAAATAACTTACATTGAGTAATGTGAGTGTGTTGCTTGTCATTCCTTTACACGTAAAATTCTTAGCTTGTTCATCCATAAAACTGGGATCCGCTGTGAGAACATTTCGTGATATGAACTCCTCGTGATGATGAATGAGAAAATGCCAGCTCCGTATCCTCATTAAGTCATCAAAGGTAAACTCTAATATAAGTCTCCCTTCTGTCAACACCTAGAGAAACACATCGCTTGGTAAATGACTTTGAACTGCTATATGTCTAATCACGGAACATAGCTAAGGTTTTCCCAACCTTCCTCAAAATAACTGGCAATTTTCCGACATGCAGGCTTTCGCCTGGGTAGGTTTGCCCGTTGGCCATTGCAGTACTGCTAGTCTGACTGAGTGCTGACTGTTGCTACTAATACTAGCCTGACTAGTCTAGCACTTACTGCTTTGCAATGTTTTATTCAGTGTTTCACTTTCAACCTTTCCCAGTGCCAGTAAACCTTCCTTTGCAACTCAGACCTATAGACAAGCTTATCCAGCCGCCATTGGGTAACATTATACCTTTATGTGGTCACAAAGCTGGCTGAAAATGGCTCCGAGACAAATAGAACACCACCTACGTTGTTAAGTAACCAACTGGAATAACCAGCTAAGAAGAGGCATTCATTTGTCCGTTAATATTGCCCTGGGGCCGGTTGTATGAAAGGCGTTTAAGTCGCTATCCACCGTAAGTTTAACTCGCTATACGCCGGATAAAATTTAAACGCTCAAGAAATCGCGTTGTACGAAGCCCGTTTAGCGTTATCCACTGGTTAAATTTTGCTAAACGGTGGATAAACTTAAACGGTGTCTTGAGACCGTTTAAAGCGCTATCCGACGGATAGTTAAACGCGGTGCTAAACGGGCTTCGTACAACGCAATTTTATCTACTGGTTAACTAACCGCCGGATAGGAAATTTATCCGCTGGATAGCGGCTAAACACCGTTTAAGCTAAACGCCTTTCGTACAACCGGCCTCTGGGTTTCACCAATGTATGGGTGCTGAACATTTAACACGAGTATTTCTATAGGAACAATTACTTTACCTTGGTATGTAGACGTTTCAGATATGTCGTGGTCATCGTTGCTTTGTCACAGTCCAAAACAATGGCATTATTTTGATAACTTTCTTTGGGTTGAACCAAAGTGTAGGAAAGATCCGTCGCTCCGCCGTCAAAAATACTTCGAAAATACCTTGGAATGAGATTTCGGCCAATAGCTAAGAAGGAAATTATCGTAAGAGATGTATTAAGCACCTGTTTATACGAGTCCTTCACGAGGGGCTAGCCCTACCATTAGGGCTAGTTTTCACCTCATTTTTACAGCATTAAATGGCTTCCTTACAACTCCTTTTCTCGCGAAGTCCAAACCATATTTTGCCGCGAGCAAATTTTCGAATAAAAATCAGCAGACAATTGAATATTGTTCTAAAACTAAATATTCAAATCGAAAATGACTTCGAAAAGCGACGTTTGACACAGAAACGGCAAGTTTGTTACTCAGCCCGGCTAGCCCTCCCTGTTGCGTTTATATGGAAAATTTCCAGCCCTACTAGGCGAGATATTGGGTAAACAATAGCGAGATCTCGCCTAGGAGGGCTGGTCCTTCATGTATAGGGCTCAAATAAACAGGGGCTAAGTTAATCTGAAAGAAGTGTTGTGTCAGAGTCATAATTAGGATTATATATTGCGAGTGTTTTTGAAATTTTGCTTGAATTTAGACTCTCGCACAAGTTGTAACAAACCTGCAGCAGACTTGTACCAATGCTGTTTCAACAACTTGTTGTCCGGATGTGTTCGCACTGCTTGTTCCCAGCTTGTTGACAAGTTGTCCACGACTTGTTGACAACTCGCTACAAGATTGTTGACTCAACAGACTTGTTATAAGTTGTTCCAACAACTTGTTATCGTCCTGCAATTCAACAACTTGTTAACAAGTTGCGAGTGGCAACCTTGTAGCAACTTGATAAAATGACAACATTGTTACAACTTGCTGGCAAGCTCGCTACAAGTCTGTTGCGAACACATCCTGTTGACATGACGCGAGATTTTTCCTTGTTGGCAAAATGCGCATCTCAACGAAGTCAAGGGCGTGCTGAAGCGCGCACACGTGATCGCGCGCCTCAAACGGCCAGCTTTGTTACCAGCGACTATTGATAACACTGCGATGGAAACGAAATCATCCCGATCGCATGCAATTCAATCTAACGCAATTCAACCTACTCAATTCTGACCATTTTAACAGGTTTCATGTCTTGTGCATGTTGGAATGAATTCCGATTGCAGTTTCGCACAAATACTCTGCATGTCATCGTTGCAAAAACATAGGGATTTCATCACACGCAAACTTACTGAATGTTTTTGGGCCATCCTCAAGACAAAAATTGAGTGTCATGGTTGCATCATCTTCAAAGAACTCGGAGGTGAATGCATTCCACCACAGAATATCAGCCTGGTGAGGAAAACGTTATGGTAACAATCGTCATCATCAGCATAATCAATATCACAATCTAGCATCATCAACATCACCATGATCATCATCATCATTACGATCACCATCAACACCACAACCATGATGCACCATCACCAATACAACCATCATTACCAGCACTATCATCATCACCACCAACATTACCACTATCACCATCACCAACACCATCATCCATCATTATTACCATCATCATCATCACCAATACCATCATCCATCATTATCATCATTACCATCACCATCATCATCACCAATACCATCATCCATCATTATCACCATTACCATTACCATCATCATCACCATCATCCATCATTAACACCATTCCCATCATCATCATCACAATTGCTACCCCCATTATCATCACTATCACCACTAACATTACAAACCATCATCATCACCATCACTACCACCATTACCATCATCACCATCATAACCACAAGCAACAGGCGCAGAGTAAAGCCCCTGGGTAAGCGGTGACCACCATTACCACCGACCACCATCATAATCATCATCACTACAACCACATGATCTATTTCAGTACCAGCATTATATTACTATCATAATCAAACATACACATCCTTTGCAACATCAAATTTACTTTCAAACATGTTCCATAATATATTGGTATTTTGTGCATGAGTGAAAAATAATGGACTTGACTGCCACTTTTTAGTAATACAAAGTTGTTGTACATTTTAGATTGAAAGACACCATCTTCCACAACATCACATGTAGGCACATGAAACAAGTCTATTGTAAACATTGCCCTAAAACCAAAATGCCTGAACTTCTAGGGATGAGCCGATTAATCGGAAAATAAAATATTGTTTGATAATCGGCAAAATAATCGGCCATAAGACTTTTTTGCACAGTTGCCAAGCACATGCTAAAATACTAAATACAAGCGAATAGATAGGTTGTTTTTCACAGGGTTTTTTATGAACATATTGCAAAAGAA